>VWYI01011759.1:740476-889246 GCA_013399455.1 Anthoscopus minutus
AAAAAAAAAAAAAACAAACCTTAAAAAAAAACCCAACCAAACCCGCCAACCAACACCGAGGAAAACAAAATCCTCGTTATGCATTTAGCAAACTTGTCTCTGGGCCGAGCGGCGAAGGAGGCAGATAATTGGTGTGCGGAGCAATGTCACTGTGTGTTGCTCTGATGCTCATTCGTAGTGAAGTCTGCAGGTCAAATGACATCCATCGCCAGTAGGTCTGCGGGAGCAGAGAGCCTCTCTGAACGGAAAGTTCAGAACATGTCATGGAGGATTAATCACATTCCCCTAACGCCGACTGGCTGGGGGATTATGTAAGGCGTGTATTTTGGGGGGCGCATCCCTGCGTGGGTGCATTTATCCACATGTCGGCACCTGCAACGTGCAGCCCGGACCAGGCTGCCTCTGAGGGGCTGTTTTGGTGTGCTGGGGGCAGCTGCTTGTCCCAGATTCTGGCCCTGCTCACCAGAAGCAGCTCCTCTTCCCCACTGGGCTCCGTGCAGCGTCAGGTCCTGTGGAGTTGGGTGATGGTGGTGTGGTGGTGCCGTGGCCTGGGACAAGGTGGCCCCACAGTGGGATCACCTGCATGCGGCACTGAAGGGACGAGGTCCCTTGTGTTGCTTGCCCAGAGCTCTACAAACCCAGCCAGCACTGCTGCCCCTGCCTCAAGGAGAAGTTTGGACATCCAGGGGCTGAGCCCTGGGTGCTGATCTGAGGGCTCTTCAGCCGCTCTGCAGCGCTCACTGTGGGGCAGAAGAACGGGAAGCAAAGCTGTTCCTATGGCAAATAGCCACTGGGAGCGTGGTCTTTTGGCTGCCTGCCTGATGAGGCTCTGTCTGATGGAGCTTGGGAAGTGAGCCCTTCTGGGAAAGACTCTGAGCTGATGGGCATGGGCTGTGCCATCGAGAAAATTGTTCCCGCCCCAGTCAGTGTGTTGGCATCCTCGGGACAGCGAATGGGAACTCTTCTCTTGGCACTTTCCTGGGTCTGAAACTTCTTCCAACAGCCAGATTTAAAAGCTGCCTTTGGCACGGTTGGAAGGCACAAGTAGAACTCTCCAAGCTGCTGCAAGTGCACGTTGCCTGTGTGTGTACACGTACGTGCACACGCGGCTGTGCGCAGACACAGCTCTCCCGACACGGCCAACCTGGGCCAGTCCTTGGCAATGAGGGAGTATGGCAGAAGGGTGCAGAGTGTGTTAACATTTAAGGTGATCTGAGAAATGACTTTCTCTCCATTTGACACATACGTGTAAGTAGAATTAAGCACAGTTTAGTTTATGATATTTCAGAGTGTGGAAGACCTTTTTTTTTTTTTAATTTAATATACTTGAAAGGCTTTTTGGATTACTGAAACTCCATCTCTATTCAATTTATCTTATCCCCATTTTTCTTCTCCTCGTACCATGCCTCCAAACTGCTGTCCATCTCTCTCTACCATTTCCAGTCTCAACTAATTGTTCCTCTCCCTCAGACTCCTTTTATCAGCCTAATCATAATTTTAAACTTTAAAAGAAGACCAAATGCTCCGGTCAATTCTCTGTCCACTTCCATGTCCCCCGGCAGCCTCACAGACCTTGTTGCACTTGATCAGAACAGTCAAATTACATCTCTTAACACCTCCCACTTGAGTCCTAGATTGCATCTGCAGGGAAATAAAGTTCGTAGCCCAGCTGGTGACGCAGCGATGCTGGGCGTTGGGTGGCTCTCGTGCCTGGGGGGAGGCTCTGTGGTGTTGCAGCACAGATGGCAGAGCTGTGGGAGTTCCTCAGAAAGGCTGGTAGGGTGGAGGTGGTGCAGGTTGAAAATGTGATCAGCTCGTCCATGCAGTCCAGCCTTGAATTTTCGCTCTGGTTCTTTGGTGTTTGGGGTGGCTCGTAGTGATTCTGGGGTGAGCTCGTCTGTATCCGTGAACCTCTGCTGCAGAAATTTGTGTGTTTGTGGGTGCACACATTTTTGTGTCTGGAGGCAACTGAAGTGGCTGTGAGTTTCTCAGATATGAAACTGTAACTGTTGCAGAATTAATCTTTAGGTGTGCGGATTGCAGTTTACCTACAGTCTGGCTCAGACACTCCTCTGTCTTGAGGAGCAAGGACCTTACCTGACCTTCTCAATTTCCTACTTTGATGGTCACCTAACACCCAGAGAGGAGCTGCTGAGATAAGACTGATTCTTCTGAATATTCATAGCACTGTAATAGGTTTTCATTTGTATTTCCCATGTACATTGTAATCTTATTTTCAGACAAGAAATTGCATTTGGAAGCCATTAAGAGACAACATTGGCTCAGGCCTGGGAAAGGTTAAGAGAAAGAAAAGGAACCAAGAAATCGACTTGTAGCAATTATGCAAGAATTTCATTTTTTGAGCTCAACTTTGGCAATAAAGCTTGTGGATCACAAATCTGAGCTTGGAAAAATGCACACAGCTGTACTGGGTGAGGCCTGGGTGTTTCCAGCTTTGAGTCAACTCATGGCATGCTGGGGGCAGGGAAGAGCAGTTCAGAAGCTGTATTTGTTCTTGCTCCTCTTCAGTCCCTTGGCTGTTACTCCACAGAATTTTGCATGAGAAGATTGTTCTTCTGAAGCTTATTCCTCAGGCGTACTGTGGCACTACAACCAGTAACAATGGAACAAACACTCTTAGTGAAAAATAACTCTCTTATGCATGCACCTCACAATAATGAATAAGGAAAGAAGAAAGATAAGAAACGCGTTCTTTTGTTTCCCTGGGTTGATTTCAGTCCTGTTACTTTTTGGATGTGTTTAGACTGCTTTTACTGGGATCTGCAAAAAGCGAGCAGGACAAGCAAGTTTGTAACTTTCGGTCTGTTTGTTTTGCATTTGCTGCCTCTCTGGAGCCCTAGAAGAGGAAATTAAGTGAAATAAGCAAGGATGTCCCCATGCAGTTTTGTGGGTGTAGGAACTACCTGCAGTACTTGGGCTATTACTAGCAAAAATATTTTTGTAAAAATGGGAACTTTGTATCCCTAGGCTGTGGGAGGAGGCGGAATGGGTGGTGGTGGTGTGTGTGTTTAATTTTGTTTAAGCCGGTGCAGCTTCTATCAGGGCATGTGTGAATCATTTATGTTGCAGGACAAATCTTGTGGACACTATGTCTTTTCTTGATAGGACTTTGGAGTTTGGAAGTGGACTCAAATGTGTCTGAGTTATTTCTTGCCTTCATGCAAAAAAAAATACACCACAGACCTTGTGTGGCTGGCTTTCACTACTGCTCGTGAACATCTTCATGGGATGCACCAAAGAGTTCCAAAGATTTGCAGGGCATTTGGACAACAAATTTCTGGGGAAAATTGTATGAAGATGGTTGAAAAAAATCTGTGTGTGGTGTACATGGACCAAGCTAACCTTGCTGTGCTTCCTTGCCTTCATGCTGTGATCACTTGACTGCTGAGCCAGGAAAAGGCCAGGCTGTTCTTGCCTGCCTGGCGAGAGTCAAGCTTGCTTTGATGGTATAGATTCTGAAAGGGTTAGCACCTCTTGCCTTGCACACAGATGTGTGTTCAGAAGGCAAAGGGAATCTGAATCTTGAAAGACTGATAATAAGTCTTGTCTTTTGTCCTAGTGCTGATTGCTCATCTGGCCGTGGAGGCTTTTGTTGGATTATATTTGCGTGCATATGAATGGACATAAATAGCTGTGTGCTTTCAAGTGTGCCCTAGAAAAGCCTAGATATCTTGAGATGCTGAAAAGAAATGGGAAAGAAATAAGGAGGTAATGCTTACATCAAGCATGTGTGATTAGTAGTTTGCTCTGTCTAGTGTATTATGGGCCTGAGGTGTTTTATAGTTGCTTGAGACTCTTTGTCACATTTGCATGTATTTATTTGGTTTTTGCTTAACCAGAAGACTGCTGGCTACACTGGTGTGGGCAGAGACTAAACTGATGGAGCAGGGTTAGCTTGCTGAAGCTTTGTGCTCCTCATGGATGCAGGGTGGAAGAGTGAAGTGTTCGATCTTCTCTATCCACATATTGAAAGAAAAGCCTTAAATATTTTCTTATTTAAGAATAAGAAATATTCTTAAATATTTTGTATTGCCTGGTGGTTTTGCTTATACAGTGCCAGGATCAGGTGGTTTGATGCTGAGCCCAGCCATCTTGATGTGTAAGAAGCACATACACATGTTAAAAATGTATTATCAAGTCCTTTGATGTCTGCCTGGGGATGTAAGTACTTAGCTGTTCTTGTAAACTGGGTCCCAGTTGCTACCTCAATGGTCTTGTATGTGTAGTGTCAGGTCAGTAAAACATGTGCCACCAAATTAAAAAAAAAAGTAAATCCATTTCTATGGTATTTTAATATTAGAAAGGTAATTACTGTGTAACTAACCCTTCTCTGTAAGCTGTCATTAATTGGATGATTTCTTATAGGCAGCTTAGCATAATGCATGCAAAGTACACGGCAGCTCTGGGCAGGCAAAAATTGCCACGATGAACCAACAAGATGTGAGCATCCAGGAGACCTAAGCCCTGGGAACAGGCTTCATTTGTCCTTGGCTTTGGGCCTGCAACTTCTGAGCACTCACTGGGGTAATCTGCAGGCAGGGAACTCTGTCAGACAAGTTATTTTTATTAGGAAGAAGCCAGGAAGTGGTTTTTGCCCTTAGACATCAGGATCTGTGGTATGCAGTAGGAAGGACCTGAAAAGTTTCTGTAGTCTCACTGAAGGCAGATGTGGAAGCCATATGTCACTGTGCCAGTGGAAGTGGCATAAAGGCAGCAGAAGCACTAGCAGTGCCTACATGGTGTTTTGCCTTGTGGTCTGCCAGTCTCATGATTCTGAAACCTCTGGCTTTGATAAAAGAATACAGCTTTAGATCAAGGCATCAGCTGAAAGATAGGACCTCTAAAGACTGAAAACTCAGAACCCAAGTGAAAGAATAGGAAATCTGTCTCGTGGTCCCATGTTTTATACAGTCTGCAGAGAGCTGCTTGCTTTGCTGTTCACATCCATGATTATCTGCCTGCATATCTGGTTGGAAACTGAGAGCTGTGCTTATCAGCAAGTTGCTGTTAAAATGGTACAAATGCTGATGCAGGGGAAGAGAAAAGGTCAGCAGTGCCTGACCACATTGCAAATAAATGACATCTTTCATCTGGAAAATGCCTACCATTTTCCATTTTAGGACCGTGTTGTGATCATGGAAGAGCTGATTTTAAAAGGTCACCTAATAATTTGTTTCAATCCTGATGTTTCTCAAGCAGCCCTGAGTGTGACTTGGTATCAAATAGTTATGTAGGATTGGCACATATGCTTGGGCTCCAGGAGCAGGACTTCATGGAGTTACCTGCTGCTGCTGTGGAAGTACCTGGGAGAAACTGGTAAAATCTCATGGTAAGCCATTTCAGTGGCTGCTCTTATCTGAGTGCAGATGTTTGAAGCATTAGGAATAGAAGATGAGGAAAGAGACTCATTAATGCTAAATTTGATTATATATGCAAACCAGGTTTCTATGAAAAGAAGAACAAAAATGATCTGACTTTCAAACTAGCAGTAAGATGTGTGGAGATAGAGGGTTCTGCTATTAGACAAACACAGTTAAAGTCTCCTTGACAATTTTTATGAGGGCGATGTTTCAGTCATCACTCCTGTAAATCAGCATCTGCATAATTTGGGCTCTGGGTAAAAGCCCTGCATGTTGACATCTCTGGATTCAGATGTTGCTGTTGGGAGAGGACAGGCTTGGAGCTGCTTCTGATAAAATCCTTTTGATCATTTGGATGCTCAGGTCCCTGGCTTAACCTGCATTCATGGCACTGTGTGATCCCAAGGGGCAGGAGATGTTGCTTGGTGAAGTTCTCCGCCCTGCTCCAGGGGAGAGGACCTTGTCCTGAGCAGGGGAAGAGAGGAGGCAGACAGCAGGTAACACTGGGCTCTGCACAGGGCTGGTGGTAGAAGACAAAGCTGCACCTTTGCAAGCCCAACTTTCCCCTTGGGCACTGAATAAAATGCTTCTTAGTATGGCCCTGGGGTGCAGTGTGGAAAACAGCACTTGGCTGGCTGGCTGTCCAGCCCAGCAGCTGCCAGAGAGGTCTTCATGGATTTTACTCCTGAGGGGATCTGCAGAGTGCTGTTAAGAACATTATAGAAAGGAACATACAGTGTGGAGATGCTGTGTTTAAGGTGTTTGTTCAAAGTGGCATATGTGCTGCAAAGTGTGACATTGTTGCTAAGGTGACAGCTTGCTTGCTTTTTGGCAAAAGCAAAAGAATACTGAATATAGGCAAACTGTAAGCTTTTGGTTTAATTTGCAGAGTTTTATCTTCTGGCCTTTGTAACAGACTTCTCAGGTTTGTACTTGGAAGCAGTGTTTTCCTATTCTGAATGCTTCACTCAGTTAAAAAAGTTAATAGTGCTTCCCATTCTAAAGGAAAATCCTAAAGCACATAAAATGATGGGGATTCCAATTATTATAATTGTAGGTATTATGTCAATGAAAGACTTGGATACATAACATTTATTTAAAGAAATGTTCTCTAAGAATATTTTATGTAAAGAAAAATGTTAGGTGTTGTGTCATTAGCAGCCTATGGATGCAGACACATCCATGAGTGCGTGCTCCAGATTTTTGCACAGGGGATTTGCAGGCATTTGCAAGTGCTGAAACCTAAGCTGGAAAGGATGGTGCAGGGAGAACTCCTGTGGGTCAGGCTCAGAGGTCGGTTGTGGTGGGAGGGAACAGAGTCTTGTGTTGGACAGCTTGGGTTCTGCTGTGGTGAAGTATTTTCAGAATGCTGCCAGGGGAGGAGGATCAGCAGAGGATTAGACTGGCGTGGCCCCTAAGGAGAGAGGGTTTTCCAGATGAGCAGACATCTGTGGCATGAAGCAAATGTTATGGACCTCAGTGTTGAGAGCAAGGCAGAAAGGTCTCACAGGATGAATGTCAGCTTTGGCCCTTAAAGCAGTGGGGTAGGTGCATGACCCAGGGAAAAGGCTCAGAAAAGGCTGAAATAAAGTGCTCATTGCCCTTTATTATTTTACCTTTCCTTTTTTCTGATGTTCTGATGAATGGATAAATGTGTTTCTCTGAGCAAGCTGTTCTGTCTGTGCCTTTTCCAGAATGCCTTAGCATCTGAGAGAAGGCTGTGTTATAGGCAGAGCCTGTGGGAGCTGCTGAGCTAATGCTGTGGGGAGCAGAAAGTGCTGCAGCCTGAGGCTTGGGATAAACATTGTGGGGAGCTCTGAGGGCTCCAGGTCCTGGACGAGTGCTGGTGCAGATGTTCCAGCCCAGTTTGGCAGGACTGTGGCAAGGCAGAAGTTGGTCAGGATGTTTTCAGTGATCAGACCATGACACAGGGGACTTTTGGTGGATTGGAGAAGCCTCTTTGATAAGCCCCATCCTAGTCACTAAAAAGTGCAGGAGAGAGGTAGTATTAAGGAAGCAGGAGAAAAACTGAAGCAGGAAGATTTCAGTGAAGTGTTACACATTTTCAGAGGAGAGGTGTACATTCCCAGGCCTGCTGTCAGAAATAAATCTGATTTGACTCTCTTGCAAAAGTCTCATCCTGTCAACTTGATCTTTATTCTATGAGAAATACCAGAGCCTGCTGTGAACAGCCTGACTCAGGTTCACTAGAAGTACTCAAAAGTCTGAAGTATTGAGGGTGAAATTCTGCCCACAAGATTTCAAAATGAAATGCTACCCAACATCAGCAAGATCATTGGTACATCAGGAAGTAATTTATAGTAACAGCTCTACAGTGGCTCTTTGAATTTCAAGGAGTTTATTGTGTTTGTCCTTAGCCTTCTCTTTTCCTGATGTTAATGCTCTGTCCTCCTGTGTAATTTCTCAGGTGATGCAAATCTGAAATAACTTTGGTTTGAAGTTATAAGCCCCAGCTCAAATCCTTTCTCACATGCATGTTGGGTGCTTGTATTTTGGGGCCTCATGTTTGACACTGCATTTGACAGCCTTCATATCAGGTGAAAAGCCTCTGTGGCATCCTGAATGGTAGTAAAGAAGTAGCAAAATCTTCTTTTCTAGGTTCCCAAAAACCAAGGAGACATCTGGCTTCTTGGTTCAGCCTCCCTGAGGTGGGCTGTATGGTCTATGGCTGCCTTAAGCATTCAGCCCAAAATACCCCAGGAAGCCAGGAAATATCTCACAGTTATTGAGCAAGCAAACTTGAGTATTGCTTGAACTGTTTTCAGAATAATCTCCCTGGGTATGTGCTGGATGTATGCTCAAAGCAAAACCAAAGGCCCCATCTGCATGCAACTCTGAAACCACATGGTTGTGTACCGTGCTCCTCCTCACACAGAGGCCATGTTGCACACAAAACACCACTGCTTTGCATCAATTTTTTACCCCATTTCCAACAGCCTCTGTTTGGAGGGAAGGGTGTCTTGAAATGGTTGAACATGGCAAGGTCACACCTCCCTGCTGGGACTGTAAGGGAATGAAGCTCTTGGATGTATCTTGTGCCCAGCCCAAGGGGCTTAGGTTGCTTAATGGAATTGACTTATTACTGCAGAATATGTATATAGCAATAATTATCCTTTGAAGCCGAGCAGTTTCTCTTAGAGATTTTTTTTTTTTTAGGGACTGTACTTGAAAGCCAAAGCAAGCGTGGGATTCCCCCACTGCCAAATCCAGCAGCTGATAAATCCAGCAGAGCTCTCCTGATTGCCATCTCCAGGGGCAGTCAGCGTGCTGGAATGGAATTGGGACCCGGTTTGAAAGAAGATGCCTGCCAAAAAAATTAAACAATGGATGCCCTCCTGTTTAATTTTAACATTTTAATTAAATTCTTCGCTGCTGTGTGCCTTTGATCTTGGTGAGCTGATACACATGGTGTGTGCTGTTGTGGCAGAGCAGCATTTTGTTCTAATCTTTCACACAGATGCAAGGATGCATTTGAGGATGGATAGAAGTGCAAAAGCTGCTCGCTGCCAAGTACTGAGTGCATTGCAAGCTGCCTTTTCCAACTGGTGACCCACAGGCATGTGGACAGAGGCATTACTCATAAGTATGGCTCAGCAGAGTTTCTCTCTAAACATACTGACTCCCTTTTTTTAATCTTCTGTGAACGGTGCTGCAAGAAGAGTTTCCTTGATGGAATTACTCATTGAGAGGGTTGAGGCCAAGAGTGGAGATTCCATTGCAAAAGGGATTTAATTTCAAGTGGAATAATTAATAAACTTTGATTCTTCAGTCAGAGAGCAGAAGCAATGCTGTTATGTTGTTGGTTGGGCACATGCATTGATTAATCCCAGCCAAGTGCCCAGTTTGGGAGCATTTGGCAGGCAGTTGACTTTCCTTGCAGCCAGGCACAGAGCAGCAGGAAAGGTACTGGAAAGAGTTTCCTTGTGGATTACAGACTGGGGCAGGTGATTGAGGATCATGTGGAGTATTTGTTCTTTGCGATTTGAGTTGTACCGAAGATGTCAGGGAAGAAACTGTCATTGCTACATCAAAAGGAGTCATTGGTAGAGCTGCTTTGGGAAAAGAAATTTCATTTACTTGAGGGAAAAATAATTCTTAATCTCCATTTTCTTTGAAAACTGGCACTTTGGTGAGGTCGTGAATAGAGGAATATTTGTGACAGAAACTACAATATTTCAACAAAAGATATTTCTGTAAAGAGATCTTCTCAACAGAAATGGTAGTATTCTCCTCTGTACATCCTGCTGGGATGCCCCAGGCTCACTCCTGGAGCAGTCAGTGATGGGACCCTTCTGCCCATTGCTATGGTGTAGTCTGGCTGTGGCACCTGACTTCCAGAGCAGAGGCAGCGTGAGGGGCCAACCCAAACTTGCTGAAGGTACAGCAGTGGTGTTCCCAAGGCAGACACTGTGAGCCCTTAGCACTGGCACTTAGAAAGAAAAGCCAAGACTTTTTGGAGAGATGAGTCTAAAATGCAGAAAATTGCTTCGGCTGAAAATTGTCATCAGACATGCAAGTCCATGAGTGCATGCTGGTGTTGCATCTGTGCATATATTGTGTGCCTGGCCCTTTTTCTGGCCACTCTGGAGTTTTGCAGAGCTGTGCAGGGGCAGCACAGGCCACTCAGCAGAGGATCAGCATTCCTGAGCCTCCGTGTTTGGCCGCACTGGCTCCGTGGGCTGCGCGCGGTCCCGGGGCTGTGCTGGCAGCCTGGCACTGAGCGGGCAGCTCCGTGGAGAGGGCGCCTGTTCCAGCACAAATCTGTGCCTGTCCAGATTGAGAGGCCCTGGCAGGCAGCAGGAGCTGGCTCCTCGGCAGGCTGACATATGCAGGGGACACTGGCTGTGCCACGGGGTATGAGCCTCCTGCCACTGCTGCTTCCCAGGCAGGGATGATGCCATGAAAATGAGCTCCTTGCCCATGGTCCCCACTGCAGGGACCAAGCGCTGTCGCTGCCTTTTTTTTTTCCCCCCTTCTCTGTTTTTTTTCATCCTCTCCACCATGATTTTTCCCAGCAGAATGACAGCAGCTGGAGAGGGAGATGGGGGTTCGGGTCTCATGGCAGAACTGATCCAGCACAGCTTGTGTTGCTGAGAAATCAAATAGAAAAGCTCTTTCTGCCATATAGCTCATCATGGCATAGCTCGCTCATTTCTAAAAATTGCTTTCCCTCTTCAGATTTATGTGCTCATTAGTGCTGGCCACCCATGGGTGCAGCGTTGTTTGTTCATGCAGCTGGAGGGGCTCTGACAGAGCTCATAAATGTTCATTGTGCAGCTTAGTCCCCCAAAAGTAGTGACTCAGCAGTGATCAGACGTCTCTCATGGGACAAACAGTTCCCAGCTATTCCCAAATTGCACTGATACCCACGTGTCACTGGGCTGCCAAGAGGCAGGGCTTGAGTACCCCACATCTGTATTGCTTCTGCACAGAGAGGTTGCTAAGCATGTCCTGGGTGTTAGGACAAGAGTACTTTTGCTTCATTTAAAGGAGAATTTATTTTTTTTTTCTGGGGATTTTTACACTCCACCCCATGATGCGCTTTGGGATGCATTCAGCTTTCTCTTCTGAATAGGGCTCCAGATGATGGAAATAAATTATCATAAATTAGAATAGATTGCACTCTTCAGCATCTCTACATCTGTCATTATGTTTCTTTAACAGTTCAGTTTAACATTTATACACACTCTGACAGCAGCTACTGGTGTGTATGCTATAAATATTGGCTTGCAGAAGACATTAATGGAGTTTAGGTAAACGTTTGATGCCGCTGAGATTCTGTTCCATATGGTGGTACACAGAAAAATCAGATTCAACGTGCCACATACAGTGGTCATGTATTCCCTATGGACTGGCCTCCTGGCATTGCAGCAGCTCACTACCCCACCAAGAAAGCACAGGTGCCTTCAAAGAGGAAGGTGAGATTCTTGCAGTCTATTCTGATTTTTACCAGCTGCATTTCTGATGTTTAAAGCCAACATGTAGCATGCAGAGATGCTTATGAAGAGGAGACATCTCACAGAACGGCAGTCAGGCAACAAGATGTGGGAATGCTCTGCTTTGAACATGTCTAAAGAAAACCCATGGGATTTTCTGGCCCAGGTGCCATTTTATTAGACAGTAACTGAGTGGTAGGGTGAAAACTTTGTACATTGGTTGGTCACAGTTGCTAAACCTGTAATTTTTTATTCTACCCCTGCAGCAACTATCACCAGAACTACGTGGGGGGAGTGTGGCATGAGAGCATGAGGAGTTTGGCTTGCACCCCTCTGACTTACAGGAGGACAAACAGCTGAGACCATCATGTCAAGAGGCAGGAAGAAATATATTCTGGTTCCTCTACTGTTCCTTCTGCAGTTCAGCAGAATTTGGGTTTGGGGTTTTTGCTTTGGTTGTTTGTTAGGGATTTTTTTGTTTGGTTTTTTTTTTTTCATTTATCTAATTGCAACATTTTGATTACTGTAGCTTGCTGATGTGGCTGTGTCCTCTGCAGTTTCTCTGATTTACCCCACTTGAAAGCTAGAAGGAAGGTAAGAGGTCTGTGGCAGGCTCAGCACTGCAGAGGGGCAGCTGGGGTAAAGCAGCCCAGCCCCTGCTTCTGCTGTGGGAAGCACACTCCACTCAGCAGAGGATCAGCATTCCTGAGCCTCCTTGTTGTGAAAGCCTCCACTTTGCAACCTTGGGAAACATCTGGCTCGTGCTGGCCCTGGGGCACATCTGCTGCAGAGAGCAGTGCCTGCTGCATTTGCCCCTGTGTAATGCAATGTAAGTAATGAAGTAACCATAATGTACAAACTGACTCAAAGCAGGGCAATCTGAAGAGAAAGTGCTCTTCACACTGCAAATTGCTAAAGGTCTTTGTGATGCCAGTGAATTAAAAATCTGAGAAGAAAAAACCCTCCAGTGCTGTGTAAGTTCAAGATGAATCTTTTAAAAGCTGCTGGTGGGGAGGGGAAGAGATAACTTATCTGAATGGTAACGTATTTAAACTCTGTATCTGGTATAGTTCTGCTGCAAAGCAAACTGTGTTCCCTGTCACTTGGGGAGCTGGAGACATTTTTGTATAGACTGAATGGGCTTCTGTGTTGATGTTACCCCTTTTGATCTTAATCATTAGTCAGGTTTTCAGTCCTTTGCAGGTTATTTCTTTTAAAAGAAGTTGATTCAGATGTTTTGGTGATTCACTCTTGTTTATTCACACTGGCAGTCCAGAGGAGCCTGGTGTACTCCTGCATCCTGTGAGCGTCTGCAGCCACTTTCCCCCTGTCTGGGCAGAAACCCCTCTCTTACTCTGGAGTTTCCAGGTTTTATTGTTGTTCTGACTGCTTGTGTCCTTCTTCTGCCTCAGCTTTCCTCTGCTTTTTTGCTCCTGCAGAGAAAAAAAGAAAGTTTATCAAAACCATTAGCAAAATCTTTCTGTCCAGAGCAAAACCTTGCCCATGAATTTCCTTTGAGCACTTGTGTCTGAGCTTGAGGCTGGCATTGAGGTCTCTTGAATGGTGCTTTAAAGGAACTAAACTGTACTTAAAGAAAGGCAGCATTTACATTGGCCTGATGCTAAAGACATTTTAGCCCAGCCAATGAGATTTTATGGTGAGCCTTGGTGCAGCAAGGAGCCCTTCAGCCTTCTCCAAGCTGGAAAAGAAGCTGAACTCTGGGCAGCAGTTTCAAAGCATTGAAACTCTTTTATCATTGCTTGTTGTGTTTGATTTTTTGCATCTCTTGATTCTTTGAGAACTGGACAATTTAGATCTGCACAGTGTGGGTGCAACTAGGACAGGCTTGGTTTCTCCATGAGGCCCTAATATAAGCATGCAGGATTTGGGAAGGAATGTGCAGTGAGAGGAAATTAATGTAAAAAATCCGCATTGGATCACTTGTCATGAGGATATCTCTTTGAATTATGTATTTAATTAACAGCATTTTTAAAAATTTAGCTCTCATCTACTCTGTAAAGATACTTTTGACTGGAGAGAAAGGAGCCCATATTCTGGATGGGTTTTTTTCTGTTTGTTTTCAAATATACATGATGTTCTCCTAGGAAAGAAGTCTGTGTACTTAGTTTTCATCAAACCTTTTAGCTTTCACATATGGCTGACATTCATAAATTCTAAAGCTATTTCTTTTAAGCTTTCTACCCCATTGTAAATCTGGAGATGACCCACTCCCAGTTCCTACTGACACCTGCCCCTGGCTGAAAGGCCCTTTGGGGTAGGACAGGAGAAAAGTCACACTTTTTGCATTCCAATCAGTTCTGGATCTCAGAGTTTAAAAATATCACAAGTGAAAAACATGGATGTGAGTCATACAGAAAGCACCCTTCATTTCTCAGGAAGTAAAAATATCAGAAAAACACATTCTTCAGATGTTTTCTCCTGTTGAGAGGTAGCCACATCTAAGATTTCCATTTGAAGTGTTGAATCATAAACATTGGTTCCCTGCTGTCACAGTGACCCCTGAGTACAGGAGACGCCTATTAAATATTAACAGCTCATACTGTGCCAGAGCTGCACCAGTCACGAGGGTCTGGGTGAGCTTTACATGAAGAGCAAAATGTGGAGAAGGCTGCAATGTCATTTATTGGGTCAAGATACTCCTGTGCTCAATCCCAGTCCGCAGTAAAAGCCCCACTTCTGGAAAGTTCTGTGCTCACTTTGGCCCTAAACACTCATCCACATCTAACACATGTGGTGTCATATTCCAGGGCAGCATATCTGCATGCTTTTGGGGGAGTGACCTCTTTCTTTTTGGTGATGGCCTTTGCCCCTCAGGGGCTGTGAGACCATGGTTTTGTATCAGCTTGCTTTAGTGGTATTTTTGAAGCAAGCATGTTTTAAAATGGATATGCATGTCCCTCTGTTTTTAAAGATTAATATTTGAAAGGCTATTTAATACAAAAATGCCTGAAATTGTTTAAATCTGAGGCATGCTGGAGAGATCAGAGAATTCTTATCAGCTGTTGAATTAGTAATGTTGAATTAGAAATGAGAAAATCCTTTTCAATTTAAGTGGCTTTTCTCAGAAGTTTTTGCATGTTTAATATCTTCATTCATCCTTCTCATAATTGTTCCAATTTCAGCACTCCCTGAGTATCCATGCAGATGTGCACAATGCATACTCTTCAGGCCCTGATCCATTCAGCCAAGCTTTACATCCCTGAGGACCATCAGGAAGCCCCTAAACCATTTGTCTAACATTTTCCTCTTGTGGATGCAAAGATTGAGTCCTTCACGGATAATGTCATACTTGTGTTTGAAAAACCTGCTTGTGCTGCTGTCTGAGAGACTGGAGAGATCATGAGTGCTCTTCAGTGTAGATGCTTTACCATTATCTTCCAAGAACCTTAAAAAAATTTGAACTGAAAATAACATTTGCGTAATATTTTGTAAGAATGCTGCCATGAGGCTCTTCAAGGGGAATTACAAGTGGTGGTTGTTTTTTTTTTTCTTCATAACTCTTGGAAAGGGTCAGCCCCTCTCCAGTCCCCCTTGATAACAAGCTGCTGTGAGAGCTTAGCAGAGCAATGTGTGTTCTGGTTGCACCAGGTGAATCTCATTTGTGTTGCTGTTCATAGTCATGATGGGCAGCAAATGGAGTGGAGCCTGAGGCAGCACTTTGCTGCCTGAAGTTGATGCCTGATGAATTATTGAGATAAATAAGGTGAGAGTCTACCTTTGCTTTTCCCTTTGAGTGTGCACATAAGAGTTAGGTGGCCCACGTTTGAGAAGACAAAGTGAAATGAGCTTTCAAATATTTCCTTGAGGTTGTCTTAATTATTTCATTATAACAGTAAGGAACAAAGCAGAAGAATCAATATGCCTAATTATTACATCTAAATGCAGGAGAAATTAGTCAGTGAACTCTTCCTTCTCTGGGGAGGATTAATCTTCCTATGCTCTATTTCAAATGTCTTTCAGAAAAATGAAAGGCTTATCACCTAGGAAACACGCGGTCCTAATCGCCCAGATCTGGCTCTTGGATTTCTAGACAGTGAGAGGACTCTTAGCTGATCTTCTGAAGCACAAAATTAGATTGTTTTGCTTGTACTTCACCGTTGTAGTTGAGTTTTGTAGCCGGCTGGTTTGAATTACAAGCGTGGCTGGGGCGTGTGCCTCGTGTCACCCCGGCCGGTTCTGGGGGAGCCCTCGGGACCAGCTCAGCACCAGGCAGGGCCGTGTGGAAGGGATGGGTTGGATCCCAATGTGATGCTCTAGTGGGGCAGTGCTAACTAGCTCAGGTTCTCAGTAGTAAGTGCTGTACTGATGAGTCTGTAATACTTACAGAGCTAGCTCACTGCCCTTTTGGTCACTGTGTGAGACTCCAGAGCAGCCAGCATTTGGCTGTGGCCTGGTGGCACCAAGCCACAAGATGATTACAGGTGATCCTGGCCTGATTCACCCTTGAATTAGTCACTGGATTGAAATGGCAGAAATGCTTCCTACAGCTGGGTCTGGTATGGCAGTAAATTCTGGTCCTGTCTCCTCGCTCTTGTCTTACACCAAGCCAATAGCATTTTGTGATACTTTCTACTAGGTTGTTTATAAGAATTTCAAGCTGTGACACAGATGTAAGATGATTTCAGATGAAGTGTTACATTAATAAATGAATCTTCAGCTTCTGCCCTCCATAAGGTCTGACTTTGTTTAGATTTTTTCACTTGTAGTCACGTGTTGTGGTGGTGGAAATACAAGTCTGGAAGTGCTAAGATGTGCTTCCCTAAAATAATTCCAGATTTTTGCATAGGCAGATCATGCCCAGGAATAGAAGGCTTGGGTTTATTCCTTGCCTGCAAACCCAGCTTAGTGTAAAGAAGACTCAGTAGCTGAAATACAAAATCTAAATAAAAGAAAAAAAGGGCCATTTCTTTGCATAACGCTGGGGAAATCAGTCTTACAGTTCACAAACTGAGATGACAGCTTGCTGTAGGGAAAACTTCAGTCCATCATTATTTTGCATTTTTGGATTGCTTTACTCATGGCAGTTTATTAATTAGTTTCTCTTTTGCACTCTTTCTTAAAAGAAAAAGATTTCAACTCATTATGTATCACCCTGTACCTTTCTTTCTTCCCAAATTACTGCATCATGGTCAGTTCCCATCTTCCCTGGTTGTTGAGATGATTAACTGGGTGATGCTGACTGCAGGGCATGGGACAGGCCACTGATGCAGCACCTGATTATGCGGTCGTGGAAACCCCTGGAGGTAAGGCCTCTGTTATCAAAATAAATTGGGATTTTCTGCCAACTAATGGTTGGTGAAGCTTGTGCTAATGCTAGATTCTGATGGATGATGTGCTGTGGAAGCCATTTAGCCTTTGCTGATAAGCTAGACTTTGATTAAGCTCTTCCAGGCTTTCTCATCACAAGAAACATGTACTACTCATTGAACATGCAAATGTATTTGCAGTGTGTAATTGCAAAATTTTCTAAAGGAGAGACCTATTTTAAACAGGGCTTT
Organism: Anthoscopus minutus; assembly: GCA_013399455.1. Lineage (NCBI taxonomy): Eukaryota > Metazoa > Chordata > Aves > Passeriformes > Paridae > Anthoscopus > Anthoscopus minutus. Next base: position 757,334 of record VWYI01011759.1, read on the forward strand.
TGTTTCACTCTTACTCCTTCATTGCACTCACCAACTCATTCACACAGGCTAATTCAGCAAGCATAATTGACTGGTTTTAGGAGTTAAAATATCCTGCTGTTGAATGTTTTATGCTTCAAATATTGATTATAATGAAGACCTCTGTGGTGGGTACGTTGCTCTCTGCAGCCTCCCTGAAAGACTTGCCCTTTGCCATGAGCCTTTGAGATGCAGAGGGCTGGCAATGCTGGGATCTGCAGCCCCAGCCAATTTAAAAGTGATCTTGTCCCAGGAAAGCTGAGAACAAACTCCTGTAGCCATAGGCAGGGATAACTTAGGCTGCTGAATGTGCAGCTCATAGCATTTGATGGGGAATTCCATTATTGATCCAATTAGCTCCTGACTTGTTTACAGGGTGATTGTTATAATTAAAATTGATTATGGTTGTGTATCATGACTTTAATCTTTGATGCTGGGGATTTGGATATTATGGCCTGCCTCCTGTAGCTGATAATGGGTTGTGAAGAGCATCAAGGGGTTCGTGTATTTTCACACTCCTCAGGGATACATTTTCTGTGTTAGATTCTCATTTGTGGTGCTGTTAACTGGATGACAGTATCATATTGCTTAGCCAGGCTTACAAGTTTTGATAGCTTTAGTCACTTCCTCTAAGAGATTGCATGAACTCCTGTACCTGCTTCTGTCCATACCATGGTGCTTCAGGAAGAAACATAGAAAGGGGACATTTTGTTTCCAGCTGTAATTGATAGTTGTAACACTCAACTGCACCAAAGGCATTCCTATAGCTGTCTGCATGTACCTCCTAGTTGTGGTGCCTTTAGTTCATTGCATGCCTAAGAGCACGGAAATCAGAGCTGTATTCTTTTGTACACTGATGGCATCAAAGTTTGGCATAGTTATCATTTTCTGATAGAAATGCCTTCACAAATTCTCCTATCAGAGCAGTAGAAACACAGAGAAATGGGCAGTGCAATGCCCCATCTGCACTTTCCCTGTTGTACATCTTATCTCCTGTGGGGCCAGAGGGGAGGAGTGGAAGGAACAGAGCAGGTTCCAGATGTGCCATCTCCTCAAACTCCCAGTGCTGCACTGACACCTGAGGTAAGGATAATGGTCTGTCAGGGCATGTCCCTCCTGTCACAGATTCTCTGAGATGTGTGCTTCCTAGGATGGAGAAAACCAAGGATTTGACTGCTGCAGAAAGCTGTGGTTGAGAGTCTGACCCTGCAGGACCAATCTGCATGATGCAGGTTTTGGCCCTTTTGAAGGTTATGATTGATGACTTCACCTTGTGATGCCTTAGCATTGGGGATGGGGAGTTCAAAAAATGCTGGATACAAGGAGCATGGTTGTTCTTCTCTTGTGATGCTTCGCTCCCCCAGCCTCTGCCCTCTTGTTAAACCAGCTTCCTCTGCTCCTCACATGGATATTCCCAGAATTTCAGCTAATGACCACAGAGCACTCTTCCTACTCTAAAATTGTGTGCCTATCCTCTACCAAATTAGCAGTTTTCAGATGTCCCACTGGACATTTGGCCTAAAATAGTCTGAATATTTCTACTGTTTCATGGTCATCAACCAGCTTTCATGTCAGGCTCTGGTGAGGCCACAGTCTGTATGCACACCGTTGCAGCCTTTATTAAAATTAAATTCCGTCTATGCTAGGAGCATTGCAAGAGAAGGTTTCAGAACTGTTGTTTGAGTGTAAATACCTGAATTATAAATTAAATTCTGCAGCATTTTGACTTAAGAAGAATTTTTATGAAATGTTGAGAATTGTCATTCTTTCACATTCTATCAATAGTAACTGCAAGCTTGAGCATATGCTGCAAAAGGCATTGAGGTGAAGTATTCACTTAGAGAGAGAACACAAGTGCCTTTTTCATCTGAGGCAAATTAGCAGAAAAGGAGACAACTTCCAGCAAACTGTGGCTTCCGATCTACAAGCTGATAAAATCTGCATATTAGTCACAAGTTATTTTTCCAGATTTCTAGTTCATTCTGTTTTCTGAATTTAAGATGCTGAAATTCCCTTTCAGTCCTTTCAGTCTCTGTTTCATAACTAGTATACTTGGCGGGGAGGGGGGAAAACAAAATCATCATCACCACCATTACTATAGCTCACATCCAGCAGGTTGTGAATTGGCTGGGGTTTTCTGGGAGTAAATCTAAGGAAGAATGCAGTCTTTATTGTGACCATGTTCGGTAAAAATTGGATTTTTCTCAAAGAGGTGTTACTTTATAACAACAACCCCCCATCTGTTGGATTATTAAGCCCAAACCCTTCCAGTTATTAGAACTAAACTCTTCATTGCACGGGTTTGGGGCTCAACATCCCAGCACATCCTGTATTAGCACGCTGGACTTTTTAAAATCTGAGGTAGGTGTGCACATTGTGTGCAGGTGTGAAAGCACAGAGCCATTCTGAATCTTTGCAGTGGTGGATATGTGTCTGTCCTTGCTCTGTAGTGAATTAATTGCTGTGAGGATTAATGGTACTACACTGATTTCACTTGCCTATCAAGGGCTTTTAGTGTCATGAGCTTTTTCCAATTTCAGGAGGCATCCCTGGCTGGAAGAAGGGGTAACACCCCTTGCCTCTTTTTGTAGCAGTGAAATTAAGGTCTTGGGGAAGGGAATGATTCTGTATCAGAAAAGATATGCCTTTTTTGTGTAGCAGTCCTTAGAGCATCAGCTTTTCTGCCAGAAGTAGCAATCACTGGCTACAGCATGGGCATTGCTGCTTAGCATAATTCATAACAGTATTTTGGCTGCAAAGCTTGGCTTTTTACAACTTTGTAGCATTACAATGACTGAGGACTTCTCATGATCTTCAGTCACAGAAGGTGTTTTCTTCACTGTTTTGGCATGTGCTAGTTTGTGTAAGAGTTGCTGAGCCTGAGTTTCTGCCACATCGTGACATCTAGAAACGTATTGCTGTTCTCAGTGTTACCCATGGAGCAGCTGCCACCATCAGAGCAAGGCCATACAATTAGTTGCCTCTCATGGTTTTTAATGCTCCTCTAGTTTGGTGCCACCTTTGGTTAGTGTATGTGAATTTGTGATTGGCTTTTACTGGGTTTTGTATGCTAAATTTAAATAGTATTCACATTTGTAGCATGAAGGGATGCACAAGGGAGAGGGAGCATCAGAGGTTATTAGAGAACATACACAGGATTTGCAGACTGGGAATATTTACCTACAAGCAGAAGACAGCAAAGGCCAGTTTGATATGTACAGCCCATGGTTCCACTTTAATTGGGTTGGTTTGTGGCAGAATACTGTTCCACTCTTTTATGCATTATTTTTCCAGTCAAGAAATCATCTGCACTTGTGCTTTTCACTGTCTGTCTTTTTCCACACCTCTCTTGTCCCATTTTTGCTGCCTGCAGCCTGATCATTGCCTAGAGATGCACAGGCATTGGTCCATCACCCATGAGGAGGATTTTTTTGCTGGAAATAAGTCTTCTCAAAAGGGCTAACATAGCATTCACATTTTGTTCTTCCAATTCACTCTGATTGCTGTGAGAGTTGAAGTGAATCTGCACATTTAGATACAGCAAAGACTGTTTTTATCTCTGATGAAAAACTAAAATTCCATTAAAGCAGAATGTTTGCAGTAGTTTTCTTTTTATGTGTGCTTAAAGGCCATAAGGAGAAGTGGACCTTATCGATTTGATGGCACTCATTATCCTAGAGCTATTTATTCACAGGGTCCTTTTACCACAGTTCTAGACTATTTTTCTCTTAAAATCTGCTCTGACATGTTTGTGTTTTGGAGGAATTTTCCCTCCACAAGATGAAACACCATCCTGTCATCTAACTTATTTCTTTATTTTTTTACTTGTGGCAAATTCATGGAAGTTAAATGCTGAATTCATGGTGGGCTCAGAGGAATGCATGATTACATTAACCTTTATGCACTGTTGTATACTGAAAATGTCCTCTGTTTATTTTCTGTTCAGGCAAACTAATTGATTAGGCCATGCAAGTTTTTACATCCCCTGTGACATGTCATTAATAAAGACAATGTTTTCTAACACCTGTATCATCGTGGGGTTTTAAAATCATTATTTTCAGTATGACCTTCATGTTGTTTTTGTCTGTTGGTAGGTGGAGCAAGCAACGATGTTTTGCAGGGTTAAAACACTGTTGGGGTATAAATTCTGACTGTTTTTGCACAGAGGATAGAGGCAATGGGTGATTTCCATGCTCCCAAGATTCTCCTCTTCTGAAAGACCAGTGTATGTAAAACATTCTGTGGCTGAAGGCAAACTTCAGGGAAAAAACATGTAAAAGCATGTTCTACAGAAGCACCTATGCTGGAGGAATTGGCCTAAACAAACAGGTTCAGCCAACACCTCAGTGTCTGCACCCACAAAACCCAGGTGGGAACCTAGCTGGGCCAGTACCAGCTCTCTCTGAGTCATTCCTACTGGGTGGCATCACCATGGGTTGTCATGACCCATCTCCCTGCAAATCTGCCATTTTCAGTGGATAGAAGTTGCTTTTTTTTTTATGTTACTGTGGTAGGAGATTTACAGTCATGGCTCTGGATGCATCCAAGGCAGAGAATGAGGGATGAGTGTGTGTGCCCAGCATGGAGCTGGGCTGGTACTCAGCACCTGGGCAGGATACATGCTGCTTTTGGAGCAGTTGCAGCTGAGATACTGCTGTGCTGGAGTATGTTGATTTTTGGAAAAGATCTGGTTGCCATTCCATTGGATTTCCTACAAAAATAACCCCGAAGCGTTTTGGATGATGGGGGAAGCTTAAGGTGTGGTTCACAGGGAAGCATCTCCTCTGGAACATCTGCTCTGGAACTGAGCAAAGGAGGTGAGCCAGCCTGATTTGGTGGTGATTCTGGCATGTGCTCTTCCCCTGCATCTCCTGGAGGCAGGGAGGCTTCTGCTTGGTGCTGGGATACAGGAATGCCTGCAGGAAACCTTCCCTGCAAGCTAGGGAATTACTGTTCCCATTTTAAAAATTAATCTATATGTTCTTCATTTAAATTTATCTTACCTCTCACATGGTTAGAACTTCTCTACCTGAAATGTGCAGTGGAAAACTATTCTGCAGGGATCTGTAGGTTAAAAAAAAACCCAAACAAGGTATTTCTGTGGACACAATAATTTCTATTTTCTAAAATCAGAAACTGTGATTGGACTCTATATCCCCCAGGAACTTGTTTAGAGCAGATACACTCTCTAAAGATTTAATGACCAGAAGCATTTTCCTTGTTTCACAATTACTTTTTTTCTTTTTTTAAAGCGAATACTCATAAAACATGGGCAAAATGTAAAGCTGAAAGGAAGAGAAGCCAGGAATACTAAAGAGAGAGTGAGCTCTTGCTTGAAAGTGTTGGCCAAGCAGCTGTTCATGCCTCCTATTTAGCATGAATGGAAGACATAGCCCTGATTAAAAATGGTAGGTAGCAGCTGCACAGCCTGGGCTAAGGATTACCAGATGGTTAACTCTGATTGACTTGTCTCCATGGAGCTCAGTGGGGAGGGAGGAATGGAATATCTGAAATGTGATGAACATGCTAGGTACACAGTTTTTTTATAATGAATGTGCCAGATTTGTTTACATGCTTCTTGAATAAAATATGGCTGCTAGTTTGACTTAAGACAGACATCTTTAGTACATGCTATGTTGCAAAACCTTGCTCTTTTGATTGTAGGTGTGATGATTCCCCCTCATCTCTCCCCCCCACACCCCAGTGCTGTGATACAGCATAAAATAATTGGTTGACAGAATGTTGATTCTGCAGCACAAGGAGGATTTGCACAGATGGGAGTCAAAATATGTCTCCTTGCCTTATGCTAATGCCACCACAAAGGTTAGGGAGAAGTTCAGAACTGAATGTGGAATCCTTGTGCTGCTTTAGCTGTTGCAAAGTGTTTGAAGTCAGTACCTGGAGGAAGAAGATCTGGATCCAAATGTTCTGTGTGTCTGTTCCCTCTGTTTTACAGTAAAAGGGTAGCAGCACTTGCTACATATTCATCATGTTATGGTGCCTGTGTGGCTGCTTTTCCTTGACATGTGCCCATGGTGGCCCAAGTGGGATTTTTTTTCTGCTCTGGAAAGGGCTAGAAATCACAGATATCTCTGAAAATACTGTGGCAAGGGGATGATGCATCAGCATGATACCAAACAGCATTTTCTTAAGAGACTTGGCCATATTTCTTGAAAATGCAGAACAACTGTCCCTTGTTTAAGCAACATGTTCTGCAGAGGCTGTAGCTATGTGCAAGGCGGTGATTTCCTCACAAAACCTGGTTTTTGAGGTGGTGGGGAAAAGTGGGGATTGGTCAGTCGAGGGCTAGAACAGCTGACCCAGCTCTTCTGGACAGTCCCTGGGAAGTAGCAGCCCCATGACTTGGTTTTCCTTCCCCTCCCTTTGATCTCAGCTCTTTTTGTTTGGGCAGCAGCTGTCCCAGTGTGGTTTTGGAGAAGTCCTGGAGCTGTGGCACCCTCAAGGCCGTGGGTTTCATGGGCAAACAGCCCCTCACATTTCAGCCTTTAGTTTCATATGACTGCCCTGACGTGCAGCAGAGATGAAAAATTGCAGGTAACTAACAACAGAGGCCAGTAATTTGGAAAATAATACTTTGGCATGTATTTAGGGAAAAAAATAGTAATAACAGTGAATAATTTAGAAGTGCCAAGATAAATACCATGTTTGAGGGAATGTGTTGCCTCCAGCTGTGGGGAGTGGGCGACATTGATTGTGTTTCTTTATCCTCTGTGTTGAACATTTTTACTTTGTGTTTGCATTACTTTTTAAAAGCAAAGTACAAATATGTCAAAGAGATGGAGCTGTCGGTTGTGCCAACTCATTTCCTCACATTTGAGTATGAATGGAATTGTGATGCCGATTTTTCTTCATAAATGCTTTTTACCTAGAAAACATTACTTCTCAACTAGTGACAGTGCTTTATTATTAGTTTCACCTGAATGTTGTCACTGTATACAAACACAAATAAAATGCTAGTTCAAGCTACTGATATTGATAAGCAAATGTGGGGCTTATTTATGTGGTTGATTTTTTTTTTAAATTTTGGCAACATGAGAGCCTCCCTCCTTCTTCCCAAAATACAAAAGCAAACCAAGATGCCATCTGATTTTTTTGAAAGTGAGAATCTTAAAAGCAATGATTTAAAATCTCATTATACTGAAACAGTAGCGCCAAAGAGGGGATGTTGGGCTGGGGATGGTGACCACAACCTCTGTCTCTGTGGGATAAAATGTTGGACTATGGGTTTCATGATCCTAGGGTAGGAAGCATCCTGGCTCCAGAGGCACCACAGTATTTCCTACATGTTTAAAGTGCAAAAGGAAAAGCTTATGAGGAAAACAAAGCCTTTTTTCCCAGGCTGAGCATGAAGACTGTGAAGTTTATGGTGGGTTTTGTAAGGGCTTTTGGTCTCTCCTTGGGAATTGAGCCATCTGGATGCTGGAATGCAGTGAGCACCCACGCCTGGCTCTCAAGATGGCAGGGTAGTTGTCAGGTGTCCTTGTATTTCCTTTCTCCTGCATGCTGCAAGAAGCCTGTTTTCTGGGAAAGACTCATCTTTAGCATGGTCTGCTTCTCAATGTACAACAAACTGGATTAATCTTAAGTGTCATGGGCCAGGTACTTGATGAAGGTGATAAATCTGTTAGCAGCCACACTGAAAAGGCTGAAATATTATTCTTTTGTAGAGGTTAAGTACTATTTATGAAAATTCACCTTTATGGTTGGGCCACACCTTGCAAAAACAGCAAAGAGGTGGCCAAGGAGAACTGTCCTGCCTGGTGTTGTATTTTAAATTTTCTGATAGCAGAGAAAGGTATGGAAAAGTGCTGATGTGATGAGAAGCTGCTGTACAAGAGGGAGACAAAAGAGATTTTTCAGGTGTAATGAGCACATTTAGAAACAACTGTGTTTAGATGCATGAAGGCGAGAACAGCTGTTTGAGCTAATGAGCCAGCTTAGTGTGGCTGCAGGCACCCTGCAGGGAACTGCAGCCTTTGGGAGCACAGAGCTACTCTGCCAGCATGGGGGGGAGAAAGAGAAGCAAGGGAAGTTTTGTGAGAAAAGGAAGGAATTGATGAGAGGTGCTGGTACTGTGCTTCCTCAGCAGCATGAGGGTTTGGTGACCCTGGTGTTGCTTCCAGCCCTCTGAGAGCCAGGAGGACACAGGGNCCCTGGCTGCCTGGTTGCGCTGAGTATTTGCTTCTGTGGCCACCACCATGTCCTCAGGGGGCCACCTCAGAATGTGCGGGGCATGGGAGGAGAAAAATCTGCCCTCTCCTCACACATGAGGGTAATTTCTGCCTCAGTGATGCTTGGCAAAGCCACGTGTGAAACAGCCTTCATGTCTCACTGAAAAAAGGCAAGGCTGCCAAAATTTTGTCTGTTTTGAGTCAGGAAGGAATGTTTAAATCTTGAAAGTCTGTTTGCCTTTAAAAAGATACCAACACCCCAAAACTCAGATCTGGTCAACTGAAGTTCTTTCATTTTGATGTGTTACACTGTCTTTTTCATGTGTGTATAAATTTTGTAACACAGTATTTTTGAAGAAAAACTGTTCATTTTGAAAACTCAGAGCAAGGATTTTGACAATGTAATAAATTTCTGTAGAGAACATGTCATCCTTCCTGTCTACAATTACGTGGGACAAATCAAAGCTTTAAGGGAAAAACACACATGTGCAATAATAGTTCTTTGGGGCTTTCCTTTCCAGCTGCATCATTTAATACATTATTTCAATATTAATAGAAAAAGAAAGGGCTAGTATAGACCCATATTTTGACAACCAGTGGCAATTCCTCTTGGAGCTCAGTGTTGGTGGGAAGGGAAGATGGCCCTTCTGCCTTCCCAATAGCATTTGGGGGAATTCTCAGGAACATCTCCACCACTAACCCTGCTGCCAGGAGCCTTCAGAATGATGTGGCTGATGGCATCACTGTCACAGTCCCAGTGGGACATGTGGCTTTATCTACTGAAGAATGAAGAAATGTAGAGGCATTTGAATGCAAAGACAAAAGTGAGGAGCCAGCAGCTCTGCAGCCTTGGCTCTGTGCACGTTCCTTGTTGTGGTTGGAAAAGTAAGGAAGGGACACGGGTCAGGCTGGCAGCTCTTGTGAAGAAGGAGGATTCACAGGGTGATCTTGGAAGAAATTCCAGTCTTGGAGAGTACAGGTTTGCACAGAGCCTCATTTTGGGCGCTGCAGTTTGCCTCCAGAAGCAGCAGGCACCTGTGTATCAGCTGTAGGGCAGAGGGGACAGGAGTGAGCTCACCCTACAGAAGGTGTGCTCCCAAATGGAGAGGAGCCTCTTGTCCCTTGCAGGGGACGTGCCCCTGCCCAGTATTAGTGTTGTAGCTACTTTTAATGAGAGAACATTCCTGGCCCTCAGAAGGTGGCCAGAGTTTGTGGGGAGGAGGGGCAGAGCTGCAAATGTTTTTGAAGCTGCCCTTGAAGATAAGTGTTGGTGGCCATGGGTTTTTGTGTCATTTACTGCTGCATGTTATAAATACCAATAAATGTGAAGTGTTAAACTATATTGCTTAGGCACAGTCTTGGGTTGTGCTGGTACAAGGATGCTTTATGAAGGCTCTGCAATATAATATTTTAATTTTATTGAGCTAACATCAGTAACTGCTTGTTGGCAAACAAAAGGTATCTGACTGCTGCTTATGACTCCATGGTAAATGGAACAGATGCAAGTGGGTTTTCACTTTAGTGTGGTGTGCTGAGCTTCAGCCTTCAGAAAAACAGTACCGTCCAAACCTTTTTGCATTCTGTATTTTGCCATTTTACTCTCAGCAAAAACCTGTCTTCTCCATGTCATTCTATCACAGATAACTCATTGCTTGACATTTTCCCTGCAATATTTCTAAGGAAACATTTTGTCCCCAGTAGCATAAACACTGTGAACTAGGATTTATGTGTCATAAATCAAGGCCTGGTACACTCTATTGAGAACAACATTTTGCCTTGAATAAAAGCTCAGTGTCTCCTTGTCAGGTGACTACAGCATCCTGCCCTCTACACCACAGGACTTTTGTCTTGGAATGAGTTTGATGAATTAACTGTTTGGAACTCAGCCTCTATGTTTGTTTTATGGGTGCTTGGGTGACTCCCTAATATTCATGCAATGTAAATCAAATCTCTTGCTGGCTGAGTGGTACCTTGAATGTAGACAGAATTTGTCTTCTAAGACACTGCCTTATTTATTAGCATAAATTAACTCTAAAATGAATTGTTTGCATGGATATAGAAAAATGTGGCGATCAGTTTAAGACAAGTAGACATTGATCTTGTGTAAATCTAGTCCACGTTTTGCAATTATAAAGCAATACAGAGTTGGCTGAAAAGAAACTGTATCTTTAATGTGTGTGTTTGCCTTAGCCAAACTAAGTTAAGAAGTAAAATCTTGCCATTGCCCTGCTGCAGTATAGGATACATCTATATACAGATCTGACATCCCTGCACATGGAATGGGGGTTGGAACTAGATCTTTCAAGTGTCTTTCCACCCAAGCCATTCTGTGATAATTATATATTTTTTAAGTATACATAGGGAGAACATGTATGTATTTACTCGTGCAGGTGCATGCACACATACAGAAATTAAGTAGAGAGAGGATGTGTAGAAATGACTTTGAAGTGTTTGGCTTTGAGGTGTCACCTCTGAGTCTGACATCTGAAACAAACCTTAATGTCACAAGATTTCACTGTGCTGCTGGTGTGTGGATGTGCTGTGCTAGATGAGGCCCGATTAAATCTCATCAGTGCTGTACAGCTCACAAGCAATATAGGTTGGCCTTGGTTGCCCTCCATGCCCTACTATTCACATTTCTTTTTGCCTGGATGCTTCCTTGCATCATAAGAGTAAGCTGTGAATGGGAATCTCTGGGCATGATTCTCTGAGCCTGAGAGAGTCTTCAGCCTGGCAGTGGCTGATCTATTCCCAAGGGAAAGTCTTTTGGGAACTTCTCTTTCAAGGACTGTTTTTTGTGAACGGGTTTTGGTTCTCAAAACAATGTCATACACATGTTCTGAATGGGTTTTTCTCTTGTCCCACCAATGGCACCAGAGAGGTGCTTCCTTTGGCCGGTCATGTTGAACTGTACGGGAACACCTTATAAAAAGGGTTGCTAGATCCTAAAATAAAGGCTTCTGCCTCACTGAGAGAAAAACCTCGCTGTTGTTTGTGAGGCCACACTTCTATTTTGTGTCCTCTAGCAACAGAAATCATTAAGGCCTTTTCTGACCTGGCTATAGAATGAGCCCTGTGGTGGGATCATGCATCATGGATGTGTGCAGACATCCCAGCATTGCTGGTATGATATGTGTGGTCCCTAAAGGTCTGTATTTAAAGCTTGGGTAGCCCAGGGAAGCTGGACAGCAGGTTTTCTATGCATCTGTGCCTTGCATCCCTGCATTTTGTGTACAAAAGCAGCATTACCTCTGTGGACTGTTTCTGCAACACAAAGTGGTGCTGGACTCTTACACTGGTCCTGGGGATGTGTGGAGCCACACGATGCTCAGGGCCATGTGGAGAGGTGGAGAGGTGCCTCAGCCCCTTGCTCAGGGCCCAGATGCATTGTCTCTTCTTGTGGCACAAAAATCTCATCACAGGGGATTAGAGTGTTTAGTTCTTCATTATGTTGTTGAACCAGTTAAGCTGCACTTGGTTAATCCACGTGCCCAGATATCATGATGAATTCATCCTGCCAGACAGCAAGTGCACGTTCTGCTGAGAATTAGATTTATGTTTCTAAATTTCTGGGAAAAAAAATCCAAGTAAATAGAGTTGAGCAATTGGTCTGGATTAATGGGGACCAACTCTATTAGCCTAATACAACACTAATCTGATTCCAAACTGTTAACATATTAAAGCTGCTTAATTATATGTTTGTTTGACACGATGTGGTAATCCTGTATGATTTAGGGTATATTGTCAAAGCTCTTGACTTGCAGTGCCTCACCATTGATAAAAACACAATTAAAACCCGTTAGTGTGAGTTAGGCACTAACTTCACTCTTTGCTGTATTGAAATGTGGCTTGCTGTAAGGGGTGCCAAGCTATCCAAAGTGAAAATATTCCTGATATAGATGCCATGTAAAGTGATGCCTTGAAAGCAGAGTAAAACATTTCTGGTTTTGTGTCTATCTCTATGTTCAGCATCTGAAAACAAACAAACAAACAAACAAAAAACCCACCAAAACGCAAACAGATTCCAGGGATTAATCCATATGAAGATAAAGACAATATCCTCTTTGACCCTAGTGGATAGTGTATGCTGTGATGGTGCCTTCAGTTGACATTATAGTGACAATCTGAAGAATATGATGACATGAGGACCTGCCAGATGGATGCTATGAGTTCTGAGGTGTTTGACAAGGCTCTGACATTGGGATGGATAATCAGAGGAATAGAGAAGAGGAACAGAAAGTCATGATTTTTATATGATTCTGAAGGTTTCAAGGCCACTAAATTCTTTTTATTCAGCTGGGCTTTGCTTGATTCAACCAAAGGACCTGGGGCTCATCGACCAGTAAGGAAGGTTTGTTCCCAGTTAGAGACATTTGCAAGCATGGCAGCTCAAATCAGAATAAATAGAGAGTTCTGAGTCCCTCCGGGAGTGTCGTTCATATGCTGAGGCAGTGTCCAGATGCTGCAAGAATATTTCCTCGTTGATCATCTTCAAAGTGTGGCAATGTCTGTAGGCACTGAGTGTAGTGGCAGCATTCCCTGTGCTGGTGCTGGGTGCTGGTTTTGTGTATCCCTGCTGCCTGCATGACATTTCACTGGGAGCCTGGGATACATTATCTCCTGTGATAACTTTTTTTTCAGAAGTTCTGTAACTGATGCAGAAGTATTAGTAACTCATGCTTTCTCTCTAGTTCTTAACTCGATTGCTGTCATGTGTATACATAAAGACACGAGACTGGAAAGTGATATTCCCCATCTGAGTAGGTTTTCTTTCTGTTGCTGCCTTTTTTTGGGCAGCACCATTTTCTTGGACATCAGGATAAGTCACAGTGCTTTTTACGCTTGTCACTTACCTTTTTCCAAGATACTCTTTAACTTTCACGTCTTAAACCTTGTTTTACGCATCTGGAAGCTAACTGCTCTTCAGCTGGAATTGTGGGGTTGACCCAAACCACTTTTCCTCTGGAAATTTAGACCATAACTGCTTAGCAGGTTGTTTTTTGATAATGAAGCAAATGTTGGAATTGTAGGTTTCCCTATCCGCTGGTGCAGGCTTGGGTCTCCTTGTTCAGACAGCACATGGCACCCTCAAGCCCCCACATCCCTCATGGGAGCAGGACTTAAACTGCAGAGTTGGGTTGGCTTCTCTTTCTCTGTAAGGTGACAGGCTGTCACCGTGACTGTATACACAGGGGAGTTAAGCAGAGACAGCTGAAGGGGAACAGAGACAAAGAGCGTGCGGATTTGGGTCTTTCCTGGTTGTTTGGGTAACGTGGCACAGTCCCCGTGGGTGATAAACAGGCTGCTGCAGCCGCGTTTTGGGATCAGATCTGCGTTCGTCAAGAAGTTGGTGACACCTGGTGGCGGGCGCTGGCCAAACCCGGGCTCCGCCGCCTGACCCAGATTCAGTCGCTGTCCTTTGAACGGGCTGCTGCAGAATTAATGCTGTTTTCTGACAAGGGCAGAATGCTCCACATCAGTTCCTGTTTTCCGAGGTTTTGCAGGGATAAGAGAAAGTTGTGTACAGCGGCAGGAGCATCCCGGCTCTGCCGTGGCTCCGTGTCTGTGCAGGCAGGAACATGTCCCTGACACCATCCATGCTTGAATTTAGCAGATCCCCTCATGCCACGTTACCTGGAGCGTGTTATCTGTAAAGGACAGAAATTTTGGGAAGAGCAGACTGTTACAGAGGTCAAGTACAACTGGCTTCTTACCTGGTATACTTTGGAGAAAGTATATGCCATTTCTATATATCAGAATTCTTAGGTTTTATATCACTGGTGAGTATGTAGATCATCTTACACAGGGAACCATGTAAATAATAATATAATAACCTGCTTGCATTAATCCATACCTGCTGTACTTGCCAGAGTCTAACTTGGAAGAAAACCTTTGCCTGGTTAGGGGGTTTTTGGGGTCAGTGACCCTTTTTGTTGAAAGGGCCCTTCCTGCACCCAGCTGGAGCCTGCCAGGATGGTGCACATATGGAGCAGTGGCTTGGGATGTGCAGCCACCACTGCTTAGGGTGGCATTCACCCCTGCAGAGGCAAAGAACAACTCAGCCAGGCTGCAGTCAGGATCTCTGTGCTTCTCAAAGGGTAAAATGCACAGTCCCAAAGCTCTGTAAAATGAAAACCGATTAAGAGATCCTTTAAGATATCTATAAAGTGATTTTTCATCCTTTACAGTCACATCTCCAGAAGTGTAGCAGCATTATGTCAGAGAAACGACGTGGAAGGGTTCTTGGGAAGCTAATGTTGCTGCCATCCTTCCCCAGTGATGGCTTTATTGCAAGAGATGAACTATAAAACATATTTCTTGGACATCTCACTGTTTTAAAATCAGAGAAATAGAGACTTTTCCAAAATCCTGTCGGTTCAGTTGTACTAAGATGTCTTTTTAGACATACTTTAATATTTTGGAAGACTTTTTATGCTCAGTTTAATTAGTTTCCTCCAATTGAATTTGGATTTTGCTTGTTGACTAAGTGATTCTTCCCCAAACTGCCTGAGGCATCAAGTTGATCTTGACAGAAATGCTGAAGTAAACATTATTATTTGGTAACTGTGACTGTTCAGAGCTGCACCACTGGTGCCAAATTGTTACTCGCTGTGACAGCTCATTATCTCCCTGTTTCCCAGTTCTTTACATATCTTTTTGCTTATTCTGGTGGGCGTAATATAGATGTGTGTCCATTTTTCTGTGTATTGCTGCTTTCTCTACAGCAGTGAAACCATGTTTCTTAAGTGTACAACATCTTGTGTAGTTTTAGTGGTGCTGTGGCCAGTGGGGAGGCTTGTCCTGGTATAAGCTGTGAAGTCCAGGGTATTATTTATATTTCTATCTTTATATAAAACCACAAGGCATATGGTTTTTTGTTGGGTTTTTTTACATATGTACACATTTATAATAGAGTGTGAGCAGCTCAGCCTGTGGATGGATGAAGATTACCACTGTCAGTCTTGACTTCAGTCAAGGTCAACAGAAAGAGCATTCCTGATCTAAACACTTAGAGATGTCTTTTTGAGCTCATCTGGCTTCTGGACAGTAACATTTTCCACTCTAGGTGACTTTTTTAATAACATACTAGACTAGCCAAGTGTATCTGCTGTAATCCATGGGTCATTGTTGGAATTGCTGTAAATTGCTTAGAACTGTTCTGAATCTGTGTTAGAGATTTATTTTTAATGCTTCATCTCAACAAAGGTGAAAACACTAAGCACTGAAACTTGTTAGCACTGCAACTTGTTTCTGTACTGTATTATTCAGATGGAATATGAAGATCTAAAAGCCCATGTTTAATTGGTAGTTTGTCCCAATTTTAATTTGGAGGATGGCTTTTCAGGCACACGTAAGGAAGATGGAGCAGAGGGAGAACTGTTGCTTCCTTCTCTGGTTTGTGTTTCACTGTGCATTGCTGCAGTTGATCTTGGCAATTGCTCTTATTTTGAATTGGAGTTCCCTGATTTTGCCCAGGTAGCTGTATCTATGTTGAATCCCAATAAACCTTGACAAAAGCAAACTAAAAAGTGTTAATTCTTTTTTCTTACATACTAACAGGAGGGGGAACAGTGATGGGATCATAACTGTGGAGACTTCTCCAGGTCAAGTGATTAGACCATGTGGATGGACTCCAAATACAAGATAATGTATTTTTCATAAAACATCTCTCAGCTTGAACAGCTCATGCAGCATCACCAGGTTGATGAAAGTCAGTCAAAATTTTCAGTTTTTAAGGAAAGGTGTTACATTTGTGTTTGTGACCTGGGACAACCTTGGTTCTGATCTTTTAACCAAGCAAGCAGCTATTTTTATGTTTAAGCAGAGTCTGTAATCTGCATTACACAGATCAACAGATTACGGCATATTTGGAAAAAGAACCAAAGCAAACAAATTGAAAACCAGATATCTGGCCTTATCTAGGCAACAAACTGCAGCAAACATATTCCTTATGAGAAACAGAGACAGAGCCTTGGAGGGCTGCAGGTCTCCCTGCAGGTGTGGTTTAGAAACCACTTCAGAAAGCCACTGGTTGTGGCAGGAGCTACAAAATGCCTCTGCAGGGGAAGGATGTCCTGCTCTCAGGGCATCCAAATATCTCTGCCCTGAGCAGACTCCAGGTACTACAAGTTACACTTATCTGCCAAGCCTTGATCAAAGGGATTCTGCCCTTGCAAGGCACTGGACTGAGAAGCTGCACTTGCATGATCTGTCTGGGTCTCAAGCCCTTACAGTGATGCCTTTTGAAGCAGTAATGTGATTTTATTTAGTCAGATAGGAAACATTATTTATCTCAAAGCTCCAAGATAACAAATGCACAGCTTAATGTGCTACAGATGTGTGTGATGGTGAACCAGGGCCTTGGAAAGCTTCCAAACAGCTTCAGTGCTTGTGGTCATGCTCTACACAAGCTTGTGACAGAACCCTGTTTTCCCTGAATACCTTGGTGGAGTGGGAATGGCAGGGAAGGTTCAAGGGGATGTCTGCAGGTTGCTAAGAAACTTATCTGCTTCTCCTTAATTCCCTTTTGTTTATGTTTATTTGCAATAAATTTCACCAGTGAAGGAAACAATGAATAATTTTATGAAAATACTGACAGTTATTCCAGATCAGAATATTTTTTCCCTAAATCTAATTTTCTCAGAAGTGCTGGCTTCTTTCTTCAGTGAGCTGGAGTAATTATATTCTGTATGTAGCCATTGTCATAAAAATGCTGACAAAAGAATTTGCCAAAATAGCATTTGCTTGCATAAATTTAGCATATAAAAACCTACTTGTGATGAAGTTGAATACAAGGAAAAGCTATTTGCTATGGGGAGCACTAGGAGCACATTTGCTGTGGCATCAATTACAGTTCCAGTGTCAAAGACAACCAGAGGTATTCCTGTGCATGGATTAGTGCATATTTATGTGTACTGTGTGGCAAGAGTGGTATTTAATGATATTTTAAATAGTGCAGAAGGGGCCTGCGTTGCTGCAGTGAGGCACTGAGATGCTGGGGAGGAAGGTCTGACTGCCACTCACCCCTCTTCTGGGATACTCCTCCCTACTGGGTTCAAACTCCTGTGCTTGGCAGCAGCTGTGGAGTCATAAGGATTTTAAAAACCCAAGATTTGGCATGGTTTTGTCCTGTAATATCCAAAATATGGCAGATGGCTCAGTCCCCATTCCTTTGCCCGCTCACCTACTGCCACAGGTTATTTGTCCATCCCCAATGCACATGCTGTCCGTGTGCAAGAATAAGGAATAAGGTGTAAGAATATGGAAAAGGAAAAAAAAACCCAGCAAAAAACCCCAAGGCCCAAACTAAATTGCCTAAACAAAACAAAATCTGGAAAATAAATATGGGGAAATTTAAAGGCTCAGCCTTATATTGAATGTGCACAGCTCTCAGGATCATTCAGTCCTCTTGCCCCTGTCACAAGGGGAGCTCTGCATGGGGGATAATTCCATATGAAGATAAATTAATGTTTATCTGGAGAACTTCAACTACCCTGATAATTAAAGGCAGGTACAAAGGGATCAGTGCAGATGTTCAGAGGTGAGTGAGGAGGCAACCAGATCTTTAGCAGTGAGGACTGATGGAAAATGAGCAACTGTGGGTAAAAAGCAGTATCATGTCCAGCTGTAACTCAACATGTTTGTATATTCGATCATGCTCAAAGCCTGGCCCAGAGGGGACTGTCTTGATGGATGGAGAGTACAAAAGGAACAAACATGTCTTTCCTGATGCAGCCCAGATCCAATGATGTTTTCTCAGAGAAATGTTGTAACAGACTGAGCTCGGCTGCTGGAATGGCTGCTGCTTGTAAGGTAGGGATAGGTCAGAGAAAGTCAAAGTCTTCAAAATTGGCTCTGTCCCAGCATGGTTCCCAGCTTTGAGGGTGCTGATGTCCTGGGCAGGGCACACAGGCAATGCCTTTTCCGTAGAGCTGCTCACCTTGGAAATGCCCTGGAAGAATCAGTGTATGTGATCAGCTGTGATCAGCAGCAGAGATGGAAGCTGGAGGATAACACTAGAGTGGGATTGACACAAGGAATGTTTGCTGAGAGTTCTTTAATGAACTTCACTGTGTGTCCTTCATGGGCTCTGCAGTGACTGCAGCTTTGTAACTCACTTAGGAGACTTCCCTTGCTTTTAATAGACTTTTCATCTGTGCTCCTTGGTGTTCCAAGCTATTCTGTTACTCAGTTGTCTTCAGTGCCAGGGGAACAATGCAAAATCAACTGCCAACAAGAGGTGAACAGTGGCATTTCTGGGCATGGCAAATTATCCCACATCAAGCTATCTGTGTGTGCCAAAAGCACCTCATGCTGTGCACATTGTGAGAGTCAGAAAAGTCAGAAGTGAGTTTAAGAAGCTGCTTAAGAAGCCCCATCTGGAGTCCATCACAAGGAAAGCATCATTTTGGTGTTCCTTTTCCCAGCAGGTAAAAGGGGGTTGCAGGCAGGGATGGTACAGCATGCCCATGGTCTGGCAGGTGGCATGACACCATCTGCATCCCAGCTGCCACAGGTTTGCTCTGTAAAACTCTCTGCACTGTTTGGTCTTCCTGGGCTTTTCATGGTAAGTGCCTCTCTGCATTGCCAGCTTTTCATGGCTCAACTGGCAAAGCAGTGCCTGGGGAGATGCTCTCTGAAATCAGACTGGTGCTGCAGAAGTCCCGTGTGTAATCCCACACTTGCACCTTGGGAAACTCACCCCTGGATATTCTGTATCCATTCAGGTTAAGGGGAATTGTAATTGAAAATGTTTTTTCCTCATTACCTACGTTTTACATTGTCCTATATAGTTTCATTTCAGTCTTCATAGTTACTAAAAGCATTTTAGTCTGTTTTCTCAGTGAGTGCACAAATGGTGGTCCCTTATTAGTAGAATTTAAAGCCAAGCATATATTTTCTGTTCCATGTTTGTTTAAGCAACTGTGACAAACTCCCTGGCTTTACAGGTACATTCCCTTCTCTCCTGGAGTGCATCAAATGAGTTTCCTTCTCACTGCTGATGATCAGAAAACTCATTTCTCTCCCAAGTGCTACACTCCTTACCTTGCCTGTGAAACCTGCTGTTGCTGTCTGGCACCTGTGGGCTGAGGAGGTGTTAAGCTGAGCAACCCCCCCAGAGGTGAGATGTGGCTTTGTGACACACTTCAGTCTTCAATTCATATTGATACATACACAAAGTAATGTGCTTGGTAACAAATTCTGATTTATGAAAGTAGAACAAAACTGCAGACTGATAAATGGGCAAAGCAGTGCAGCGATTGTGAAGGACTTTTTTTGCTTGGCATCACAGGTAACCTTCAGTTCTTCCCTTTGGGTCAAGCTGGAGTCTCCTTCCCTAGTTTAAGATGAATTTTCTTCCTTCTGTTTTCTAGAGGTTGCTGCACCTACCTTCTTCTTCCATATGGAGAAGGAAATTACCTGGGCAGAAAAAAAAGCCACATCCTGCACCATCTCAGACAAGAACGCAGCACTTGTATCTATTTCAGAGCTTTCCCTGCGTTTGTATATATAACAGTCCTGGCTTCTCACTCTCTCCTCCCCTTTTCTTAAGTGTCATCTGGAACAGGTCGTTTCTAAGAGGGAAGAGAGGGCATTGAGGTGGAACTTTGGGCAGACACCATTTACCCTGAGGAAGATGCCCTTGGGTGAGTGCTTGTTGCTGTGCCATGATTGTAATATTTCTCTCCAGGTTCCAGCACATTGCTGAAGTAGTGCAGAGCAGCATGAGGCATGTGTGTGACATTTATGAGGTGAGACAAATTCCTCTTGGCCTGGAGTGATACATTTCACAGACATGGAGGAGTGTTTTCTTGATTGGGTAGACTTAATTTTCTTGTATGGATTTGCCCTGTCAGGACATTTCTTCCTGCCTTCCTTTGATAGGGAGGATGTGTTCATGATGTTGGACTGCCACTGAGAAATCTGGCCTCAGTTCTTGGCTGGGTCACAGACTTTGTGAGATGCTGGCAAGCAGTTCCTTCTTGTGCCTTGGCTGTGAATGAGAAGATCTTTTGTTCTTCTATCAGGAGCTCAAGGCTGTTCTTTTCAATAATGCACCAGCCTCAATGCTATGATGTAAATAAGACTTTATTTTGCATATTTCTGTGCAGTGGTTTGATGCCTTAAGGAGCCTATAATGAAACAACACACACTTTCAAGATAATATTAGTATAGGAGGTAATATAAAGGTTGATCTTTATTGGAGGCCTTCAGGGGCAGATATGGAAAATGTCCACAAAAGCCCACCCAGACAGGGTGAATACAGTTTCTATAAATACAGCAAATTAGCATAATTGACAAGAATTCCCAATTAGAAGCACAGGTGATGAGGTAATTCCCCTTCTGGTTTAACACTTTTCTAGAGCCCCTCCTCTTTGTTCTTGAAAAAGAGTCTCAAAGAGCTGTTCTCAGCCTTGATAGCCCAGAAGAACCAAGGATAGGGGCCCTTGGAACATGTTTTGTCTTTCTGCATAAGGAAAGAGCATGAAAACTACTGGGAAAACTATCCAGTAATACAATAATAGGCCACAAGTATATGTGCAAAGAACACACAGAATATATATATATAAAAAAGGCAAAAATCAGCACAGTATGAATTTGATCACTTCCAAGTATCTCCAGAATTTTCATTCTTTTTTTTTTATGAGTAGCATTATCCTCTCTCACATTTTTATTCTCCTTTGCCTAACAGTCATGAAGAAGAGATACATGTGGTGATAAAGTACTTTCAGGGTGAGCTGGGGTGAAGAGTTTATCTGTTGCAAGTCTCCTCTCTTGTAATCCTGAAAGGTTAGTTGGAGCACTAAAAGGACTCTTCCTGAATGATACTGGACGCAGTATTCAGCTTAAATATTTGTGTCTCATTATCATATCAGTGAAAATCTGGAAGGCTGTTATACCCTCTTGGCTCTGTCCTCACTGACTGTAAAATTTTAATTGGCTTTACTTCTGGTGCTTGTTAACCCAAATGTAATGTTGAGTTCCAGCGGAGATGAAATTCCTTCCAAAATTTTGGAAATAATTGTTTAAATAGAGGCATATTTTTTGTTATTATTTTTTTCAAGACAAACTGTTTTCTGCTCTTTATTAGGGAAAAACTGTCCCACTGCCTTTATCCATATCCTTAATTCAGCCAATGTGTTTACAAGGATTGAGCTTTAAAATCAAAGCACCATCAGGACTCAGCTGTAACTTTGCCTACAATGACAAGATTGCTAAATAAGTGTTGTGTTATTTGTGTTGTAAGCTCTCTGGAAGTGGCAGCCTTTGCTCTTTTTTTTTTTTAATTCCACCTACTCCAAAATATGTGCACTAGCTGACACATCCACCCTGACCTTCCTGTGGGGAGCTCAGGTTGGCCCCATCTCCACAAGCCCCAGACTGGGGCTTTGAGAGCTGATGAAAAATTCTCAAAGTTGAGAATAAGGTGGGTCTGCAGAAGAAGCAACTGATGAGCAGAAAAGGCTCTGGTGGAGACTGTTGCTCACCACAGGGTTAGCATCATCTAATTTTGCAGTGCTGTGGTTATTTCAGAAATCATGTGCTTTATGGATAATGGTCCATTTTCCTCATCACCTCCCAGCACTTAATGCATGTAAAATTGTGGGCAGAGTATGAATTCCATTTGATTTCAATGCAATTGGTTTTAGTCATAAATCAGTGTTGATTCTCTGAGAGCTAAGTGAAAGCAATCATTTTGGCACCCCTCAATATCACTGTTTACAGAGCCTTGTTTAAGCCTGTGTATGTTTGAAATCACATACTGCAGAATATTACTGAATTTTGTGACTGACAGCCCCTGTATGGAGAAGCCATAAAACTCTAGTTAGAAACAATGAAAAAAAATTCTAATAAAATACTATACTAATACTGTATGATTGGCTAAATTAAACATACAAACATGCAGATTTTTTCCCTCATTTCTCACTCTTTCCTTCTCTGGGCACTGTTAGTTATTTGCAGTTTGAGTTACCCAGAGCATGAACCTTGGTGTCACCTATCGTGTGTTTATTTGGCACAGCCTGATTTTTTGGTAGCAGGAGAGGGCCGCAGGGGTGGCTTCTGTGAGAAGCTGCTGGAAGCTTCCGCCGTGTCTGACTGAGCCAATCTCCGATGGCTCTGAACACGGATGAGCTGCTGGCCCAGTTCGAGAGGTTGCCAACACCTCTGTGATGACATTTAAGAAGAAAATCAAAGCATCCACGGGCAGTTTTTTCCAGGAGCAGCTCCTGGCTCCGGGGCCATCTTGGGGGACGCGTGAGGGAGCACAAGATGGCGGCACCGAGGCCAGGGGGAAGGCCGGAGGGGAGGAGGCGCTGCCGGTGTGGGAGCCGAGGTCCCTGTGCAGGCCGTGGGGAGGCCCAGGGTGACACAAACCCTCCCTGGGACGCACGGAGCCCGCGGGGGACGCAGAGATCCCCTCGCAGCCCCTGGGAGAGCGCTCAGGGCACAGCGCGTGGGGTCCAGCCAGAGTGGGAGACCCCAATGGAGAGAGAGGGCCCTGCTCCCAAACCAGAGCTGCTTCCTTCCAGAGCTGCCCTGGGGACGAGCGACCCACGCCAGAGCGGCTTTGGGAAGATTGTTTGCCCGTGGCAGGGACCCTCGTGTAGCAGAAGAAAGACTCCTCTCCTGAGCAAATGGAAAAAGATCTCGAGTGACAAACGGAGCAAAACCCCCATCCCCTGTCTCCCTGCACTGTCAGTGGGAAGGAGTGAGGGGCTGTGGGAAACAAGGTGTTTTAAAGACTTATTTTATTTCTCATTATACTCCTCTGTCTCTGTTAACACTAAATTTGCTTTATATCTTTCAGTTTAAACCTGATTTGCCCTCAGAGTGTTTTCTTCCAGTCCTTATCTCAACTCATGAGCACTTTATTAATCCTTTTTCCCTCTCCTCTGCCCAGCTGAGAGCAAGAGATGGTGAGCAAACAGCTTTCATGGGTGCCTGGCGTCTGGCCAGTGTCACACCACAACATAGTGGAAGTGGCCTGGCTCATAGAAACATCTCTAACCCTAGCCCAAAATTGTCCAATATGAAAAGCAAGATGTGACATCCAAACTCGTTATTAAAATCACAGCTCAGGTAAGAGCCAGCAGTCCGCTTACAAGTGTAATTATTAGTCTTAACTGAAACTGGCAGGCTGGAAATGTAAAGGTCTTGCCTGAATTAAAATCTCTTCAGGCAATGGTAGAACTTTGCAGAGCTCTATAAAACCTCTTGTCCCAGGTGAAATCAGTCTCTTTCGTTTCAGTCTTGATTTTAGGTTTCTACAAAATGAAACAAAATTATGCAAATATTTTAAAAAAGGATCAGTTGATTAGATTACAAATAAAGCAACTTTTTTCTTTCATCTAGAATGTGTTGTTTCATAAAGCTTGTATTCCTGAACTTAAAAATACTTTAATGATAGAAGAAAATAGGTTTGTTAGTATCTAGATTTGCAGATACAAGGTGATTGTCAGTTAGAATATCAGCTGATGATATAATTCTTCAAAAATACATGGAAGCCATATGAGAAGAAGTGAGTTGCAGATGTGAGGCAGAGGGATGACCAAGGGGGTGACCCAGGGGCACAGGGAGAACCATCCATCATCTGCCCAAAGGCCCAGATCCTCTGCATCAGAAACCCTGAGCTGGATCCCTTTCCTCCCTGCCATGGGAAGCAACATGGGCTGCACCCACAGGTTCTGGGAGAGACAGCTTTTATGGGCATGGGAAATGTGAAATGGCACCTGCACATCTCCACAGGATCCTCCTGGGTGGCCAGCTATCCAAAATATCACATCAGCATGTGTTAGTGGGTGGCAGCCCTGCCCATGGCAGAGGGCTTGGAACTGGATGATGCTTAAGGTCCCTGCCAACCCAAACCCATCTGTGATTCATTCTGTGATTCTATAAATGTCGTGTTTAATATGGCAATATGTGTAGTCAAATGCACACAGAGAGATTTGTCCTTTAAATTGTTTGAAGACTCTTGTTTACCACTATTGTTTCGTGCCAGCCTTGCTCTTATTTTAAATCTATCCAGGCCTTGGTGTTCTTTGGCTTTGATAGTTCATACTCCTCAGATACCAATTTATGTGTTTCATTTATAACCTTGTGACAGGCCTTGTGTTTAACAGTAACAAAAAGGCTGTTTTGCACTTAAAATGATTAAATTGTCAGCTTCTGAGCACACACTGAAAAATTGTCTATATCAATTGTCTGCTTTTGGTTTTCATGAGAAGTTGCATGTGTAAATCAGGTATTTTGTTGCACAGTCACATCTGAATTGCAGTAAATGAATCCAGGCAGATCTGGCAGGTATGTTTAGGCTAAAGAATTACTAAATATGCTAGAAACCTGAAGGGTGGCTGAAACCACGTTCAGATTTTGTCATTGACATTAAAAGGATATTGATTTTGAAATGCTGCTTAAACCTTCTTTGGCTTAATTTCATTTTATGTAGGGTTGTTAGTATTTTGTGTTTTCCTTAGTAGAAAACTAGTCCTGTTATGTGTTTTATCTTGGTTCTGAATTATTACTCATATATATGTACTGTTTATCACTTTCAATTTTCCTAAGCTTTTTTTTTTTCTTAAGAGATCTGTACTTCAGAGTCAGCATCTATGAAAGAATTATGTATTGTTTTTTCAGGCTGGTCATGAGACTTTGTAACAGACCTCTGAGATGAATTGTGAATTCAATGAGCCCAGCACCCTGCTTCAACACCAATGTTGGATATGTGGAATGTGGATAGCCACAGTAGAGGATGATCATGTAGCTAGGGAAAAAAAATACTTCTTATATTAGTATACTACTATAATTTGTTAGTAACCATTTGAAGAATAGGAACAGTATCCATCTTACAGCTCTGCCCAGCTGTATTTAAAGATGATAACTGCATGCTAAATTATTAAACAGACAGAGTGAAGATATTTTATCTGCAAATCTAAATGTTGCTTAGGTTTTACACAGCCTCTTGGTGAGGCTAGCCAGTGTCCAAGGAGCAGTGATTGATGGGCTGGGGAAGAGCCCAGCCACACCTGGGGTGCACTTGGATTTGTAAGCATGGACATAGTGACCAAACCCAGCATGCCTGGGATCAGTGCTGGTGAGCTCAGGTCAACACAAGTGAAAATTTAAGAGGCCATCATCAATTGCAGCTACAGAATCATATACAGCCCAGCCATTGTTTTTAAGGGAAGGGAGAGGGAAGGAGCAGCAGTTTTGACCAAATGGCTGCTGCTGGTGTGGGCTGAGCAGGTGATATGCTTAGGTAAGCCAGACCTGCCTGGTCCTTGCTGTTGCTTTCTCTGCAATTCCTGTGCAGAGATCTGTGGGGCAGGACTGGAAACATGCACAAGGTAAGTCAGTGAGAAAGGGGATCAAGAGCTCTTAGGCTTACTAAATTGTCTGTGTAGTCTGATTTTACTTTGTAACTATTGGAAAGAGCTAGGCTGCTACTTAAGGTGAGGGATGAGGTTGATGCTGAGAAAATACCTGGAGCCATGATTTCATGTAAACATCCTTTGGTAAGGAGCAGGAACAGCTTCACAAGTTGCCTGGAATGGGGCTCTGCAGGAAGTTTTGAGGAAGGGTGTTGGTGAGGACAAGGTGCTTCACAGGCTGGAAGTAAGAAGTCTTCTGCAAAGTGGCCAGATTGTGTGTGGGGCTGCAGCTAACTGGGAGAGCTGAGTGATGGGCAGGTGAGGCAGTCCTTCCTGCCTTGCTCTGTGCTGGTTAGACTCTGGGAAACCATCACTTTTTGGGCTCCATTCTAAAAGAGATAGTTGGGAAAACAGAGTCAAGAAAGGGACACTAAAAATGAACTGAGCATACAGGCTGTGGGGAGAAAAGTTGTGGGGTTCAGGCTATTTAGTGTGAGGGAGAAAAAAGAGGTAACTGGGATGAGATCATGTTTGGGTTCTCCTGCGCTGCTGCAGAGGAGAGGAAGGGAATGGCAGTTCTCTTGTCTGTGCTGGTTGGGAGGAGGAGATCTGCTGTTAAGGGATGTACAATTTTAAGAGGCAGATGAAGAAGCACTGGGATAGATTTGCCCCAGGAAATTGTGGAGTTACAGTCACTAGGAGTCAGAAGTTAGATAAACATCTGCCAGAAAAGATAGAGCTGCCTGGCCTCTGCTCTGAGGGTCCTTTCAGCCCTCTTTGCAGTGATGACTTTGAAATCAAATTCTGCACAAAAGTGAGACAACGCATTGCTTTTTCCTCTGTAAAGAAGATGCAGGGTGTACTCAGGAGGAAGATATGTGGAATAAAATGGTTGTGGCAAGAGACAAAATGTGACTGAGACCTGAAACCAGTATTATTTCCTTCCTCTCTTTAAATATTAATAGACTTTTTTTTCATGCTATTAAGATAGCCAACATTATTCTAGGCTGTTGCCTAAGCCATTAATGCACTGTGCTCTGAGTTATATTTTGCAGGTATTTTCCTTCCCTTCTCGAGAGATTTTTGTTATGAAGTACCCTCATTGGCAGCACAGCTGGGATATGATGCAGTGTGGTACTTCATGAACAGGTTCCTTAGACTCTGAAAGGAGCAGTGACTTTCTGGGGCAAGACTCCTTTGCTTCCTTACTCAACAATAAACAGGCCTGCAGGATGACTGATCTTGATAATAATAAAGAAAAGCACACTGTGTGCACGGGGGAAATAATAAGAGAAGGATTTATGAGTGGTTTGGAGTGGGATTCTTTGGGCCATAATGATCGTCCAAGGGAGCTCTCAGTGCCAGGGACACTGTAGAAAAGTCTGTTTGCAAGTGTATACCATCCAAAAACCTTTGCATGTAACAGCACAAGAGTGTTAGTTTGAGGAATTACAGTCCCTTTCACCCCTCCTGAGCCAGGTGCAGTGAGCTGAGGTCCAGATGTAGTGCTGGCTGTTGGAGGTGCTCTCTGGAATTTAAATCCTGTGGTTCATGGGGTAGATGTGCATTTAGACAGTTCTCTTTGCCCACCTACAGGGTTTCTCTCAGCCTCTGGTCATCTGCTCAAGAGAAAAGCTAAAACCTTGAAGATTTCGCCTGCTTGGAAGCACTTTCCATCTGTTGAGATGCTTAGCAGCAAGCCTGGGCAGCAGAGTGTCAGTGTGGTCCATAATTTCTGGTCTCTGTGATCAAAGCTTCCTTCTGAGTAAAGCCTTTTCATCCACATCAGTGATGGGAGGAGAACAGGCTTTGTTACCCACCCCTGCTGTGGAGGGACCTGTGTTATTTGTATTGCCCTGCACACCCTGGAATGCAGAGAGCCAGGGCAAGCCCAGGCAGAGCTGCTGCTGCCTTGGCAAGAGCCTGTCACACACCTCCAGGTCTTCAGTCTTAGTAAAAACAGAGCAGGGAACTGCAGGCTCTTGCTTGGCCCCTTACTGCCTGTGCTTGTCACTGATTGGAAATTGGTGGCTTTTGTGTATTAACAGGGTTTTGGTGTTGGGCAGGACTGTGGAGAATTCAGAAGCAGCCTGAGAGTTGTGGATTTTCCCCCTTGTCTCAGATATGCTGAGGGTAAACTGCTCTGCCCTCTAGTGCCATTTGCCAGACCTGGAAAAGCTGAACACATCTGTGATTCAGGAGCATCCCTTGGCTCACTGACCTGTGCTGCTCCAGGCTGCTCAGGGCATCCCTGTGAGCAGCTGGAACCAGGACAGGAGGGTTTTAGCCCCATGCCAGGCAGGAAAGCGTAGCATGTGTTGGCATACCTGCTGCACAGCATCCCCATGTTCATTTCTGTGTTCTCCCTCAAACAACCCTGCTTAGCCTGATATTTGCTTTCCCATTATGTTTGTAATCCCAAAGGAGAGACATGCAGAAGAGCTAAATGATTTCAGCAGCTTTGCTCTTTCAGCCCCATAAATAATGAATTCATCAGGGTGAGAAAACACATGCCCAGACATAAACACATGCAGAGTCCTGCAGAGGAAGGGGAATAAAGACAGAAGCTTGAGATCTAAATGCAGAGCCCTGTGGCAGTAAACTGGGAACTGCTTTTTGGAGTGAGAAAGTGTCAGGGGGTGGGTATGGAGTTAATTGCCTCAAGAGGCTAAAACCAATTAGGAGTGCAAGTGAGTGCTAGCTGAGGTTGGAAGTGATAAGTTGCTACCTGCTTGGCTTTTGGAGAGGGCCGTTAGTTGGAAGGAAATACTTGTTTTATCATCTCTAAGTCGTGTCTTCAAGCATCAGGTGAAATAATTTGGTTGTGGCTGTCACCCTCCAACATGACCAGGGGTAGCTCGATTTACACTGATAAGAACTAGGTCATTTTCATAAAATTTGGTCTGCCTATAGCTATATCTAAAACCTAAATTTTGGCAGGTCGGCTGCCAAGATTCGGTTATCTTTTGTGGAACTGAAAATTTGTTTGGGGGAAGTCTGGACAATTCCATTTGGAGGCATTTTACTGCTCAGCAGGTAATGAGGAATGGAAAAATTTGTGCACACAGCCTGAAGATAGTGAATTTCTGATCTTAGCTGGTGCTTGGAGTTCTTACCTTGGTATCAAAACCATAAATACTTGCCTATTGCAGAAATAACCTTCCAGTATCCATGCACTGATTTATTTTTTCCCCATTGACACTCAGGTCATCCCTGACAGCCCTTATGACCTCTCTTGATCTGCTGTGTTCTTCTCCTTGATCTCTGAAGCAAGTGACTTCTAAAGAATTGTGCTGTCTGAGCTCCTTCCTTCTCCCCACAGAGTTGAATGTCATTACCTTGTCTTACCCACTTTGACTGGGGACAAACACTGTGTCACCATGGGTTTTGTGAACCCAGCTGCCTGGGCTGAGCAGAGGCCTCTTGGTGCCTTCAGAGCTTCACCCTAGAGCTGACAAATTAAAGTGGGGGCGAAGAGAAAGAAAGAGGCATTAGTAATTCTTGAGTTCAGGAGAAGTTCAGCCAGAGCTTCCCTCAGTAACTGTCAGTTTTCTTCTCATCCCCCTTTATATATTTAGTTATAATGATGAAAGTTCACGTATGAATGCAATTACAGGATCATTTTGCAGATCATCATTCCTAGGAGTGCTACAATCATTACAGGCTGAAATAATATAAGTAGAAACATAATAGCAAAGAGAGAGGAACGAGTGAAAAAGAAAATAGGTTTATAGCTGAGTTTTGGAAGGAAACAGAGCTAATGAGTTGCAGCTCATGTAGATGGCAGCAGCAGGCATTACTTTCCCTAACAAGAGGTGATGCATATCTGGAAAATAAAAATGAATTAAAAAGTTGCCTGATTAGTGATATGGGGATGGAAAGGGCTCAGAGTAGACTGAAACAACTAAAGTATCATGGATTTGCATGTATTTCATTTTATTCACAGTGACTGATACTGGGCAGTTAAAAAAGCAGGCTGCTATATCTGTGTAATCCCTAGCTGTCTTTATTTTTAAAATAGTATTTAGGTTGAGTAGTTTTGTTCCTGTTGCTGCAACAGAATGGCCAGGGAAGGAGAGCAGAGGTGGCAGCAGAGGGTTTGCCCTGGAGACCAGCACCACAATGTGCCAGGCTTTTGGACCACTGGTGTGCCCACCCTGACCCCGTGCTCTTCTGGAAGACAGCCCACAGCATCAAACCAGAGGCATGTGCATGTTATGGGCTCACTTCTCCTCCTCCCTGTCCTGTCAAACCCAGAGCACAAAGTCCCTTGGGGTGGCTCCAGCCTTTTGCAGCTCCTTTGCATTTATTTTGTTTTTCCTTTGTGAATCCTGGTTAAGCAGGCTCACAGGGCCAGGAGATGAATAATTAGTGGGAGCAGGTCCCCATGTTTGCATCAGGCAGTTGTTAGCAGGGCTGTTCCAGGCTGAGCTCTCCAGGCTCTGCCCTCACGCTGTGCCAGACGGAGCCGTCGGTGGAAATGGGCACAGGTGGGCTGCTCAGTGAGACGCAAAATAATTAGGAGAGCTTTAGTTTTAGGTTGAAATAAATGGATTGTCCAGCTGTAGCTGCTGTGGAGAGGAAGCTGAATGTTAATTAGATGACACCAGTAATTATGGTGATTGTGTATTTTTTGAGTGGCTGTTGGGAATAGTTCGCTTCACTTCCACGGGGTAATGTGAATGACATTTCTAATCGGTTTATGGGGGAAGGTACTTTTTTTGATTTGGGTTTGTTTTGGTTTTTTTGCAATGACAATTGAAGTAAAACAGAGCTACTGGAGGATGCAGAAAAATGTGTTATTTGATGTAACTGCTCAGAAAAAACCATTGTTTATTGAAGTAAGAGAAAACGCTTTGTGTTTGCTGCAAGAAATACATCCTGCTTTTCTACAGAGAAAAATTAGACCCTGGCAGAGATGGGACTTAAATCTGTTTTTCCATCTCATGGTGCATTTTCTTAACTGTGAGACAAGCAGACCTCTTGAAAATAACTCTGAATTTATTTTGCTGGCTTTCAGGCGTGTTTGATGCTTCTCTCTCCTTCTTGCACAGAATAAGGTGATGCCAGTAAAATTAATTGAAACAGTGATTTTGTAAGAGACTATTACTTATATTACTTGCCAAGGGCCAATTTTAATATTTAGATCAGAAAACTAATTTTACAGGCTTGTCCATGCATGGGGCCTCTCTGAAACAGTTGCTCCATACATATTTATGTAGGCATTGTGATAAGTCAAGTGCCCACATGCGAATCTGTTCAGCAATATCTGTTGTACTCTATATTCAATTTTTCTTTCAGTTTTTTATTTCAGTTGTAGATCAAGCCACTTGCTTATACCCACTAGTTAAGATGTGAACACATTAACATGCCACCCACTGTGTCTGATAACCTAACTAACACCTGTGATCTCAGACAGCCTCAGCTCTAATTCACTCTTAGCATTATTTGTCAAGATTATTTGTAGAACAGATTTGCATAAATTGCCAACAAGCATGTACTGAACACCCAGACTTTGTGGAATACTTCACTGGAAATGACTGGTGTGGGAGAATATTGTCTTCCATGTAAACCAAGTGCTGCTCCTCAGGAGGTTCTCATTTCAAGAAATAATAACAGATATTTGAATCTTACACACCCAAAATGTGCAAAAGCCCAAGGACAGTGAGCTGCTTTGCACA
The DNA here is from genome assembly GCA_013399455.1 of Anthoscopus minutus. Classification (NCBI taxonomy): domain Eukaryota; kingdom Metazoa; phylum Chordata; class Aves; order Passeriformes; family Paridae; genus Anthoscopus; species Anthoscopus minutus. The sequence goes on from VWYI01011759.1 coordinate 788,597, forward strand.
GAAAGCCTCTGCTGGCTGGACAAGGACAGTCTTCTGCAATCCACAGGGAAGGTCAACCTAAAGCACTTGTGTGACTGCCTAACGTGAGACTTAAAAAATGCACCATTCGCCTTCGTTCACAGGGGAAATACAGTACCTCAGCCCCTGACCTTCCTGAAGCCGCAGTTTGGAAGTGCCTTGCTGATGCTGATTCAGGTAAGACATTGCCTGGTGTTTGCATTGGCCATGATACTTTCTGTTGGGGGCATGAAGGATTTTTCAGAGCCTTGGGACAATACAAGATACCCTGATGACCCGCAATAGTCAACGTGTCTCAGAGCTGAAGATGTCCCCAGCACAGCATCCTACACTTGCACTTTTGGGGACATCAGTTGGAGAGGTGTAACCTTTCACCACATGGCCCAACCCTTTCTTTCCTTCAGTTTTGTTCTCCATGTGGAGGTTCTTCAGTGGTCCCTGGTTGTGTTACAAGGGACCACCTCCTTCTTTGGGTGTAACTAAAAGTCCATCCATTGCAGAGCCAAGTGCAAGAGTCCTGCAGCATGACAGGGGCACATACAGGCCTCTCCTTCCCTGTACCCTGGCACAGGGGCAGGTCTGTGGCATGCTGTGCCCTTCTCAGAAGCAGCTGTGTTTTGTTCCCATAATGCATGCAGTTATGTAGGGGGGAAGGATTTGCACATCCCATGGAGCTGGAGCAGTGAGTGGGTTGATTGCTGGAGCAGCAGGGTGCCCCACATCTGGGAACAAGCCTTGGGCTAACAGCTGGCTGGAAGCTTTTGGTGGGTTGGATGCATCTGGGAGCATATGATTTGCCAAGGGGAAGGCTCCTGTCTCCACTGCACACACAACAGCCTGTGCTTTCCTTAATTACTTCCATCTAGGAAAGTGGATGGCTTCTTTGACTGAACTATGTTTAATGAAAAATACATAGCAAGATGAATGCTTTGCTCCTGCATCTAAAATCCACGGATAATTAGAACTTGTGCAAGCAGTAATGTACTTCCTTTTCATTTTTCCCTGACCAATGAGTCAATTGAAATACATTTTCCTCCTTTTATCCACAGTACTTCAATTTGGGGAACACAGGGACCCTGTATGCATTTTCTTGCATGCTTGGGCCACTGTGCAAATAGGAAAGTTGGGCTGGCCTTGATTTGCCTGCTGCTTACACAGCCTGTGCTCTCCTCTTCCAGATTCATCCTGAAGGATCTGCTGTTTGACTGGAATTCATCCAAACATGCTGTGTCACTTCACCAGGAGCATAGGACAGCCTGGGAGCTCTCGTTCCTCATCTTCTCTGAGGATGAAGAGCTGACAATTTTAAATGGACACACCACAAGCAGCATAGTCAAGAGGAGATGGAGGAAAATAGGGAGCTCTGGCAGGTTTTGAGTCTTTGAAGAATCAGACCCCAAGGACAGTGAACTTGATGTTCAGGCCTGTGTTTGTAAGAGTGATTGCTTTGCCATGTTCTCCTTGAGGACCTGGCTGAGCATCCAGAGAGGGCAGATATGTTGTCACCTCCATTGGGGCAGGCTGGCACATGCCACCAGATCTGTTTTGTCACTGTGAGCTCCTCTATGTGCTGTGCATTACCAACATTTGTAGGAACAGTAGGAGATTTTGTTGCTCCTGTGCCTGGCATTCTCAGTTGTCCTCCTGTACTTGGACACAGGAATAGTTCTCAGTCATGCTGGTGGGTTTTCTTCAGCCTGGATGTGAGCAGATGTTGGTAGTTCCCTCCTCTGTGCTCGCTGTGCCTGGCACAGCTGAGGCTGTGGGCTCTGCTTGCTGGCAGGGAGGGAGCACTGACACTGCCACCACTAGGGTGACTTTGGCCATAACACAGTTTCTCTGTGTCTTTTCAGCATTCTGAGTAAGGACATCTGTCAGCCTGAGGGTTCATGTGCACAAACACCATGGGTGAGAAATCTAACACTGTGTTGGGCCATGTTTATTTTAAGTCTCAAACTGCTGAGAGCTCTGTCAGCCAAGGCAGTCCCCCAGCCCTTGGGAACACCAGGGTTCTCCAGGCTGGACATGGTGGGAGTTTTCCTGCTTTGACTGGGAGCACTGTGGTGGTACTTGGCAGCCAAGCAATGGCAAAAATGATTCTTCTGTCTTCATGTCTTAAACAGTGAAGCAAATTTAGTGATGGGGGAAGACAGAGTAACACAGTTCAGGGAAGAGCTCCCTGAGGGCTCTCACAGCATGCACAAGGGATTTTTAACCATGTGGTCCCTCTGGACTTCTGGTCAGGGTGTCTCAGGCTTCATGGGAAGCAGTAGTTTCCTGTGTGGCTGCAGAGCATTGTGCTGGGGCTGGTCCATCCTTGCTGTGGGGTGGCAGAAAGGGTGAGCAATTTTTTTTTTTTACACATTTTTAAACTGGTACTCTGTTTCTCTCACTGCTTGTTGATGGACACTGCTGTTGTCCATCCCAAGGATGGCTCCAGGAGCAGGTTGAGTGAAGGCTGAGATGCTGTATCCCCTGTCTCTGGTTGTAGTAGGTGGGGTGGTGGTTCTCCCAGGAGGAAAAACACCTCAGATGAACCAGTCTCTCAGGATTCACACCCACATGGACCTGGTGGTGAAGTGAGTGTGCTCATGTGCTCTGTGTTCTCATCTGTGTCAGTCCCAGCATAGGGAGGGGCTCCTCCAGGCAAGAGAGATGACTCTGGAGCTGGTCCAGAGCATGCAGAGCTCTGGCACTAGGTTCCTCCTGGCTTGGCTGCCTTCCTCTGGGACACTACTTTGGGAAATTTCTTGTTTTCTGTCTTTTCCTTGCCAGCTCTCAGCAGTTTCTGTGCGTGCCCACCAGAGAGCAACCCCAGCACAGGGTTGTTGTCTCCAGAGAGAGATTGTAGGGCTGAGTATGAGGTCAAATCCATCTTCCCTCACTCCTTCCAGCCCTATCACCTTATCCCAAACCTGAGCTGAACAGTGAGTTTAGACCCTCTAACTCCTGGGCAAGAGGAGTATCCCCCAGGGAAGGAAGGACATGCTGGAGGAGAGGCAGGGGACCCTGCCTGTGTCTTCTACAGCAAACCTAGTGCCATCCCCAGGAAAGAACCATGCCATGAATTAGCAAGGGACATCAATCCAGGATGTACAGGGAACAAGTAAGGGTTCAGACAGAGCTCAGCTATTTGGGTGGCCTAAAATCTGGTGCTTTTTGCAGTTTTAAGTGCATGGAGAAATTATACTCATCTTGGAGAAGCACAGAATCATTTAGTCTGGAAAAGACCTTTAAGAACCTGGAGCCCAACAGACATCTCAGTGGGTATCTGTGGTGCTGGCACAGGTAGCTGGGTGTCTTGGTGGGGTTTTGTATGTGAGACTCTGTCCAATGTCTGGGGAGGGAACAAACCCATGTTTTTCATGTATCCTCAGGCTTTGTGATGTCATCTCAGCCTCTGGGCTGGCAAGATGTCCCAGGGTAGGCAGTCACAGCTGAGCTTGGAGGTGAGGTTCAACTGCACAACACCGAATACCTTAACTGAGCTGCCTGGCTCAGGAGGGAGAGATGGGCAGGACTGGCCTTTCCTGGGACAGATGCAGTGCAAGGGACTGAATCTCCTGCTGGAAGGAGCTGTCCCTCCCCTCTGCTGCCTTGGAGCCATGGCAGCAGCGTTCACAGGCCAGTGGTGGCTGCCAAGGTCTGTGGCACTGCTGAGCTGCAGCCCCAGTGCCTGCAGAAATGGGCTTTGCAGGAAAGCTGAGGGAAGAAACAACTGCTGGCTATTTTTATCCTTGCACCAGCCCCCGGGGATTTCGATTGACAGGATTAGTTATGAAGCCAATATTATGAGTTTAACTATGAGTGAAATAACACAACTTCTGTGGGAAGCAGAGTAAAAGAGGCAATTATACAGTAGTTTAATAACAGCGCGCTGCTGGCTGGGTAGCTGAAAACTTAAGAGTTGACAGTAATTAGATTTTTCCATTCTTCCTGTTAAATAGCTATAAAAATTACAACAGAAAATAATTTGATTCTCTTTTATTTCGTGCTGTTTTCATCATCCAGTCAGTATCCATTTGGCCTTCTGATTGTTCTTTATATGGTTTTAGTATCTGGTATTTAAGACATTCAGAAATGGGACAATGTTAAAATGCAGAAAGCACTAGGAATGAGGGAATGGCAGTAAAATTCTTCTGAGCATGAGGAATCCAGGGGATGCTTGAATGGACACTGAGAGCTTTCCAAATTGACTTGACTCTGAATAGCAGTTGGACTTCTAACCACAGGAGTTATTCCAAATCATTTAAAATTACAGTAAAGAAATGAGATGTTAGGCATTAAATCCCCATTTACCTGTCTGTTACTATAATGTGCCAGGTGTAGATAAGCAGGAGGGATGGAGGGAGAGGCTGTGGCACATCAGTCTGCACTGGCTGCTTGCTGCTCTCATCTCCCTGCTGGGATGAGTCCATGCTGTGATGTGGTTCTGGGCTTCACTCCCACCCTGGTCTCCATGCTGGGATGGCAGTGTGAGTAGTGGGGGTGTTTGCTGGCTGGCAAAGAGCTGAATTTGGACAAAAATCTGTGAGGTCCCTCAGATCTGCAGGGAAACTTCTCTTCCCAGTCTTTGCTGCTCTTCCATAGCCCTGCAGTGCTGGGGCTGTACAGGCATCTCATGTCCCTGTTGTTCACATCCCAAGTGATGCTTCCTTGTCTGCTGCCCTCCTTTCAAGCACTGTCCTTTTTTTTCCCTGTGAGTCTAGACAGCAGTAAGTTTTCTCTTATGGCATAAAAATGTGAATTACTTTAGAAATACACAGTTGTTAAACTTGCAGGGTGAAACTTAATGAGCCAACAAATGTGTGGCATTTGGTTGCTTATGATCATAGCTTGAAAGTGCAGCATAGCACAAGGGGAAGAACACTCAGGTTTGCTTTCACCATTTGAAAGCTCAGGATGGGATATTTGCTTGGAGATTAAAAGTATCCTTCCTTTTGCTCTCCTTTACCTTGTAAAGTAAAAGATCCAGGATAAATGGTACCTTGGTTGTGATGTTGTGCAGGGAATTTAAAGTGAGGTGGTGTTTGCAGCTCTGGTGCCTGGTGGGATCTCTGACTTGCAATAAATACGTTCTGTGGCAGCACACCCGACCTCACAGCACAGCATATCTTTGATTTTATTGCTTTTACTCTGTCATGGCAGGAGCATCACATTTCAACTTCACACACGTGTTTCAGTTTCAAAGCACTGTGGAGGTGCCCAGAGCTGACAGCAGGGCAAAGGCCACCTCCAGGTTTGCCTCCACCCCACTTGGTTCCACTCGTTGAAGAAACACACCGTGCTTTTGGCAGATGCAAATGCTCCAGATGGTACTGGGAGAAGTGCAAATGAAAGATTTGATTTCAGCCCTTCCTCACTTTAATAAAATCCTGTATATCTCTCTGGTATAGCCTTTTTTTTTAGGGCCTTTTGAAAATGTATCCCCTCTTTTTTTTTCCTACCTCTGAGCTTGTGACTTTCAGCTCATCCCTGTGTCACTGGCAGTCATTCTGCTGGTTGTTGCAGTCTGCCATCCAAAGTGGGTACCTTCCAGCATGTTTTTCTGGCGCTAGTCTGTAAAATGTGGGTCTAATCCATTAATCACAGTGTGTGACTTTCTTTCACAGTGTGAGCCCCAGGCTCAGGCCAGCTGGGTAAGGCAGTGAGAAGTGAGGGGGGTTTGACACCTGGACATGGATTGGTGAAGTGCAAACTTCCAGTGTGTGCTGAAACAAATATCCCCTCGTGCTCTGGGTTCCTACTGGCCCTTGTGTGAGGGCCAGGGGCAGCTCAGAACATCCGGTGCTGCTCTTGGGCTGTGTCTGCCGCCTCCTTAGGCTGCATCATTCCTCTGCAAAGAGCAAGAGGCTGGAAGGAGTCACCCTCTGGGACTGGTCCAACCCGTGGGCCACTACCTGGACCTAATTTTGGCTTAGGGGAATGAGGGAGAGGAGAGCTGTCATCTCTCCCCTCAGTTCCATCTGGCATGTGTGCTCCCGGGCGTGTGCTGTGCTGATGCTCACACAGTGCCCAAGTCACCACCCTGTATTAGCTTATTCCAGCACATTTCCTTGTTACAAAATTAGATCCACTTTGCAAATTGCTGCTGCACTAGTAATTGAATTGAAGGGGTATTTTTGTTAGTTTTCTTTCTCTTCCCCCCCGCCACTCCTTTTTTTTTTTCACTGGAGTAAATCAGGAATAAGTCAACAGAATCAAGCCCTTAGTGCTTTCAGCAACATGCTCATTTAAATTGGATGCAAGAGGGTGTCTGTGTTTACATTTGGCCTGCCAAGAATCTCTGTTTCAGAAACTGGCTTACATAATATGTCAAAATTGGTTTACTCATTAGCATTGCAAACTGCGTGAAACAAGCTGCAGATTGATAAACTCGCAGCAATATTTGCATCCGGATCTGAGTGGCACAGGGGGAGGGGAAGTTCATTAGGAAACGTTCCATTTCCACAAGAAAAACAAATGGTTTCCAGTTATAGATCTCAGACTTCGTTAATTTTTTGTCTTCCCAAATTTAAATAAAGATTGAGAGGGAAATGTGAAAATCTCTGTTGGCAAACAAAGTAGCTTGTCTTAATATTCCCTGTACTGGGGGGTTGTTTACAGCAGTGGCTGCAGGTAGACTGATTATCCTCACCCAGCTGGAGCTCCAGCCCCTCTGCCAGGCTTCAGCCTTCTTGGACACCACTGCTGCCTTGATTGACGCTTTCTCTGCAGCACAGGTGAGATGGACCCTTTAATATTATTAATTAACTTTTCCAAATGTGGAGTGGCCATCAAGGCAGTAGCATGGTCCAAAGGGCCTTTGGTGGTGCTGCCTGTTCCTGGCTTTACCTGGGCAGAGCAAGGGCGCAGTCCAGCCTTGGGCAGGGCTGAGGAGCCTGATGTGGAAAAGCTCCAGCTCAGGTGCTCCATGGCTAGACATCTCCACAGTGCAGTGTGTGATTCTGGAGGTGTCTGCAAATCTGCACACACCCACCGGAGCAGGCATGAGCAGGGGCTCTGGGGCAATGTGAACAAGCATGTTAAGAATAAAGTAATGGAGCAATGAGAGGGTCTGAGGGTAGTTTGTGCCTTTAGGCTTGTGCTGTGTGGGTGTTGGATACTCCGTGGTGGGTTGGGGGGTGGTGGGAAGAGACAGCAAAGAGTGGTAGGGAGCCAGATGTTAGGAAAAGTTTCTTCATTGAAAGGGTAGCCAAACATTGGAATAGGCTGCCCAGAGAGGTGGTGGAACCTCTGTCCCTGGAATTGTTCAAACAATGTGTGTGTGCTTGGGGATGTGGTTTAGTGCTGGACTTGGCAGTGCTGCATCAAGTTGGACTCAGTGATCTCAGAGGCTTTTTCCAACTTGTGTAATTCTGAGCTGTCCTGGTGCAGAGGCCTCCCCTGAGTCCTGCTGTATCTGCTGCCTGTCCTGTTGCTGGTGTCCCTGCATCCCTTTCAGCAACACTGGACATAAACCTTGCACAAAGTTGATGCAAATCTGTTATACGTATACTGCTTTTCAGTAGTACCTAAAGTAGTTCAGGCCTTAAATCCCAGGAAGTTTTTTAGTTTGCTTTGAAACTCCCAAATCGAAAATCAGAGGTAAAAAGCTCTGATACAGCACAGACATGGCACGGTAGTGCTGGTGTTGGCAGCAGCTGTTATTGTGCTTGGTGATGCTGAGTGCTCCATCCAGTATTTCAGATGAATTTTTGAAAAGGCATCTAATAAAGCTGGAGAAAAGACCAGGCTGCAAGGTCTGCTGCAGCCTGACAAGTGTTTTGCCTTGTCAGCAAACACCAGCACATTCACTTTCAGCAGGGTTAAAACGGATCCACAGCATTCATGGTGTGTTACCAGTTAGGGGAAAAAAGCAGCCCTTGGTTTCTGTATCCTGGAGTCTGTGTTGCTGTTTGGAGGAGGTGTGTGGTAGGACAGGTCCTCATCTGCTGCAACCCATTGTGCTCTGGCTTAAGCTGCATCCCTACATCCCACACAGGTGCTCAGCTGCACACATATTTTAGAGGGCTGAGACATGGCAGCTCTCAGCTCAGCAAAATTCTTTTAATGTATGTGTTTCAAAGTTTTCAGAAAACTTTAGTGAGTTTAAGTAAGCAGTTGTTAGCTGTGGGCAGGAAAAATAAATGTTCTCACTGGAAAATGAAATGAGAGGTGTTTGCATTTCACTTACGCTCACACCTTGCAGCAAGAGGCTGGTCACCATGAGCTACAGCACATTTGAGTGCCAGCTGGAGAACTGAATGCAGTGAAGAAGGCCAGGAGCAGTGAGATGCATCAGCTGGGGAGTTGAGGCAAGCTGAGTATCCTCCTGCCATTCTCCACCAATGTGCACCCACAGGCTGGAGAAGAGCTCCCAGAGCTGTGGGAGAGCCAGCATCTCTCTGTGCTGATGCAGTGGGTGGTAAGTTTTGTATGGTCCTTGGTCACCTTTGACCACGTGGAGCATGAATGTGACTGCAGAGTGCAGCTGCTGCCTGCATTTGTAAGGCATCAAAGGGCTGCTCACAGTGCAGGGGGTGGCAAATGCTGCCCAGCTCTGCAGCCCAGAGTTGCTGTGGTGTTTAATCTTCGTGGCTGGGGCTCAGGCAGCGTGCAGGAAGCCAGTGATGTTCTTGTGTCTTGTGTTAAAATGCACCACGCAGCGCTTCGGCCTGAAGAACTCTGTGAGCATCACAGCATCTCCTCGTCACAGCATTCACCAGCATCAGGCTGTATCTGCTGGAAACACAGGCCCACACCGACAGCAGTGACATCTGTCAGCCTGGCTGTGCAGCTCCTGCTTGTGGGAAAGGAGCCTGGAGTGCTGTGCTCATAAAGGGTTGTCAGAGCCTCCTCTGTGCCTGGATTGTGCTAGAAGCACCAGCCTCCAACAGATTAATACAACTGTATTTTCAGATGAAGTCAGCCTCCTTGCTTTTGTCTTCAGGATTTTCCTTGTGAATTCCAGCACTTAATGTAAATCCCAAGCCACTGGGGAAAAGCAATTATGCTCCAATTTTGCAGTGCAGAGAACTGTTGTCACTCCACAGGTGTATGCCAGCATGTAACTTCTGTCTTCTAATAAAAGGGAAATTTGCCTTATGTCATATGTATTTGTAAATGTTTGATGCTGTGGGTAAAAAAGAGGGTAAAACAGTGATCAGCTCAGCACTGATCAATAAACAGCACAGCATGGTTTAGTCTTGGTTACACTCAGTGGTGTTGGGGCACAGGTAAGTGCAGAGCAGACACCTTTCCAAGAGGGATCCATGGATCTGTTCCTGCTCTTAACCTGCTGATGTCCTGAATGCAGAGCAGAGATATGGCTGAAACCCCTCATGTGAGGAAGTTTGCTGTGACAGAGCGTGGGGTTTGTGTCTGTAGCTGCTGGGGAGAGCAAATTTGGCACCTTTCCAAAGAAGTGGTGTTTGGCTGACTCTGATGTGTCCTGCTCACAAACAGGTGCCTGAGCTCATCCCCTGATACATCCTCCTCCTCCCAACACAAAGATATTGTTTGGGTGGATTAATAGCACAAAAATGTTCCCCTCTCAGTGCAAGGCAGCCCATGGGTTTCCCACTGGTTTTCTCTGATATACAAGAAGGGACAAAAGCTCAAATTCCAGGAGGATGCTTTGGAGGTCTGGTCCTGTGCAAGCACAGGATGAAGCTCAGCACACATGAAGGTAGGGGAGACTTGAGAAGTCTTTTCCCCTTTCTGGATGGGCTCCTTGCTGCAGCAGCTATCTGAGGTGCAGTGAAAGCCATCTCAAAATGTAACAGAGTCCTAACAGCCTCCAAACCCCACAAAGAAGAAGCACTGCTCCAATGACAGTTTGGAGGATCTTCAAGATTTTTTTCAACTTCAGCCCAAAATTGTGAGCTGATTCTTTTCTGTGGAGCACACAGGAGGGCCAAAGCAGCTGCATTAGCAGTGGGTGGGCAGGGGCTGCACCTCCCAGCCCACCCTGGTGGTACCTGCAGCACAACAGAGCAATCAGCCCCTCGCCGAGGGGAAACGGTTTCTCCACTCAGGCTCTGTGTAGTCAGTGTCTAATAATATGAGCATTTTGCCATCCCTCTGCAAACAAGTCTGAGGCTGCTGCCTGATTGGTATATCATCTCACTTTCTCTCAGCATTGATTTTCTTGCTCTCCTTATTTGCTTCATAAAAAGCGAGGCAAGGAGCTGATGCTCGCTTGCTCCCTCTCCCTCCCTCCCTCTCTCTCTCCCTCTCTCTCCCTCCTGTGATGAGCTTTTGGGAGCCTTTATTTTTAGTATGAGACAAACCTTGCTTTATTTCAGGAGACGCAAGTTGGATTATAAATCCTTTTGTAAATGTGTATGGTGATATTTGCTCCGGTAAGTTACATGCATCTCTGTTTATTTGTGTAACTGTACTGGTTGGGAGAGAAGTGGGGTTTTTCAGGAATCGTGAAGCCCACAAAATTTGGTTTAGGCTTGGTTTCTTTGTAGTCTTGTGCTGAGCCAAACTGTTCTGTGATTTTTAGATGTGTTGAAATATTTTCAGTTTGTATTTGTCTTTGCAGAGAGGGATGCCTGCTTTGAAAACTTGCTTTGCACTTCATTTTACTGCAGAAATATGGACAATGATGATTAAAGGGAAAAGGAATTCTTATTTATTGTGTTCCTTCTGGCATTTTAAATCAGAAGTGTCTCCAAAATAATGCTGCAGTATTTGACAGAAAAAAAATGAGTAAGAGCTATTTAATGTTGATCAAGCTGAAGTATGAAATCTGACTGCCTATTACCTTAGATCAATCTAAAGTATGACAGCTTGGCAGCAACATGCTCCTCATCAAAATATGTTAATGAAATAAAGAAAAAATTTAATTAAGGAAATAGCTTACTTTTCAGAGTGTAACATCATTAGTGCAGGTCAATAGACTGTTGCTCTGACTTTCTGCTCCCTGCCTTTGCTTTTACAGCTCAGCAGCCTCATTCCTCTTGGTTAACTTGGAGACCTCATTGTTACCTGTGAATAACAGTGAGGTGCAGTTATTTCTCTCTTCCCATCACAGCTCCTGGTGAGCTTTCCAGGCAGCACAAGTCAGGGACTGTAATAATAGGCTGAGGAAACCAGGATGTGTAGCTTTTATACCTTCATTCTACCTAATACTTGAGTTTGCAGCATTATATTAACTAATTTATTGACACTTTAATTCTCTCATACTTGAACCGTATCCATGGGAGTCGATAGCTTTGGTGCTGCAAAAGTCTTTAAGAACTCCAGCTGTGGCACAAGTTGGAGCTGCTATGAGAGCATGTTTGAGTCTGTATTTGCTCAGAAAATCAACAGATTAAAGCTAGAACAGTCTGCTACTCTCATGATACCAGGGTATGCTAATAGATATATGAAGTGTACTTTAATAAGATGTTAGAAGGCTGTAACTGAGTTTATTAAACCCACAGGAGAAGGTAAGGATGTTGTGTAAGCCCAAGATAAAGTCTTCTAAAATGTGAGAGAAATTTCAGATTGGCAATAACTGCTTAGTCATTTTAAGCTGCTTTTGGACAGCTTTAATTGTCCATTCCCCCTCCTTTTGTTTGTTTTTTTTTTTAATGTAATAGTTAATGTGCTCTCTCACCTGCTTGCAGAGCAGCTGATGGGAATATTTGGTGGGGTGCCCCTCAGCAGTGGCTCAGGGCTCTGCTGGGTCTGTGCCCTGACTGGGCCAAGCTGATGCTGGTGCTCAGCCAGGCCATTCCACAGGCGAGCCCATGTGCTTTGTTCCTGAAAATGTAGTTAATAGGCACTCAGTTCAGAGGCTTTCTGGTGGTTTGTGATTGCTGTTTCATAAGGACCATATGTATTTAGAGCAGCTGCATAGCTTGAATGTGTGTGCTTGGCACAGAAAAGTGGTACATAAAGTGTGTTGTGTGCCACCACCTTAGAGAACATAACAATAATTGCTTTTTTCACAGACCTTTAGCTCATCAGGTGTGGAGGGTATGGATATCTGAGCAATGCACCTCTCACACACTTACTAACCATAATGCTGCTTGCCTGAGGACAGCACTGGGCATTTCTAACTTTGCTCAGCCCTGGTATCTGGCTCAGTGCAGGCTTTGAGGTGAGCAGGGTTATGGTCAGAGATCGTGTTTGGGTGACCCAGGAGGGGAGGGGGCTGCAAAGAACAGGTCCTGCTCCTACCCTGATAAAGACCTGATTTTTCTGTGCCACATAACTCATCATAGCAGGGGTGCCAGACTGCCCTGAAGCCAGGTTGTGGTTTATTAAGGAAGGCAGTTGATTTCATCCTAATAGCTTTGAAGCAGGAAAAGTGGCTTGAAATGGCTGGTTTGACTGCAGGCAGGGGCAAGTCTCACCCCTGTCCCTGAGGGCAGGTTGCCAGCAGCCTAGGGACTTAAGGCACGAAGTGAAAATGTGGTCAAGTATATTGCTGCAAGACTCTCTTGGCAGAGGGGCTTTTGGCTGAGCAGAAATGATCCCATCAGCCCTGCATCCCTGCAGGGTATGGCTGACAAACTCAGAGGGACAGCGAGCTTGCCCTGCTCATCATGTCACACCTACAGAAGTCTTCAGTGTTCATGGGGTTTTGTCTCTGTCCTTTTGCCCATGCTTGTGCTGCAACGTGTGGTGATCCTTCACCTCCAGCTGCTGGAGTGGTGGTAACAGGTCTGGGGGCTGCTGCTCCCCAGCCCAGAACTGCCAACCACCACTCAGCTCTCAGAGCTTGGAGCAGCCTCCATCAGCTCCCCAGGAGTGTGATACCTGCTCTGCAAGATGATTTCAGGCTGATGTGCAGGCTAGGCTTGGTGCAGCTGCAGGGACAGGTTCACAGCGTGGTGCTTTGCAAGCCTTGGAACTGCAAATTTGAGATTCATGCTGGTGGGATGGAGGCATCACTGTCCCCTGCTAGGAGGTGCATCGTGCTTTGAAACGGGTTTGAAACATTATTTTAGGGGTGTTTGCATCCTAGGAGTTTCATTTCCTTTGAGACCTGTCTTCCTGGTTGCTCCTCTAGCAGCTCAAGCAGAGAAATTCCATAAACCCTTAAAAAAATTGATTTCTTAAATATCTGGCTCCTTCTGAATGTCTGATACTCTTTTTTAGCTAAGTCCTTGGAAGACATAATGAGTACTTTCCTCCCCTCTGTTGATCATGTTGAGATTCAATAGAAACTCTGCAGGGGGAAAGGTATTTGTATTGATATTGGGTAGCAGCTGCCTGTCAGTGCTGGTGATGGCAGCTGGCACTTGATTCTTCATGTTACTCTTGATGAAGAGTTCCTGTAGAATTATATGACCATTTTTTCCAGGGTATTTTTTCATGAACACAGGATGGTAGATGACAACCCTAACCTGGAATTGGATTTTTCCTGATTTTGCTTCTGGGCTCTCTTTCCCTCAGCAAGCTGAGCACAAGCAGTTTCAAACATTGTGAATTTGACTTGTTTGTGTGTGGTGGGCTGGAGACTCAGCCCAGCTGGTCTGAGCAGAACTGGGGTTTCTGTGTCCCTCCTGAGCTGGAGACAATGTGGCATGCCAGCATCTGGGAGCTGTGCCATGGATTGGGAACAGGGAAGGACCACATTTCCATTCAGTGATCCCTGCTCCTGCATCCAGAGCCAGTGTGGGCAGCCTGATGGGAGATGAAGAGCTGCAGCTGCCAGCCCTGCAGCCCTGTCCCTGCACAGCAGGCAGGCTTGCTGGAGAGCCCAGAGGACATGTGGTGGCACAGTGCCAGCCCTCAAGAGGCTGAAAAGGCCCTTGGGTGTGTCTGGGCTGCAGGCCAGGTTGGGGATCCATGCCCCTGTAGGACTGTGGAGATTGCTCCTTTATTTCCTTCAGTGTCCAGTGCAGATGGAGGGCCTAGCTCTGCTTGTCCTTAGTTTGCAGATGTGACCAAAAGGCTGCAAAGAGCCCTTGCACCTGCAGTGAAACTCTATGGTAAGAGATCTCTGGATCCCGAGATGTGACAGTGCTGTGAAACTCTCCAGCAGTCCTCTCCTGTCATGTGCCACCTCTTATTTTGGAGGGGGAAAAAAAAAAGGGCAGGGAAAGAAAAGAAAATGGGAAAGATGTGCTAAGCCCATCTGTAGAGGCAGAGCAAGAGACAGGTGATCAGCAGGGGGTACCTGCAGTGCTGTGCCTTCCCTCTCCTCTCTTGCCAGCTGCTATGCTGTGTGTCAGGGCTGTGTGTCTGTCTGTCTGTCCAGGCACAGGCTCCAGGGTGGCAGAGCTCTGTGCCACCTGAGCTGCTGTGCAGGGCTCATCTGTCACCAAAACCCCCCCGGTGCCGTGGCAAGGCAAATATGCTGCAGCAGGCTGTAAAGCTGTAAACATATGGGCACTAACAACAGATTAAGTGAGTGATTTAGTCTACGGGGCTTGGTAGATTACCATAAAATGTATCTTAATTAGAAAAGCAATCAAAGCTGCACAGAGTCAATGAGGATGAAACGTGTCTGTTGGTGACAGTGAGCGTCCTGGCCCCCATATCAGGGGATGTGGATGGCGATGGATGCAGCTCATGCCCACTTTGGAGGCGTTTCCTGGGGTTTGCTCAGTTCAGCCCTGAGTGCAGGCTGCCTTCATGCTGAATTATTTGTTCTTTGACTGATGAAGCCATCGTGTGAGCTGCTCAGAATGAGTCTGATGGTGGACTCGGGTTCCCTTAAAAGCATTAACAAACCAGAAACTGCTGAAGACGAAGGAAGAGAGCAATTGCACATTTTCCCTTAAAACTCTGTACTAGTACCCAAAGATCCATCTAAGTGTTTGCTGTGTATAGTACAGCTAGTCCCAGATAAAGGACTGGGGCTTCTAAGTGCTACCATAACACAAATAATTAATAAGTCTATCTCCCTCACTCTGTCCTTATCTTTTCAGTGAGCATGGCCATAATTAGCTTTCACCTGATTCTAAGTTTATAGCATGTTCAATTGCTTTTTCCATTCTGATTGTATTTTCTCTGCTTCCTTATTTTAGTGGTCCTGGCTTTATTCCACAGGCCACAGATTAAAGAAAAAAGCTGGATATTCATCTCCAGCAGTGCAGATGTAAAGATTGCAACAGCCAAAAACATCAATTGATGCATTATTGGTTTTGTACAAGTGCCTGTTTCTTTTCTGGGGTCTGGGAGGATTTGAAGTACATTGGGAAGTGGCACAGAAGATTTGCAGCAGCTGGTGGCAGCTGAGAGAAAAGGAAGGATGACTGGTAGTCTCAGAATTAAATATTTTGAACCATGAGGGAAACAGAGAACATTCAGGCAAGATTTTTGAAAAGTTTTTTCTCTTTGTGTTTGGAAGCAGGTATGGGTACAGATTTCAGGGAACATGAATTAAGGGGTGTGAATAAAAAGGAGACAGGCAAGAGGTGTGGAGCAGCAGAGGAAGGGGGAGGATGTCGGGGAGTAGGACAACTTAACCTGTCCAGATTGTTTCAGAGCTAGTGTGATAAGGACAATGTTGTTAGCATTTCCTAAATATGTTGTGTTTAGGTGTTGCTTTTTATGATTGAAGTGTGGGAAGGAGAGCAATACCATCTCTGGGGACAGAGCATGAGAGGAGTGGCAGAAAAGGAGAGGAGAGGGAGGTTTTAATTTTAAAAATGTTTCTTGCTCAAAATGTTCCCTGTGAATTCCCAGAGCTCAGCAAAGCAAATGTTCATTTATAGCCCATCATCTTAATTATTAAAAAATAAATTATTTTTACCATGTGGGCTGATATTTAGCCAGGAGCAAATTTCTGTTCCAGCCTTTTGCACAGAGGTGGGTGTTGAGGTCAAAGACAGCTCCAGTGGATTTTTCCATCCAAAACTGGTTTGAGGTGAGGCAGTGGGCCCCATGTTTGGAGACAGAGCCAGGGCAGGTGTGGGGACAGCAGGTGACAGGCAGAGATGACACCAGATAGTTACACTGGAGCCTAGGAAGCTGAGAGGAAGCTATTAATGGCCTCTGATGAGCATGGACGTAGTAATAATGAGGTTAATGCCCTTTCATTCACCCAGAAACATCTTCAGGAATGTATAATCCCTGCTAGTCAATGGGCAATCATTAGGTCATAAATAATACAGCGTCATTGAAGGACAAGAGCCTTTCCTGTAATAATCATTTTCCATCAGTGCTGACCCAGGGAGGGTTGGGCTGGAGCTGCAGGGACCCAGCTGTCAGAGCATTTTCTGGTCAGAGGAGTGCCCCAGCCTCTCAGTTCCCCTGCATGCTTCTGCCACCAGAGGAGGAAAATTCTCCTCAGGAGCCCAGGACCACAGAGTAGTGCTGGGAAAGGAGCTGAAGCTAATGGGAAGAGCAAAGGCACAAATGAGGCAAGGAAGTGGTTCCAGGAGCCAGCAGGGAGGCAGTGGTGCCTGCTGGAGATGCTGGGAGAGCTGGGAGTGGGGCTGGGCTCCCTGGCTGGGAGAGGTGCCTTGTCCCAGCCAGGGCAGGTGCTGTACATGCTGTGTACAATGCTGCTTTTCAAGCTGGGTTCCTGGTCCCTGCCACCAGTGCTGCAGTGTGAAGTAGCCTTGGCTGTGGTTGAGTCCTTGTGCCTGTGTTGGCCAGCTGGGATTTAAAGACATTAAGTTCAGGGGCACTTTCCCTTCACAGAGTGCTTCCCATGTGTGCATGTCACTCAGCCATCATGTAAATCCCTGTGATTATTAGAGGGAGTAAATCCTACTCAGTAATAACTTGGATCGTGCTCTGTATGCATTTATATTACATTATGGGCCATTTTAAGCCCAGCTGATTTTAAACCCACCAAGCAAAAGAGGAAACAAGCAGCCGTCCAACCTTTTTTATTTTATAATTAAATGTTTACACTTGTTACACAATAAATCCCATAACGCAATAAATCCCATATAATCAGGCTGTAAAGTCTGCACAGAACCTGTTGTTTTCTGGAGGGAGCAGAAACAGTTACATTTATGCATTACCCTGAGTGTTTCCTGGGTTGTTGCACATTACCTGTTGATAAAATGAGAACTGACCTATTAGAAAAGCTCTCTTGTACCTGACCATGGCTTTCCATGGTTTCACCTACAGTGCCACATGTGGTTGGTGCCAAAGCAGCTCATGAGACAAGAGGAAGGGGACACAGACTGGGGGTGGCTGCTCTCCAGGATTGGGCTGTTGTGATGCCCTGGGCACTGTCACAATGTGGATCCTGGTAGAAACCACCACAGTTGGTTTTTTCTTTGTTTTTTTTCTGGAGGTCTAGGACTGGAAAAGCTCTCAGGCCTAAAAAGGAGCACGTCTCTGCTGCAGTGACATATGTCACAGCATGAGTCATTCAGGGATTATATGTACAAATCTAAACATGTCTGTCCAACTTGTGCTCCCGCGTCCTTAAATGAAAAGGGCACGAAGGGGAAGCTGTGGAGGCTGCAGAGGAAGAGCTGTAACTTCCAGACTGTTCTGTAGCCAGAGGGGAAAGGGCTGCAGGCTGCAGGTATGTCTGGGATACTTCCCAAATGAAGCCATGTCACCCAGTAATTACCCCAGGTACCCCTAAGCCTGTGTGCAGCACCTTTCAGGGTCTTGTGTTTCATGGAAGACACATCACCACTGTGGCAGTGAGCTGAAAGCAATTTCTACAATAAAATTAAAAACCTCCTCAGGTCCTTGTAAATATCGACCTCAAACATTTGACTTATGGTTAGAGGTGCTGGGAGAGCTTGGCAGCTCTGCCCAGCTTGTACGAGTACCTTTGTATTCCAACAGCTTTTCACTGAGTCCAAGAAGAGATGCTCTGCATGTGTCTCTATTTTCTGCCTGTTAACTCTTCCATGCTTGCTGCCAACCTTAGCATCAGCTTCCAGCTTTCTGGCTGACCCATTAAAGACTGGATGAAACAGCCTGCATTGCATTTTCAACGTAATAAATAGGAAAGGCATTACACAGATTCTCTCTGGCCATCTGGAGGAACAGTGTTCTTTACCCCAACGAATGGCTATCTAATCCTGTCATATACAGTTGGGCTTTATGCTATTAAAATATAATGAGAAAAGACTATCATACCATTATTTGGTGGAGCTAAATGGGATTTTTAGAATAATCAATGGAAGATGAATGAAAAAGACAAAGGTTTTCTTCAAAGCAAAAGGGAGAAAATTGCCTCCCTGGGATTAAAGTATTGTATAACCGAGTTATTATAAAATGATCTTTACTCACTAAAAATACCCCAATTTCATTTCCATAAATCTTGCCATTAAGAATCAAATCAAATTGTTGGTTGGGTTTCTTTTCAGTAAAAAAAAAATGCTAAGTATGAAATGAAGTGTTGTGCTTTAAACAGAGGATGCTGTGGGGTTCCTGCCTGCTCTGGGGTCAGGTCTTTCCATCCAACTGATGGCATCAAGGGCTGCTCTTTGTGGGTGCTCTAAAATAGCAGACAGAGGTTTGCTGCTGTAGATGGCCTCAGGAAGACCCCTCAGCCCTCTGGGGAAGTTGTGGAGCAGATTGGTCTTCTCCAGGTGGGTGACAGTGGCATTTGTGGTTCTTGGTGCCCAAACTTCCAGTTGCTCCCTAATCCCTGGGGTTTTCACTCCTCACAGACCAGGGCTGGGCTGGCACAGGAGCCTTCTTAGCAATGCTGCTATTTATAAGGTGGGCACACTAAATCCCAGCACTCAGTGAACTGTGGCTTTAGGGTTTGTTTCTCAGCAGGAGCAGAATATATTTCAGCTTTCTCCCTGTGTAGTTGTTGAAGGAAAATGACTCCAGCTGGTTGTCACCCCTCCCCAGAACTGCGTCGGCTGCGATGCTATCCACCTCCAATTCATCAGCCAGTCAAGTTGATATAATTAGGAATCCCAAAGTCAATAATCTGATAATCTCCAGTGCACAAAGGCTTGTATGTAGGAGAAGTGATTCCAGGAAGTCTGCAGCTCAGATCCGTGCAGGAAAAATGCCAGATTTTAAAAAAGAAACAGGCAGAGACCCAGAGGAGAGAGTGCTTCCTAATCCTTCACTGGTGACATATTTTGGGCCATCAATTCTGCAGTAAATGTTTCCCATAGAGTCATTTAGTGCCTTTGAACCTTCCCTTTGCAGCCTCAGTACTAATGTTCAATTCCTGGTTGTGCCCTATAAATAAATAATCTCAGCTGAACGAGACACTCTGCGGGTGAGCGGTGCCGGCTGCGGGGGCGCGTCTCCAGAGCCCTTGGAGCAATGTGCTCCCTCCTCACTCCACACATGCTCCTGGCCACAGTGGGAAATGTAAGGCAATGGAACATTTGGCAAAGGTTTTGCAGTCTCTCTGTTTTGTTGGTATGGAGAAAGGGAGGTCTCAGATCCAGAAATTATGCCAGAAAAACAGGTCTGCTTTTAAAACACTCTGAACGTGTAAAATGACTAATAACAGTGCAGGCGTTTTGAATATTTCAGGTTGCTCTTTAAAAGTGTCAGGAGTTCCCCTCGGCTTTCCAGTGTTAGGGCAGGAGTAGGGGACTGGGGGGACCTCTTTGGGAAAGCACCCAGCAGGTTCATCCCCATTTTCCTTCCTCAGTGCCAAGAGAAAGCATTGGAGACCAAACCACATAGTGAGCTGTGTCCCCCACAGCCTGTTTTTGGCCGCCATAGCTCCAGGCAAGACTGGCACTTTAAGATCTTGCCCTCCTGAAGGACCCACCAAGGAGCCCTCAGGCAGAGCAGGTCGTCTCCTTCGCAGCAAAATAGTTTTGGGGTGCATCCTGTCAGCCAGGGTGCTGCACAGGGCAGACGTGCTCCCAGAAAAAGCAAGTGGCTTATATAGAATTTTCATCAATTTTAAATGACAGTGTTGTCTTCCTACAGGGATGTTGCAGCTGTAACATGCTCCACATAAGCCTTTTAACTTGCCTTGTCAGGAACTGTTCTGCCTTCTCCTGGTGTGCAGAGCGAGCCTGTTGCTCAGCAGGCATTGAGGGGAATTGTCACAAAGCCAAACAGGGAGAAGCGAGAAGAAATCATCCTAATTTTCTCTTCCACGGTGGGATGAGTGATGTCCAGGGTCACATGCTGAGGCACTACCAACTGTTTCATTCACAGCTGGGACTTGGGCTCCCTCAGGGCATCACACACCCCAAGCCCCTGGCCACTGGGTTGGGAAAAGAGGGAACCAGCCTTGAGCCTGGATAAATGACAGCATCAGAATGCTGAATTACAGGATTCACTGTCAGTGCATTGAAACCTGGCATTGGGAGAAGGAAGGTGGTCCCATAAATCATATGATGAACCTTTCCCTGCCCTGTGCTGGTGTGAGAAGTAGTTGTGCTCTGCTAGGTATTACATTGCTATTTTTTCTCAAAGTGCTAAGAAGCCAACTGGTCTTTAAAACATGTTTGTCTGATTTGACAGGGAAGGCTGGTTTACTGTTGCACTGTACCGTGATAAATATGATTTCTGTTGGTTAAGTTATACTTTACAAAAATATACCTATAGTCTGGGCCAAGGCTGGAGGTCAAAGAGGGAATATCACCATAATGGGATCTGTTAACCACCTTACAGAAACTCATTGCCTTGTCAGTGTTGTGTCTGAGACCATGAGGAGGAAGGATGATCTGCCAGCCAGGCTGGACATGTGAGATGTGCATTGCTCCAGTCTGTGCTGGGAAGCACAAACAATGTTCCTTCCACTCCCTCCTTTGCTCTGTGGTCTCATTGTGGCTCAGTAACTGCTTCCACAGCACACACTGAGCTCCTGGCATGGCTGGTGTGTTATCCCACATGCAGTGTGGAGCCCTGATCCAGGCTTTGTTGCTAGAGGACACGAAATAGCAGAGTGGACTCACAATCACAACAGTGAGGTTTTGATCTTAGATGAGGCAGAAGCCTTTATATTTATATTGCCCAAAGGAGCCACCTCTCTGGTGCCATTGGTGGAACAAGAGAAAAACCCATTCAGAACAGCTGTGTGACATTGTTTTGAGAACCAAAACCTGTTCACAAAAAACACTCCTTGAAGGAGAAGTTTCCCAAAAGACTTTCCCTTGGGAGCAGATCAGCCCCTGCCAGGCTGAAAACTCTCTCAGGCTCAGAGAATCATGTCCACACAGGCTGGGGCAGGCATTTTCCATTGCCCTGCAAGGATCCAGGCAGATGTGAAGGCAGCAGCCTCCCCACTGTGCAACAACGGCAAGGCAATAAATGCAGCTGCAGGAGGGATGTGGAGCACAGGAAAAAGCAGGGTTTGGCCTGAGTAGTGGCCTGGCACAGCCAGGACAACAGCAAGGATTTGTTGCCTCAAGGGCAGCACATTTCTCCCATTCCTGCTGCAGGGAAGCCAGGCACAGCCAGGCTGTCAGGCCTGAGCCTGGGCAGGCAGCAGCCACGGGACACCAGAGGTTCCTGCGTGTGGGGAGATTTATCTCATAGGAAGGGGGAAGCAGGATGTGTGCACACTTGCAGATAGGCCCAGTGCTGAGTGTTGATTTATAGGCAAAGAGTAAATAGGAACACAGGGAAACACTTTCCCTTTCTCCATAAACTTTTCAATTTCAGAGCAGCCAGATGCCATAAAATTATCTCACAGACAGGGGTTTTATTGAATCTGGCTCATAAAGCTCCCATTATGGGGTTTACAACTGCCATTTACACAAATCCTTCTATAATAAAATACAGTGGTGTTTACAGTGTTCCTGAAATGGGCACAGAATTACTGTGTGCACAAAAAACCAGCTAGTAATTCTTGGCTTATTGCTCTGGGCACTCCTCTGGCAGCATAAAGCAGCACAACTTGGGGTGAGGGGAAAGGGGAAATGCAGAGGTAGGAGGAGAAGAGTGATGCTGCTGCTTGGCCACCATACCCCCAGGGAAATGCCATTGATTTACAGCCCTCACCCTGCACCCCTTGATGGAAACTGTGAATATGCTTCCTAAAGGTGCTTCTTGTCCTCAGCATGCAGCTGTAGGGCTGGCTGGGCATTACTGGCAGCTGGGTGATCCCAGCCATCAGCAGATCTGCTCCAGCCACAGCAAGGAGCCAAGTTTAAGCTGCCTGAGGCATTGCTGAAGTTTGGTGGAAAAGTCCAAGCATTTTCCTTTCCCCACCTGCCTTGTGGGTGCTGCCTGGTGCTTGGAGCAAGGAGTGCACTGTGGGAGCTGGTGGTTGTGCCTGGAGGGGTTTGCTGGAAAGCTTCTGGTTAAGAGCTGGTTGTGGGGCTAAAGGGTGAGTAAAGGCTGCATCTGAGCTATCTGAAGGCTCCAGGTGTGGATCTGCTGTCAGAGATGTTCCCAACAGGGGAGAGGTAAAACTGGGAATTCTGGAGGAGGTGCTTCCTGGGAAGGAACAGCCTGAGCTGTGGTTTTGGGCATGGCTCTGTGCCCTTGGTGAAAACACGATGACACCCGTTATGCTGATTCCTAGTGCATGATGAAAGGAGATGCATTTCAATTGCACCTCTTTCCTCTGCTTGTCCCCTTGCTGAGAGGTGATGGCTCTTCCTTTATGGCAGGTCTCACACTGCAGGCTTTCAAGTTCCCCTCTTTATATATCACTGTTAATCTTTGTGCCTATGTACCTGCAAAACATTTGCATTTGCATCTCTGTTAATTAGGCCAGAAAGCAGGTCAGCGTTCTCTCCTGTTCTCCTTAATCTGTTGTTTTCTGGCATCACCTCACAAATTAACCTGAGGTGATTAATGCTGATTTCCAGTGCTGTGCTACATGGAAGGGCAAAAACTTGTTGTGTGTATAGAGGAAGTGTCTCATTTAGGATGAAGGAACACTATTTAAGTTGTAGTGGAAACATTTATTTTGTGACACATATTTAACAAGTCAATTCATAGTGAAGTTCAGCTTTCCTCTTTTGCAGTGAGCTCAGCAAGAAGAATTGATTCAATCATCAAAGTTTCTATTAACTTTTCTTGTCATTAGGTACCTAAATACCTTTGCAAATCTATCCTCCATGTATGATATGCCCTGATCACTTGGGAAATGAATGGCAGGGTAGAAACTTGCATCCTTCTCCTGTTATTCCCTGTGCTCCATCATGCTCAGCACATCACTCTGCACCCAAGGAGGGTCTCCCTGCCCCAGTGCTCAGGTGTCACCCCTGTAATCTGTCACTCTCTGGGGGAAAGGTGCACATGCAAAGCTGAATTCCAGAGGCTGGTGAAACTTGATGCTTGTTTTATGCTGCAAATTGGGAGAACTAAGATTAATGGCTTGTTTTGCAAAGCCTTATGTAGGAAGAAAATAACTAGTTTTTCTATTTATTATATTTTCAGTCTGTTATTTTGCCATCACATCTGCTTGCTGCATAATTTTTCAGTGTCCAGGAACATGCTTTCTTTCCCAGATGTGTACACTCTTCGTTTCCTCTGGATTGCTGAATTTAGCTTATTTAGTTGTGGCTGGGGTTGGGCATTTGCTTGCCACTTCCCTTGTCTGCCTGTCAGTAGATCTCACAGTAACTCTATTAAAGCTAATGGAGTTACTTCAGGGCTATAGTGCTGCAATCAACAAAATCTAACCTGTCCTTAAATTTAAATTACAACTGCTTAAATAAGCTGTCCTCACTTCTGGTTAGGGTCTTCCAAGGAAGCCTGCATCAATGGTTGTTTGAAGATACCTATGCCTGTTTCCAATTCCTTTCTTTGAACTCTTGATATAGAAGCTGATGTGTCTCTGCCCTGCATACTCCCTCCTTCATTATTTTTCTCCTGGAAGATTAAGATGTGATAAAGGTTTACATCAGAACCACCCAAGCTCTTTTTTCCTTTCCAGTTTGCCTGACTTCAGCCAAAGTCTGAGATTCCTTTCTGCTTTGCAGTCAGTTTACTCCACCTCTATGTCCACTTTGGATTATGGTTGTAATTTAGGAAAAGTGATTAAAGAAAAAACACTGTGGTTTTTTTTCTAAGTCATACATGAACTGGGAGAGGGGCAGCTCAGTTCTGTGTTTTGCCACATAATGGGATGGCAGCTGTGTGAACTGTCTGGGTCTCCTATTGCTGCTTCTGGCTGCACCTTTTAAATACTTCTGCCAGTGTTTTGTTTGGGTTAAGAATTACTCATTATGTTCAGTCAATATTCATCCTTCTCTTGGTGTCCAATCTCACCTGTCAGTGGGGTGATTTAAATAACTGCTTGGGCTGTGAATCCCAAATGGGGCTTGAGACAGGAGGGAAGAGCTGGGATGCCTGGCATGGACAAATGCTGATGTGTCTGTCTGGGTGGCAACAGAGCTTCACATGTCACGGCTCTTTGCCTTTGGGAAGGGTGCAGGAATAATGTGTGGCAATGCTTTAAATGCAAGCAGTGATGGATGAGCTGGTGTGAGGGGGCCAGCGCTGCAGCTGGAGCTGGGTCTGCTTGGGGAGGTCGCTGAAACGAAATCCAATAAAAATGTTGTTTGTTTTTGACAGCTTTTTGCAATCTTTGCATTTGCAACATGCGGAGGGTACTCTGGAGAGCTGCGCCTCAGTGTGGACTGTGCAAACAAGTCAGAGAGTGACCTCAGCATTGACATAGCCTTTGCCTACCCCTTCAGGTAACGCGCGCGCGGGGCTGGGCTGGGCTGGCCCGGCTGCACCCAGGGGTCCTCCACTGCCTGCACATCCCAGATCAGTTCATTTCCTTCACTGATAGCAGATCCCAAATCAGTTCATTTCCTTCATTGACAGCAGATCCCAAATCAGTTCATTTCCTTCATTGACAGCAGATCCCAAATCAGTTCATTTCCTTCATTGACAGCAGATCCCAAATCAGTTCATTTCCTTCATTGATAGCAGATCCCAAATTAGTTCATTTCCTTCATTGACAGCAGATCCCAAATTAGTTCATTTCCTTCATTGACAGCAGATCCCAAATTAGTTCATTTCCTTCATTAACAGCTGATTCCAGCTTAGCACCGGTCTGGGGCTCCACAATTTTGCTCTGGTGTGCAGGAGGAATGAATTTTGGCTAGACCTGGTGTGGATGGGGCCATGGCAACTGCTGGGAATGGCAGCTCAGAGGAGGAGAAGGCAGATTCCAGAGCCCTGGGGAGGCCAGGAAACCTTGGGGAGTGGAAAATGGCAGGCAAGGAAGAATGAACACAAGATGAAAAACTGTGGTGTAGCCATTAACTTGAGCTGGAAAGGAGAGAGGTTTTCCATCTGTTGCAGTAGCAAGGATCTGAAATAGCTACTCCAGGGGAGGGGGAAGCAAAAAAACAAAATGTGTTTGACCCATAATTTTGAAATGCTTTTTGAAAATTTTATTAATTGCCTGTTTTCATCTCCTGGTGTCTGAATGCTTTAAACCTTAGGAAAACAGTTTTTACAGGTTTTTTTTATATTTTTTAGGTACATCTGAAAAATGTAGTGTAGTTATACATATAT
Organism: Anthoscopus minutus; assembly: GCA_013399455.1. Lineage (NCBI taxonomy): Eukaryota > Metazoa > Chordata > Aves > Passeriformes > Paridae > Anthoscopus > Anthoscopus minutus. The sequence continues at coordinate 813,899 of VWYI01011759.1, forward strand.
ATATATATATAATGTTCATGCCATTCAAAAGAGCATCTACAGATTTCTGGTTTTAGATATGCCAAGTCCACTGCAGAAACTTCTCACTTTTGTATAAGTGATTTCTTGAAGGAATTGGGATGATTAAGAAAAGAATGCATAATTCAATCTCAAGTCTAGTACACTATGACTCTAAAATGATTTTTCTTCCTTGGGAAATCTCATGCTGTTTTGCTTATGATTGCTATGCGCAGACCAGACTTGAAAGCATCTATTTCTTTAACATGTTCTAAGATACAGCAAATTCCAACCAGTGGGAACTGAATTTGATTCTTGAAATGTTGTTCTTGCTTGATATACATTTGTTACTCCAAAAAGTCACATTTTCTGGTATTACAGATGTTTGGTTTTTGTCCTGAAATGGCCACATTTTCTTTCATTTCTGCTTAGTATGCATAAGAGAGATCCTGAAAATTGAGTTATGTGATTTTATAATTTGATTCACTTCCAAATAGGTCATTTCTTCAACATTCATTACAAATACACCCTGGAGTGAAGTGCTTTTAGTTTGCACGGTTATAAAATACTATTTTATTTTAAAAGTTAATAAAAAAGAGAGAAGTAGCCATCAGGTGTCTCCTGGTGCTTCAAGCAGGCACACTGACCATTGTTCCTAGAAGCAAATGGCTAGATCTGCAATTTCCCACAGTTTTACTTATTAGAAAACTGGAGGTAATTGATGGGTAATGTAACATTCCAGCATGTTGCAGAGATGATGCAAAACAGGGTTTATTTGCAGGAGGGATCCAGCTGAGGCTGTGGCTGGCCCTTGAACTCAGCATGCACAGCTGGGATGTCTGGCTATGAGGTACAAATATACCTGAGATGTGTGGGTGAGAAGGGTGGTGACACTTGGCTGCTGATGGAGGGGAAGCATGAATATACTCAGATTTTGTACAATTTGGGAGTTTGTTTGCAAACCTGAGGCACGTGCAAATAGTGTCCAGACATGTGCAGATTACATGAGTGTGTGCCTGGAAAATCTGGCCCAGTGCTACCTTTGGAACTTGGTGTCATCTCAGTGTCTTATCTAAATACCCCTGTGACTTTCTCATGTGTTTGCTATTTTTGCTTTTCTCCAGTGCTCCTTCCACAGGACTGAGATGGGATGCTTTAAAAACAGAAATTAGTTTAGTTGGGAAAGGCAGCATCTCAGAGCAGTGAATAAGCTTGGAAAAAGCAGCTCAGAAAAGTGGAGGCTCTCTATTCAAGACTGCTCCTGAGGCTGAGGCTCATCTCCCTGAATGGGCTTGTAGGCATTGTTAGGTAGGATGAATTTCCCACCAGTTGTCTTGCATTCAGGTCCATCTTCCCATGGCATTTTCCTTTCAAATGCCTTCACAGTCCTGATTATTGGCTGTCAGCTGGGGGAGGTGTAGGTGGAAGGAGAGAAGCTGCTGAGCATCTGACACCCCGCTGCTGTTGGGGCTGTCAGCAGTGACACTGAAGCAGTCAAAATACCTGAGCTCTGCTTTTTATGAGCTGCACCTTCCAGCATGACTTGAAACAAAGAAAGTCGTGCTACCAGCTGCTTTCATTTCTGTTGCTGTGAATTTGAGGCTTTATTTTCTTCTCCCAAAAGATGAACTGCTAGACCTTGGCCAGTGGATGACAAGCATCAAGAGCTTTAAGCTGGTAAACAAAGTGGTAAGGCTGAACAGGACAGCTTGGCAGAGCAAGAAGGCTTGGATGTTTTGGAAATGAGATGGAAAGAACCTGAAAACATTCCTATCAAAGCACAATCAGAGTGGGGAAGGAGTTTTCCAGACAAAGGGTGAACATTGCACTTGTGACCACATGCTTCTGGGGCCAATCACCTGAGCTAAAGAAAAGGAGGATGCAGGAGGGCAAAACCAGTGCTGGTGGCATGTGGAGGTGATTCATGTGGCCCTAGGCCAGTCTTGAATGCACTTAAGCAGCACTGCACTCCACAGCAGGTAGCTCCAGATGCTCTCAAAACAAAGGAGCATCTTCACATCTGCTTATTGAGATTTTTCTCAGCCCCAAATTGCTGAGAAATTCTGGCTCATGGAAGTTATGCTTGCCTCCTGTGTTGTCTTACAGCTCTTGTTACCCTGGTAGCAGGAAATTGTGGACAAACAAAAGGAAAACCCAATGAAACCTTTTTCACAAGGTAGCTGCTTCTCATTTCTGCTGGAATCACTTCCTTAGTTAGTTCTGGACCTGGATTAATTTGCCCTTTGAAAAGGGGGAAGTGAGGAAAAGCACAGAAGTGTCCTAATCACTAGACACCAGCAGAGTAATCTGGTGCTTCTGCACAGCTGGAGAGAGGATCCCTGGGGGAAAAGCCCATGGTGCTGCCTGTGCAGGGTGGCTGTGTCAGGAGCCATTCCCCTCTGAGCTTCTGCTCTGAGCTTGTGCTACTGCAGTGCAGTCACCACTGAAGAGTTCCCCCAATACTGACATCATTGACCCCAAATCTGGCCTCACCATCTCTCCTGGAGCAGGAGATGAGGTGGATGCTTTTCCATCCACAATTACACTGATTCATTTAAGCTTCCTGCAGCCCACATCCATGACCCTGTAGTCACCCTGTAATGTAGAAATTAACCTGAAGTCTAAACCCTAATATCCTCCAACAGTGTCTCCTGGAGCTCTGCCACACTCTTCTGCAGATCCTGCCAGACTCTTCCATGCCTAATCTGACATGTATAAAGATGTTTCAAATATTCACCTGCAGTTTTTTCTCATTTTGGCCCGATTCTCATTTTATCACAAAACATTTCTTCCTTCCTCATGTTCTAAAGCACAAATCAGCCATTCTTCTGGATACCTGTATATGAAATTTGAAAATTTACAAGTTCAAATATGGAATCAGTTTCTCTGGCCCTACAGTAGCAGATTTTCTTTAACATTAGGATCTGTGCTTGATACAGAGTCTATTGCAAATTTGGCATGCATTAGGATGTTCATTAACTTGACCCTCACCCAGACAATGATTCTTTGAGGGGTAGAAAAAAAATTCAGCATCTTGGGATTATTTGTTGCTCTCACAGTCCATCACCCTTTCAGACTGGATTTGTCACTTACCCAAGTGCCCTGAAGCAATATGTTTTGTCTGTACTAAGAGTCCTAGTGAAGGTCCTATTTATTTATTAGTTTCTGTGATCCCAGCAACCTTTTTATCATGTACTTTGTTTTTCCTTGGATTTACTTCGATAATAAATGATTGAATAGTACACCTACTGTGTACACTTCTGTTACTGGTATTCACTATTTTAAGATGCTTTTTCACCAGTCCTCCTAAAAGCAAGTATTTTTGTTTGCTTAACTTCCCGAGTCCATACTGAAGATGTTTTTGCCACATCATTATTTGTATCACAAACCTGTTGTTTTACTTGCAGCTGGCAGAGTTGCACTGAAACATTTGGGCTTCTTCAACTACTGATTTAAACGAGCCTTTGCATCTCACAAGTGCTGTGCTGATGATGTGCTTGGGAGAGGTGCTCTGTGCTGGTGCCATCCCCTGCTCTGTCCTGGCCAAGGGAGGAATGCTGTGCCAAGCCCTGGCTGGGGGTGATGGGGGCTGTGGCTCGTGGCAGTCCCAGAGCAGAGGTGTTGTGCTGGACAGGTCTGCAGGGCAGTGGGAAGGGAGAACCAGCTCAGTACAAGCCCCTAAGTGTGCTGCCTGTTTAGTCTTCAGGCAGACCCTGGGCTAAAATCTCTTTGCCTGTAGCTTTTGGAGGTGCTTTAACCCAGGCCTACGTATGCAGCACATGCCCAAGTTAAATCCTGCATGGGAATGAATTTGGAGTATCTCTTGTCTTTTTTTGGGGCATTCATCCTGAAAATTGCTTGAAAAATATTGGCCTGGAGGATGACATTGTTAAATTTTAAACAGTCTCACCTAAGCCATGGTTAGGTGTTCAGAGGTGTTAGGAGCACTGAGCCACAGTTTCCAGAAGGACAGAGTAGGATTTCCTGGTGGTGCTAACATGAGACTCATATGAAAATATATCTTTGCACATCTTTGTTTCCAGCAGTGAGCAAAAAAATGTTTTCCATTTTATTCTAAATCACCTATTAGTATCTTTTCAGTGTGCTAGTAAAGCTGTCTCTTCAAGTGATTCTTCCTTCTGACGGAAAAGGAAATTGTGCTTTATGGGAGCTTCTCATTCACTTTAAGCATCTCATTTGAATAAAGACGTTCCCATTGAGCACTCTTGAAAGTGTTCACCTCATCTGCATGCCATGGGAAGTCTAGTCTTCCATTTGAACTGTGACAGCCAGATCTAAATTGCCTACTTAGAAGCTACAAATTATAATTAAGGAGAAAGCATCTAACTTTTTGCGCTTTGCATCTATCTTTCTTTGGAAAAGACTTCTGCTAATGTTAGCACATTTCTGTGCCAGTGTGTACTATCCTTCTATTTTTTGTCATCCATTTGTAGTAAATCTTGCTTCAGAATTCAGTGAAAAACATTCTGGCAGAAAGATTAGAAATGTCTGTGATGGCAGGGAGACTGAGAGCTGCTGATAAATAGGAATCCTTTCAACTAAGTACTTGCCTGCAGTGCTGACTTTCAGGCAACTGTGGTGGGTTCTGCTCCCAGACTTCCTGGGAGGTTGGAGATAGGAAGGAATAAAGTCACAGAGTCAGCTAAACTCCTTAAGGTTTGTGTTTTATTTTGGCTGTCTTCATCTTACAGAAGGTACCCCTTCTACAAAACCAAACTGTGGGCTCATAAACCTCCTGTGCTTATTCAGGAGCAAAAGCAAGTCAGCAGGAGTTGTGCACTGGCTTCAGGTGTAACCTGTGCCAAAACGTGGATGCCCCAGTTCCCAGGTGGATTTGGCAGAACTCCTTGGAAGGTGAGCAGTGCTGGTTAAACTTTGCATGACCCATTCCAGCTTAATGAAGGGATGAATCTCCACCCTGGAACTTCTTGGAACAAAACTTGGTGCTGTTGAGAAGTAGATTTTTCACAAGCAGGAGTTGCAGGGATGATGGGATGGCGTTCAGGAGACCACAGGTTGTGTCAGAGTGGTTGCTTCTGGATCTGCAGTGGCTGGTCCATGAAAGCTGCATTAGTTTAATCCTTTTCCTGCCACACTGTGACCGCCTCATCTAGAGCTGCAGATCTGAGGTAACAGCTGAACTGATGAGGAAAAATGTTCAATAACACATCAGCTAAGCTGGAGATTTTCACCAATATCCTTGTTATATAAACTGTGTAGGATGGGCACTGAGGGCTCAGTCAGGGCTTTAATTATCTTCCACAACCATTACAAACTCTGATGTCAGCAGTGTTTTTTATACCTAATTTTGACCTCTTAATGAATAATTTGCCTAACCAGAAATTCTGTGTTTTAACTACTGTTAGTGGAAAGTGAAAATTGTGTGAATGAGGAAGATAATGTTGCATCCTGCTGAGTAAAATTCAGGAAATCCTTCAGGTTGCACATATCTCTGATTGTGACACTTCCACAAAGTATCTTAATATTTGATATGGCTTAATGATGCAAAGTGCATCATTTGATACATCCACTTCTCAGAAATCTTCTTATTATATTCAATGACTTTTTCAGGCCTTTTCTTTCTGATTTCTACTGCTCGGGTTTTATCTGCAGATGTTTAGATTTCTTTAGATCTTTCTCCAAATGGATGCTTTTGCTTGGCTCTGACAGGGGCTTCTTAGTTTGGAAGCTGTTTCCTGTATCTGTCCAGAGGAGAGGGCAGCAGGAGGGACATGAGAGCTCTGGGTTCAGCCAGGATCTCATGATGGGACCAGGTAACATTGGATAGTTATTTATGTGGTGATGCAAATGTATGCTAGTGGTGTTTCTAGGTCCTATAATTTGCTTTGTTCTATGAACATGATGACTTTTTGCAAAGATAATTAAGGGTTACCTTCCTTGAGAGATAGTAGCAAAGTTTCCCAGAGACTAGAAAGCAGTTTGTCCCAAGAAAATAGCTCAGTGAAGGAAATCAGAGTATAATGCCACTAGTCTGTAACACAAAGTATGTAAGTACCCAATCTGGGAAGGAATTTGGGCTGTAAAAACTAGTGGAGCATGTCTTTGAGCACTATGCTCTGCTTGCACAGCATGTGTTCCCGACAAGAGCTGTGAAATTATCTTGGGAGATAAATCTGGGTCTTGGATAAAGGCTTGGAAGTGGGGTTGGGATCACCCACTCAGCTTTCCAAGCACACCCAGCAGCATGTGTTCTATAAAGAGCCTTTTTTTGTTGGCTTCTTGGTGCTACGATGGAGTAGTGGGGTTTGCAGCCCGGGGAGGCTCGTTCCCACGGCTGGCATGAGGCCGGGTGTTTCTCCTCCAGGAGCGCAGTGCAGGCTGCATCCCAAGGGCCTCGTGCACACAGCCACTGGGAATGGCTCCTGCAGGGGCATCTCCAGCTGGGGAATGGCTCCTGCAGGGGCATCTCCAGCTGGGGAATGGCTCCTGCAGGGGCATCTCCAGCTGGGGAATGGCTCCTGCAGGGGCATCTCCAGCTGGGGAATGGCACTGCTGCCTTCTCCCCACCACCAGTGCTGCCCCTGCCCTCAGACCCCATCCTCTCAAGGGTTTTGTGGCTTCTCTTCCTGAAGGCCTGAGCACCTCAGGGGCTCAGACTCACTGCCTTGAGGCCTGGAAGAGCTGGAATAGAAGCCAGACAGAGTTAAGGAGAATAAAGGAGATTTATTGAGGCCTTCAAAGGCCACACCTGGACAGCACCAGTGTCACAAATCATGGCTCTGCCTGGATGGCACAAAATGAGGCAAAGGGAGGGGTCCAGGCCCCCGATCTCACATTTTATATCTTTGGGTCCATTTGCATTGTCCCAGTGCCCACCCTCCTCCTTCCACTCTGTTTTTACTTTGAGCCTAAAGTTTGGAAAAAATGTCCTTGAGTCCCAGCTGGAGTAGGATTGTTGTGTGTTCATCCCCCTGTGAAAGGATCTCAGTAACCCTGAACAAAAGCCACACACCAATGCAGAACAGAAAACCCAAAACCCAAGGCATCAGCCTTAACAGGAGAAATGCAATGAGGGGTGGAGGGATGGAGCAGAGGGGCCCATGTGGTGTCCAGCTCTGGGAAGGCATCATGGGGAACCTGCTCTGAGCTGCATGATGAACCAGTACTGTATGAAAATAGTGCTGGCCAAACATCTGCAGCACATCTGTGTGCTCGTGAGGGCTGGGAACCTGGCAAGCTAAGAAATTGAAAGTATTAAGAGGGAAATAGTTTATATTATTTTGACTGGACATAAACCAGAAAAGAATGTAGGTTGCTACAGCTTTCCTGGTTAGCTTCCCAGCAGCACCTTCTGGGGATTTTTTTTGGTCATGCTGCTCTGGACATGGATTTGGATGGGTATAAGCCACTAAAGTTAGCTGTGACAAAGAGGAGATCTTTGGGATGATCAAATGTCCAGGTTAGGAGCTAGGAATAAATGTTTGCAAGATGATATATGTATTTGTGTGAAATGACTGGTAGTGTTGAACAATTCTAAAGTGATGTGGGCTTTGGAATTCTTTTGTAATAAATGGAGAGGCTTTATTGAGCAGACAGAAGTTCAAAGTGAAGTACTTTCAAATACTCTTTGATCAGCCAACTCTATTCTTTCTTACTCTAGAAAGGAAAGAAATGAAAGACCAGACTTGGATTGCTGACTCAGATGGTGAATTTTAATTTTGCTTTCTGTCTCCAGAGAAAAATGAACAGATTTTTAGGGGCAGGTATGTGGTGGAAATGAATGTGCTTCTGCTCTGTAGGGGAAGAGGGTACTGAAGGCACCTTTGGGTGCTGGGGAGTCTGGAAGGGTGTTGTGTTTTGAGGCAGCTGGTAAAGTTGAGGTATGGAAAACTGGTGGGATAGTTAGGAAGAATGGATAAGCATCTCAGTTTTGAAAGGCTGTGGCATGTACAGGCAGCACTGAGATGTGCATCGTGGCAGATGGGCAATGGAAAGGTAAGGGATGGGAATACTTGAGTAAGCAGTAATTTCTTCACCTTGGGAAAAGAGCTGTTGGGGAGCAGCTTGGGGTGAGAAACAGTGCTGTCATTGTTAGCAAAAGGGGAGAAACCTCTGATTTTACCAGAACAGCACAGGTGCAAAAGGGCCAGGGAGCAGTCGCCTCCATGGTAGCTGCTGTCCTGCCAAGGGGCAAACCCCATCTCATCCCCACAGTTGTCCAGGGCTTGAATAACATCTCAGCTATTTGAACTTGAGAGGCTGGAGAGAACTTCAGCATTACTGGCTTCAAGATGTTCAAATGTGGTATTAACAGGCTGTCTGCCTGAGACTAACTTCAGCAGCTCCTGGATGCCTGGGTGCAAAGATTCAGACCCTGTGGATAATGGCTTTGATGCTGCAGGGTCTCCCTGCTCAGATGTCTGTCCTTGCAGAGCAGATCTGGAGGGAGGAGAAGGATGAGAAAGCTGCAGAGCTTTTCATTCCATCCATCTTCCTGAGGACTGGAAGGAAGCCTGTTTCTTGCTGTGTGAGCAGCCTTAAAGATAGCCAGGATTTAACACCAAACATTCAGGAATGCCCAGCATTGGGGGAAGTGTTCTTTGCAGTGAGAAGAACAGGCTGGGAAGAGATTTAGAAGAGTCAGTGGACCCCAATTCCCTTAAAGAAAAGACTTTTCATTTGCAGACAGACTTTCAAAGTGTTTTTTTTAATGTAGGTAATATCTCTAGAGAAGTTTTACAGGAACGATGAGCTCTGTTGTATGAGGAAAGGCTCCCATTTATTTGTATTCTTCCACTAAACCTACAAAAAACCCATATTTGGCACCTCCAAAAGGTACATCTGCCCAGGGACTGGCTGGCTGGAGACACCAGTGTCCAAGCACACCAGCATAGTCCTCTGAAATGAGGGAACTGCAGTGTGTTCAGGGCTAACTAAAAAGAAATACCTTTACTCTGTATCCCAGAGAAAGGAAGATATAAGCCCTTGTCACGTTTTTGTGCCCCAGCAGAGCACTTTGACTTGCTGAGGGGCTCCCTGCATGTCAGCATTTCACTACTGTGCTTTGAAATTTCGTTTTCCTCTCATTTTGGAGATTATCAGCTGAGATAAACATTTCCCAAGAAACCCCTCTGCAAGCACTACTGCAATAACTCATTTCTAGCAATGTATTTCTCTCAGGGATTTGCAGACAGTAAAGACAATTGACAGTTTGACTACCAGAAACAAGTTGGGGGGAAATACAGCCCAATGAAAAGATAATGGATCTCTGGGTTTTTGCAAGCGCGTGTGTGGGTGTTGCAGATTTTGTTCCAGCATGTTGTAGACAGGTTGGAGGGTGGATTACAAGATGCTATTTTCAGAAAATAGGACAACCTGCCAAAACAGAGTGCTTTTTTTGCCTGTTTTTCACTAGATCCTAGTAAAGGAAAGGAGAAACGCTAACCCCCATTGAGAATTTTTGGAGGCAGAACTTTATCTGTTATTTATTAATCCACACCCTGATCAAAGCCCAGAAAAGGAAATCCATGCTGGTTCATCAATAAGATTTGAGCACATTCTTGTGTTAATTATGTTTTCTGTTGGCTTCAAGTCTAAGCCCTGTGTGCACTGCTGAAGGGAGTGAATCAGACAAGATTAGATCACTCACCCTTCTGCTTGGGCTCTTCTGTGCCTGCTGCTGGAGTGAGACATGTCTTCAGGGCAGTTGGCTCTGACCATTTTCATGCCCAAGGATCATCAGGGGAAATAAGCTGCTCAAAAAAATGGTGGGCTATGATTAAAAGAAAGCTGTGGCTTGAATATTGTACTGAGGAAGTTGAGGAAGAAAAGGTAACTTCACATTCACAAGGAGAGAGTGCAGCTTTTGCTCCCCCATGCACACGTAACAGCTGTAGCTTTGTTCACTGTGTCTGGCTTCATATATTGTTTTCAGAGCAAGGGTAATTAGCATCTGAAAATGTGACTGCTCTTCGCTATTACATGGAACAATGTAAAAATCCCTTTTTTCACTGTAAAACATTCCTGCCCTCTTTTGATCTTGTCAAGCTAGACAATACAGCTGTCTTGTCATCATATTTCCCACGGCAATGGAAAGTTTGCCAAGTGGTAGAAGAAACCTCAGAAGCCCTTAATTGCTGTGACTTCATCAGTGGAACTTGACTGCTTGGTGGACTTGCTTCAGATGGAAGTGAATTTGGGAAAATTAGGGCGTGGATGGTTTGGCCATGGCACAAAGAGGATGGTGCTGGTAACAATGGCCAGTGAGGATGACCTTAGTGCAGCTCTGCTGAGTGTGGGCTGCAAGGTCACATTCCAAAGTCAGGAGCTTTATTTCTGAATTAATAGCAATGCCCAGGGCAGTACAAGGCAAATAAACCTTGGAGGAACTTACAGGGGGAAAGGTTTCCCTAATTAGGTAAATTCATTACTGTTGTGTTCCTTATTTGCATTGTCCATCAATCAGTGAAAATAATTCTTGTTAATGCAGCCTAACAAATGTTAACAAAGCGCAAAGGGTGTGATTGCAAAGGGTTGCTCTTGGGGCTCTTGATTTTGTTTGGCAAATGGAGAGTCAAAGGTGGAATGAAGGGGTGGTGCTGGAATTGGAAAAGCAGCAGAAGGAAGACTGGTGACTCGAAGGAAAAGGTGGAGTGTAAACAAAGAGAGATAAGAGAAGATGAAAGAAGAGTAAGTTCAGAGACAGAACAGGCAGAATTATATCAAAAGTTGGAGGCAGAGGCAGTTAATGTTTTGTGAGTCATCATCAAACCATCCTGCCCCCAGAAAGGCTGACTCAGCAACACCAGTGGAAAAAAAATTCAGAGTTTTCTCTCTGAGATGTCATTCCAGATCAGAAAGGTTTCGATTAGCGAAACTGGATTTTCTGTCACTGATCCTCCCCTGCCTTAAAGAAACTTTTCAGATGTATCATGTAAAGTCAGCATCTACCCTACCCACCACAGGGCTTGGCTCGCTCACTTCTCCTCCCTGTCACAGCTCCTCTTCCCAGGTCTGAATCATGGTCTATTTTGGGGCCCTTTGCACAACAGAGATCTCGGTTGTTTTGACAGAGGTGAGGTGGCCACAAGAGGCACCAATTACTGCACATCCTCTTAGATTTCCTCAAGGAAATCTAAAGAGAAAAGCAAGTGAATAAAAATAATTTGATGCAAGAAGGTTTCTGTGATCTCGTATCCCTGACAGGTGCCTGGCCACAAAAGCACTGCTGGGAAGGTACAAGTGTGATGTTAATATATGAACATTTTTTTCTGGCTTATGATTCAGAACTAAGGTGCAGTCAGGGAAACAGAGAACAGAAAAGGAAAATGGCCTCAGTTGCTTCACCATGTATTGTAAAGGCTGTGGTTGAGATGATGGGACTGGGCTGTGTTGACAGTGGACAGTCAGAGGGGCAGGGGTGGGCAGCAACTCCAAGTCTGAATTTTGATAGAAAAATTCCCTAAGTTATTTCCTCTTTGGTATGCACAGGAGTTTGAGCTGCTACTTGCAACACCATGTGTTGTCCAGTCTGTGTTTCAGGGCTTCTGGGGGGGTTAAAGAAAACTCCACTATAAAGCCATGCTGTAAACAACAAAATGCATGCAAAATTGCCTTGTTCTTCTTTTTTCTTTCCCCAAAGCACTTGGATTGTATTTAATGTAGCTCAGCCCAGTTTCACAGTGCTTGTGCAAGTGATGTGAGGGGAGGTGATAGCAAAACCATAGAGCTTCCTCCACTGCAGCAAAGCCTGGCTTTTCCCACATCCTGCAGCCCTAAAAAGACCCTAAAACAACAGCTGTGGTACCTGAGTGTGTCCCTTCAAACACAGCAAATGTTATGAGTTATTGAAGAGCCAGAAATTTGGAGTTTTGGACCAACAACAACCAGCCAGAGAAAAACTTCCTAGAGTTGCAAAGGCTGAGCTGACAAGGAGACCTTTGGTCTGCTGGTGGGCAAAAGCAGTGCCCACCTCTGGCTCTGGCATTGCTGGTGTCCCTGCTGCCCCACACTGCAGCTCCATGCCCAGGTGAGATGTGAAACCTGCCTTGAACCTGGCCTTGAGCCCTGGCAAGGACTGTGAGGAAAGCCCCTGGCTGCACAGCCCTGCATTCCCCTGGGGCAGGAGGGATATGCCACATTTCTCACTGATCCAGAGCCCCACAGAGCCTTCCACAGTTTTCCAGGTGCTTTGAAACATGGTTTCCTTCTACATCTGTACAGCACCCAAGCAGCTTGTGGTGGTTAGACACTGGCCCAACCCCAGGCACCCGTGAAAGCTGTTTGCTCACCCTCCAGGGACAGGCTGCTCCAGCCTGGAAGCAGGGCCCTCTGTCCACAGGGAATGCCACTGGATCACAGCCTCCTCCAGCATCACCTGCTCCAGCATGGGCACCTCCTGCACGGGCTGTGCATGGATCTCTGCATCCCCCAGGGATCCCCAGGGGCTGTGCATGGATCTCTGCATCCCCCAGGGATCCCCAGGGGCTGTGCATGGATCTCTGCATCCCCCAGGGATCCCCAGGGGCTGCAGGGGCACAGCTGCTTCACCAGGGTGTTCACCAGGGGCTGCAGAGGAGCCTCAGCTCCTGGAGCCCCTCCTGCCCCTCCTTCTCCACTGACCTTGGTGTGTCCATGTTCTTTCCCTCACATATTCTCCCCTCCTCCTCCTCTGTGAGTGGAAGAAATCCTGTGTCCCACTTTGTTGTGATTCTCTTCTCAGATCTGCCATCAGAGGCGTTAGCAGCCCCTGGCCCTGGCCCAGCCCTGGCCAGCAGCTCGTCCGTGTTCAGAGCCACCAGGGATTGGCTCTGCTGGACATGGGGGAAGCTTCCAGCAGCTTCTCACAGGAGCCACCTCTGTGGCCCAGCCAATACCAAAAACCAGGCTCTGCAAAAACAACAGATAGCTGTAAAAGGAAAGCAGAGAAAGATTCCTTTTTAGACCATGCAAATCATGCATTCCAAGTCTTTCCCTTGTCATGGTAGTGGTTAAAACAATACCACTTTCTTTCCAGACTGCAAAATTAGCATGACAGGCACTAGGAAATCTTACTTCTCCTTTTATCCCCCAATTTTAGAAAATAATAATGATCCCTGATGAAAAGTGTGTGTGTGAGGATGCCAGGAAACAATAAACTCAGGGAACTGATCATGAGCATTAGGATGTCTCTCTTGTGTTCAGATTTTGTCAGGCTTTGTTGGCTTTATGAAGGAAAGGTGATTCAACCGCTGCTCATCTCTGCAATCTGGGTTTTTGTTTTCATCCCACCACTACCACAATAACAGGGAATAAAATCTCTGAGGCAAGTAACTGGTGTTATTCATCAACCACTGATGAAAAGGTCCTGCCTACGTTTGGGTACATTTAATCAGGACCAGCAAAAGCAAAAAGTCATCCAACCCTCCAATGTCCATTAATCTGCCTTCTGTGATTTCTTTTGTAGGTACTTTGTTTTCCTCTGGGGAATTAACTTTTTATTTAGCCAAGTATAGTTATGGCTGCTGTTGCCATTGGCTTGCTGTTGCACACATTAATTGCCCTTGAGCAGAGGAATGTCTCCCAGAAAGCCCAATCCTTTCTCAGCACCAGATCATCAGTTCTTTAATTGCTGCTGGCTTTGTCCCCTCCACTCACCCTTTGTGGAGCAGAACAATGTGATTCCTCATTGGGCTCCATGTCCCCACTGATGAGAATCTGCAACAGGACCATGGCCATGCCATGTGTCCTCTTCCTTTTTCTGAATCAGAAATTAAAATCATTACAGGAAAAAAAGTCTCTCACAGGAACTTCCAGACAGAACAATAAATCTGTTAGCTCAGTCACAGATAAACAGTGCATGAGCATAAAGTTAGGGCTTAGGTTACTTAAACCAGAGCATGCAGACTTTTTCTTTGATCCAAGTTGTGTATTTCTGCTGCAGCTTGACTTTAAATGTAGAAGCACTTTAATGTAGAAGCACTATATGGCTTGCCAGTCCTATGAGCTAACAGCCACAGGTAGCTCTGCACTAGGCAATTTTATGCATGGAATTTGTGAATGTCCAAACATGGGTATCCCATGGGCTTAGTACTGAGGATAAGACCCGTTTTCTGCTGCCTGCATTGTAAGCATTTGAGAATCAAATTGTTTCTCATGTTATTCTTTTTCAGTTGTTGCCATGGCAAAACCCCAGAGGAGGACAGGGAGGGTTGTACCAAACCACTGGAACATAAACTTTTCTCTGGGATTGATTAAAAGATGTGTTCATGTGCTCAGTCTCACCTTGGCACTCGCAGGGCTCTGACGAGCACAGCCCACAGCTGCCAGTTATTCCCAGGGCTCGGTGCACAGCAGGAGCAAGACAGAGCAAACGTATTCATCTTTATTCAGATGACAGTTTCCATTTTCTGTACTTCACCTGCTGCTCTATGGGTTGTTTTCCAGGTTGCATCAAGTGAATTTTGAGGCTCCCACTTGTGAAGGCAAGCGCCGGGAAACGCTGGCCTTGATAGGAGACTTCTCCTCCTCGGCGGAGTTCTTCGTCACCATCGCAGTTTTCGCCTTCCTCTACTCGCTGGCTGCCACCGTGGTTTATATCTTCTTCCAGAACAAGTACCGTGAGAACAACAGAGGGCCTTTAATTGTAAGTGTTCACAGCATTTGCAGTGTTTTCAGGCATAGGTCTTCACTTCTTGCTTTTTCGGTTGTTGAGGTTTTGGCGTGATCTGGGAGACCCAGGTGATGCCCAAAGCGTCTTTGCATTCACCTGCTTTTTTATCAGTACCGGGGATTTAATATTTTAACACCAAAGACACTGGAGGCTGTATGCAGGAGGAGTTTAGTCCTGTATGTACTTGTGAAATAAATTCTGTGTAATGGATTGTAATTGAATCTACAGGTTAAATTTAGCCAGTGTCTGTTACCAAACCTCTGCTTGCAATTCCCCAGTATTTAAACCAAGGCTATATGACCTTATTTTTTCAGAATATAAAAATACTTTTGAGTTTGTCCTACAGCAAAAGTAGCTCCTGCTGGTGAGTGGTTCTGGGAATGGCTGAGGGTTATGGTCAGGTTATGCCTGATAGGAGGTGAGTTCCATCTTCCCCAGCCAAATTCTCCTGCAGCTCCTGTGCACTGCAAGCCCTGTTGTATTTGGTATTTTTAGAAAAAAAGAACCTTTTTTGCCTGGAGCACATCCTTGCTGGTTTCCCTGGACACTGTCCAGTGCAATGATTGCAGCACCACAGCCTGGCTGAGGGCAGGTGTGAGTCCCTCTGTGCAGTGGAATTGTAGAGAAAATGCAGACCCCCAGCCAGAGAAAAAGCTGGCAGCTATAGCCAGGAGGAATTCAGTGGTCAAGGAAAAAAGAAAACTTGGAGTGAAAACCAGCTTCTCAGGGCTGCTGACCTACAGGATGTCGCACACTCTGTGAGGGAGGCAGGAAATGTATCCTCCAGCTCCAGGCAGATGCTGCTCTGAACTGATGTGTATCAGATCAGATGTGTGAGTATGTCTCATCCCTGAGATTGTTCCTTCCAAAGAAAGGTGCTGCAGAAATCTGTGGTGCAGCACGTGTTGGTGCAGCAGGCAGGGCAGCCCTGGCTCTGTTTCATCACCAGGCAGGATCAGTGCATCAGGCATCTAATCCAGACTAGCAGTTTTTTCTCTCTTACTGAAGGCTTTGAAGATGATAGTTTCATCCATCCTTGCTTCTGCTGCAGTGCCTGATCACAATTTCATAGTTAAAACCATTCCAGTTTAAGCCTTGTATTTCCTCTTGGCTTCATATTTTCTCAGTCTGGGATGACATCTGCCTTTAAGCAGCACCCTATCAGAGCTGCCTTTTCTCCTGACAAATTTTCAGGATTTGAAAAATGCATATGACAGGAGAAGTCAAGAGAGGAAAAAAAACCCTTTTACTTGAAATTCTATAATGTTTTTTCAAAAACCCCTGCACTGGCAGTCAGAACACCATCAATGCATTACCAAATTGCAGAAGCCTGGCTGGGTGCAGAAGATATGATTATAAGGAATTTAATGACCATTAAGTCACAAGAAGCTTGCAGGGAAAAGTTCAGTCACAAATGTTTCGAGTTTACTTTGTTTATACAGATACAGGGAAATGAACTGCATGTGCTGAGATCTCAGTGAAGCATCAATTTAACTGTGGAAAAGTATTTTAGTGTTCATTGTGGAGTAAGGCATGATAGCAAGGAAATATTTCCAATGGGAGAAGCAGTTAACTCCTTCCCTGTCTGTTTGGATGGCAGTGGTGTGTTTATTCACTATGCAGTAAACCATTTCTGTTGCAAATGTTGCCTGTCAGGTTTTGGGGATAAAAGTCTTCATTTTGGTAGCACAGGGTTGTGCTACCCTGCTTGTGTTACTCATCCATTCCCACAGGGCGAGCAGCAGTGAATCCTTGCACTAAACTCCTTCTGCTTCCCTTTCTGGCTCCCTGAGGGATCACCTGAGGGGGTTCATACAGATAAACCTAAGAGAGGACCTTGGATTCCCATTTTCTGAAGGAGCAAGTAGCAGGTTAGCAGGGATTCAGTGCCTCACAGAAACATGCTGTGTGTTTCTGAGCTCTCAACCACAGCTGCGATTCTCATTGCAAACTCACACATGATGCATGAGTGCAACAAGGAGCTGGGGTCTCACCTTGGTGAGTACAACGAGGGCAAGGCAGCTTCTCAAGTGACTGATTAGTGCTCAAGAGCCAGAAACTTTTAAAAGAAATTAATTGGAGGTGGTGACTTATATTTTAAAGAATGTGATGTACAAAATGCCACCAGCTTTCAGTACATCTCCATCTCTCAGACCAAACCAGCCTCAGCTGGTATCCACTTGCTTAGCACCACATACACTGTTGGTCTGTGATGGGAGCTGAGAGGAGCTGCACCCTGGGGCTGCCAGGCACCTGTGTTGATGCTCTGCTTCAGGTCTATACATTTGAGGCTTCTTGCAAGCAGAGAGCAACCAACCCAGCTGTGCCAAAATTTTAGGAGATCAGGGATGGGTTGCTTCCATGTGTCTCTCAGAAGAAAAAGAACAGTCACAGTCCGTGGGTACCAGTCCCCATCACTCAGACTTCTTACCTTCCCTATGGCTTCTTTGCCCCATATGTGCTCCATTTAAAATCCACATGCTGACAGCCCTATGAGCCTTCACGTTTTTCTCTGGGAAGTTATAGCTTGGCCATGACAAACCACATGCATTCATGTATAAATGTAAATCACTTTATTAATATTCCAGTCAATTAATAGAAAAGCATAAAATTATTCAGCTAAGAAAGGTGACTGACATAGCCCTGAAAAGATATTTTTCATTTTTATAGTGATTACTTGATAAGCTCATTCTTATGGTGCATAAAGATGCTTATATCTTAAGAAAATGAGATCTTTCCATTGCATCTGGAATCCCATGAATAATCACATTATGCAGAAAGGCATTTGGTTCCTTACATATGTTGCAGATTGAGTGAGTTAAGTACACCCTGCTCTGCTGTTTGGACACCTCTTTGATTAAACACATTGTCCTTCCTCACCAGTGTGTCCAGTTGTCAAGAAAACAGACAGAAAAATAACAAAGAGCCATCTATAAAAACAAAGACTGAATCCTTTACAGCTGAAAAATGAAATTAGAAAGAACCTGAATATTCCTTTGCATTTCAAGGAGCTGTTTCAGCCTGCTCTTGTCATCTCCTTTTAAAGCACAAGCCGGGGTGACCTTGCTGTACCTGCTGGTGCCTCCTGACAGGCTCTGCACTTCCCTGCCAGAGGCAAGCTTGCAAGGCCTTACACTATTGCAAGGAGCATGTAACTCTTTCAAAGCTTCATTCGGCAGCAGATCTGGGGTGGGACCTCGTTCAAACCAAAAAAGAGCTCAAATGCCACTGTAGGGAGGCGTTTGCTGCCTGCAATCTGCTGCTGGCCGCCTTCCCGGCCGGGACCAGGGCTCTTGCTGGGGTTGTTCTTGAATTTTTAGGATGATTGTCACTGTGAGAGAAAATCCTCTGAGTGGTTTGCCTCTGCTGGGTGAAGAAATCTCCCTCTTGTGCTGCCTGGCTGGCCATGAAACCTGTTGGCAGTGCTAGACAGGCTCTGACTGGGAGGGATGCTGGACCCTCAGCATTTGAGGGGTTGCTCCCTTGGAGGCTGTAAATGCATGAGAGCTTTGGTGGATGGAAAGGTTTTGTAGCATGAGCCCTGCATGGAAGCCAGTTAGTGCCATGCTGCCATGGAGGCAGCAGCTGCAGCTCTGTGAGGGAGGAGGGATGCCAGGAGTGCTCTGGCCAGGCCAGAGCTGAGGTTTTGCCTGTTCCCAGCCATGACAGCCCAAACCCATGCTGCCAGACCTGGCTGGAGGGAGAGCAGGACACAGGGAGCACGCAGGGACAGTGTCACAGCCTCCAGGGGCTGCTGAAGCCACTGACCAGCGTGGAGCAGATGCAGCACATCCCCTTTCTGAGGGAGCAAGCAGCTTCTGCACAGGCTCTTGGTTGGGTGAGGCTGTGCCAGACCCTGGGCAATCCAAAACTGTGCTCAGGAGGCTTAGGTGACTGTAATGCCCCTTTCAAAGAGAGGCATTTTGCAAAAGCCAGTAAGTAGCTTGATAGCGAGGAGAAATATTTCAATTATTATGAAAAAAAAAGGCATTCACAGGTCTGTTCTAAAATGTATAAAATATAAAATTGTTCCAAGTAGGCATTTTTGGCGAACTCAGTAATAACAAGTTTCAGCTTGAAAAAGGCAGCAAAAAAATTATTTTTTTTTTGTTTGCACATACTTCAGGATCTTAAAAGGTCCCTCCTTGTATATTCAGAGTATTTTAAATTTTGGGTTTTGCCTTTTTTTACATGATCCTGTTTTCCTTTTTTCCCAAAGGCATCTGTAGGCAGAGCAAAGTATCTCAGCTGAGATCAGAGAGAGAAACTTGGCAATTAGGAGTGTAGTGTAATCGTACAACAATACACAATGAAGAGATCTGTAGACACCACTTTAAGGGAGCAAATACAAAAAATTACTGTATTCCAAAGGAAAAAAAGACTCACCCATACTATAGGGATATTAAACACTGAAATGCAGGATTTGTTTTAGTATGCAGGCACTCTGGCCTTAATTACCAAGGAGAAATTCCCCAGATAGACATTAAGCCACAGAACAGCTTAGCTTGAAATTCACTTTTATTTTCAGCGTGTCATTATCTTGTAACTCTGTTCCACCCAGAGCTGTGAAAATGTTCACAGAGCCAGAGCCAGAAATGCAAACTCACTTGAAAACAAGAGAGGTTCAAGTTTCAGCCAAAGCTAAAAGTTCGCAAAGATTCAAAATAAATAGGAAGATGCAAGTTTGCTCTAGTCATAGAATCATACATTTTGCTCCTTGCATTGTACAGAGGAGGCAGAAAAAGTCCTCCAAGAGCCTGAGTCTGGCCGTGTAGCCTTGATGACAACACCTGTGAAAAAAATCCCAGTGTTCCACTGGCTTTTCTGTCCTGTCTCCTTGGCCAAGGTGGCCAGGCAGAGGACAGGCTGCATGGTTTCCTCCCTGAGTCCCACTGTGCCATCTTTCACTTCTGGCTCAGTGTGTTCCTTGCACCCAGCCAGATTTTACAGTTTTTGGGAGTTGCTCTCTACAAGAGCTGATCCTGGCACCCCAGGAGCAAGAACCCTTCCCCAAGGCTCTGACCTGCTCTGAAGTAGGGGAGTTTGTAGCAGAGAGGGCAGGGTTTTAGGCTTTGTGAACACCCTGGCACAGGGGAGCAGAGGATGTCAGGTGAAGGCTGGAGCTGGGGAAGACAAGACCTGAGAAATAACATTAAATACTTAGTGCCTTTAGAGGCATCCCCTCAACTGCACAGTGCCATGGCATGTTCTGGGAGGATTTACAGTGCAGGACAGGGCTATAGCAGCAGATTGCTCCTGCAGATGCAGTCATTTGTGCAATGAGCCTCACCAGCATGGGGTCAGGGCCTGTAAGCTCAACAGCAGATCTGTGCCCCTGCTGCTGTCACCTGCTTCAAGAATTTCACTCACTTTTAAAATTTCTCACTTTTTAGCAAGTTTGATCTCCTGTGTTGCATTAGTTTTAGTCAGTTTGTCTCTGTTTGCATCAAATTTCTACCTGCTGTTACGCATTTCTTTAATTGGCACTGCCAGTGCACTTATTACAGAGCTGGATTTAATTTGCTCCAAGTGTCGTGGCACAGGGAGAGTTGCTTGTCGTTTGGAAAATACATTCCCCAAAACTCTGCTATGTCCCCATCTCTTATGTCAGTCTGAAACTGTATGGTGGCTTGGAACCTGGGTGGATAGCCTGTCAAACCTCACAGCAAATAAACATCTCCCATCATCATCCACAGCTCAGCAGACATCTCGTGTTTCTACCAGCTGGAATTTTTAGGAAATGTTTGCGATTGATCTGTTGCCTCTAGGAATCTGTTTCTCATTCACTGCTAAGGCATATGAGATAAAATAATTTCTTCTGCTGGAAATATCCCTGAGAAGAAGAATTACTCTGGGCTATATGCCTCTGCCCACACCGAGTCTCTTTGGGTGTTAAGGGAATTGTCAGCTCCCGGGCTTCACGCTCTTCAAGAGAGCCCATGTGGACAGCACGAAGGAGGTCAGAGGAACTCAGAGCTCAGTGGCAGACATAGGCCTGCAGAAAACAAATTGTTGAAAGAGAAGGATGCATCCTTTGGGAAAGCATCCAGGCAGAGTTAATTTAATCCCATCTGCCTCAGTGGAGACATCCTTTGTTCAGGGCTCGCTCGTGCGCGGCTCTGGCGGCTGCTGCTGCCGGCACCACGGAGGCTCGCGCCCTGCGCCCCGCTGGTGCCACGGAGAGCTCCTTCCCCAAATGTGCTTGTGGATGAGAATGGTGATTCCTAGGGATTGCTTGTGTCTTTGAGAAGCAGCCTGAAACACTGGGTTCTTAATGAGTGTTTTCCCTTCTCTCCGTGCACACCTTTGTTTTGCAAGGGGGAAGGGGAAGCAGCCCCACGGGAGGTGGGATATCGAGACGCAGCGATGCAGTTAGTGGTATGTTAGACTTTGGCACCTCTGCCATCTGTTGTGGGCTGACAGATGGGATGAAATATGACAGCAGAAAGGCTCTTCTGTTTTAGCAAGACACAAGAAAGCTTGAAAAATCACACCTCCTCCCTCCTTTCCCCCCAAACCCACACAACAACAGTGTCACTTGGCCACTTGTTCTGGCTAAGACAAGGAGAAGTTTATGCCTGTGCATGCTCCCGAGAGTCTTTCAAGGGGAAAGTGAGCAGAGTGGATCAGAGCAGAGCTGCTGGAACCTGAAGGGACCACCCCACCTTCTCCCTTTTCTTGACGTGGATGGGAATTAGGAACCAGTGCTTTACCAGGCCAGGGAGGAGTCTCTGCTTGGCAAGTCTTGCTGTTTACTTGGTCACTCGTGCTAATTGGTGGCTGCATGGCTTATGCAGCAGGGACATTTGGCCTTACCTATGGCTGGTGAGAAAACTCATCTGGTGCCTGAGAATCAGCCAATTTCAGGTTTTCCCTAAGACAGAAACACTTCCTATTGGAAGCCCACCCTGTCTGTAGGAGTACCCAGAGCAAGACCCTGCCCTCAGGAGGGCCCAGCTTCTTTACAGGCATGTGTATTTTGTAATTCATCCCAATGCTTCAGCCTGCTGCTGTGAACAGCCACATTTTCAAGGCAGCTCAGCTTCCTGGGTACCAGCCACGTGTTTGTGGGAATCTTGCCTCAAGGCCAGAGGTGCAAATGTCAGCCAAGGGGCTCTGCCCCATTAGGCACGTCAAGCACATCTGAAAATTAGCTCTGTGGGTGATGACAGAACCTTCCACTAAGTAATAAGCTCTTGGTATTTCTCACCTCTGACACAAGCTTTCCATTTTCTGGTGATTTTTAATATTTTTTCCTTTCCAATGGACACAGCAGTATAATGCTTCTAACTAATTTGTCTTTTAGGATTTCATTGTGACAGTGGTCTTCTCATTCTTGTGGCTAGTGAGCTCATCTGCCTGGGCTAAAGGACTGTCAGATGTAAAGGTTGCAACTGATCCTGATGAAGTGCTGCTGCTGATGTCTGCCTGCAAACAGCAGTCCAACAAATGCTTGCCTGTTCGCAGCCCTGTTATGTCAAGCCTCAACACTTCGGTTGTAAGTGCCTTTGATTGCTGCTGTTCACCCTTACCTTGCAATGTATTTTCATCTTTTACCCATGTATTGACCTAAACTGACTGGTGTAAACCAGGTAGCTGGCATGATTTAATTGGAAGTGCAGTCGTTCTGCAGGGAAGGGCAGGCTGTGACTCACAGCAGCTGTGCCACGGAGCAGCAGCAGGACGAGAACGCAGGGTTGAGGTGGGGAAAAAGCAAAGTGCCTGTCCAAGTGCAGTGGTTGCCCCTCTGCTTTTAACTTACTCACTGCAACTCTTTTGCAAAGGGGCCTGTGTGCTCCTTTAGGAAGGAAAAGTTTGTGCCTTACAGATTCCTCTAAAATTCCTCAAAAAAAATCAACATAAAACCAGACTTCAGCATGTTAAAAAAAAAAACCAAAACCACAAAAAGTCCCTCTAGGCCACCTGACCAATTAAGATCTCTCTTTTTAATTAGTTTCTTTCAATTTTTATCTTTTCATGATTTCTTTAAACTAGATTATGTTTTTAAACAACAACAAAAAATTTTGGTCTAAAAACTCAATTTTTTTTTTTGGAAACAAAAAGCAAAGACACCTTGTGAGCTACAGCTAAGGGAGGTGCATTTGTGAATTTTCTCCAAAGCTGAGCAAATTTTCCAGCAGGTTTTGGGAGAATCACAGAATCATTTAGGTTGGAAAGGATCTCTAAGATTATAGAGTCCAATCACTAAGCCAGCACTGCCAAGTCCAGCACTAAACCATGTCCCCAGGTGCCACATCTACACTTACCCCACACATGGTGACCCCACCACTTCCTGGGGCAGTGCTTGACAATAGTTTCAGTGAAGAGATTTTTTTTTCTAAGAACCAATCTGAGCATTCTCTTGCACAACTTGAGGCCATTTCCTCTTGTCCTTGGGAGGGAAGGGCTGGGAGCAGCTTTGCCTTCTCCCAGTGCCATGCAGGACATGGCAACATTAGATTGAGCTGTGAGACTGTGGCTGCTGGTGACGAGCTCCTCTTCTTCCCTCACAGGTTTTTGGCTACTTGAACTTTATCCTCTGGGCAGGCAACATTTGGTTTGTGTTTAAGGAGACGGGCTGGCATTCCTCAGGCCAGCGGCACGCTGCGGACACCATGGAGAAGCAGCCTGGTGGCTACAACCAAGGTGGCTACAACCAAGACAGCTATGGGCCAGCTGGTGGCTACAACCAGCCAGGCTCCTATGGCCAGGTGGGTGAATATGGCCAGTCCCAGAGCTATGGGCAGAGCGGGCCAACCTCCTTCGCTAATCAAATTTAGGGTTTGGTTTAGGACGCAGCGCAAGCTCTTGCATCCCTCACAAGTAGAGAGTTTAACAGGTCTCAAGTTGCAGTGGCACCAGATTTTTAAGGGTTCTCCATAAATTAATACTACAACACAGTGTCTCATGTCCATTGAAGGTCTAAGCCCACCTCCTTTGGCAGATGGGAGGTGGCCAGTGGGCTGGAGTTGGCCTTTCTTTCCCTGACTAGCCAGACACAGGGGATGTGCTCCTTGCCAGTGACCTGGAGTTGCTGTTGTAGTACGTACTGTAGAGATAACTTTATGGTAGTTTTGTATGTGTTAAGATGGTAGAAGCTTTTTGTAGCCTCAAGTCTATAGTATTTAATATGCATAATATAAAAGAATTTCCTTCTGCATTTTGGTGACAAACAGAAGTGTTTTACTATGATTTCTACAGATTATTCTGTATATCCATGCATGTAACATTGCACCTAAATTTTCAAAACTGCCTGTCTGTGACTCTTCAGAGCATTTGTTTTGGTTATACCTTTTTGCTTCAGAAGATTTTACTATTATTTCAGTTAACTGAGTCATCCATCTGTAATTTAGTGCATGGATAAGCAGTTTCATACTACCAAATGTCTGGACTGTGTAAATGGAACTTCTCGACTTCTGCCACTACATTTTGTTAAATGTCTGTTTAAAAGAAGTATGCATCTTTTATATATTTTGCAGAGTTGAATATATGGCTTACCCAAGTTCTGAATGCTTTGTAACTAAACTGTTTTTCCTTGAAATGGCATTCAGTAGTATATATGGTACTTGACCAATGTTTATTCCATTTAACTCAGCTAAGTATTCCTTCTATAAATCACTATTTCTATGGATGTTTTGTGAATCTTTTAACGTGAGCTGTGGAGAATAAGGACCAAGTAACTGTGTTATATGTTTACAAAGGTATTTATTTAACTAAGATAACAGAGGTGCAGATATCAGTGTATAAAATCAAGTGAAAACTCCCTGTTGCTTGATACAGCAACATGAAAACTGCACGTATTGCTGTGACCTTACAAAGCATAAATATTCCTTTATGCCCTCTTATGAGAAGAAAACCTTTCTGTCCGTGCTGTTTCAAGATTGTTAGATATCCCTCTGTTAGGTTGCTGCTCTGAGCACTAGCTTGGTGCTAATGGAGAATGTAAATGGATTGACCAAATAACCCAGGCTCTGAAGAACTCATCCTAAAAGAGCCAGAGCCAGACCTGTAGCCTGTTTGGATTCCCCCTGGGAAATTCAGCCCTCCCTCACAACAGCATATGGGGTGCATTGACACAAACAAAAGCCTGAAGCACAATGTACTAATCAAAACTGATCATCTGCATTTCTAGATCAAAGTGTATCAGTATATAATCTTATTGTATGAGCTGTAATGTTGAAAGCATCTTAGCTTAAAACAGCTTAGTCTCTTCTATGATTGTTGTAACCAATTTATGGCTACTCAGTGGATGAATCTATATTGTGATATCTATTTGACCCTAATAAAGTTATTGCATACAATGCATGTTTCCAGAGTATGTTAATATTGAAATGTCACTGCCAAATAACATAGAAAACTATTAAAGAAAAATAACTATTCCTGTGCCTGATCTTATTGGTCATATTCTTACTGTTTTCCAACACTTTTATGGGGATTGTTTTAATGTACAGTGAAGTACAGAACTTCTGCAGACACCTGTCATTAAAGGTCAGTATCACAAGTTTTAAAAAAAAAATTAAAAATGTGCAGCTTAATACCTGCCTGCCTCTTTACCTCTCTTTCCACTGTCAGTAGGACTAGCCCAGGACTGTGCTAACCATCCTAGTTCTGAGGATTGCTGGAAAGCTATGTGTGAGTTATAGAGAAAACAAACTGGAATATCTAAATGTTCTCCTATTCCAAATGAGGGCAAAATACAATTTTCTCGGTTAATGAAAAATGTTGTTTTGGCTCTTGGTTAATTTGTTTGGGGTTTTTTGGTTTTTAGGGTTGGTTGTTTGACTGTTTGAGGGAGGTGTGGTTTTGGTTGGTTGATTGGTTGGTTGGTTTTCTTAAGTTTGAAAAAAAGTTAGACATCGGTAAGTCAGGAGAAAGTGAAATCTGTGTGTGTGGCAAGGGGTGTGATGGGATGTGTGCTCTTCCTACCCTCTCCCACATTGTCCTGCTTCTACTCTTTTTGTTTCGTTATTGTTGTTATTTTAAATTCCCTTTCTATTAGTTGATGAGGAATATCCCAAACTAAGCTCCCTTATCTGTTTCTCCACTAGAAACAGTTTTGTGTCAACTAGCTTTCTCTTCATGAACTTTTCCACCCAAATCAGCAGGGTCCCATTCCTGAACTTTTCTATCCAACTCTGAGGGATGGAAATGAGTTTTGCTTTGGTTTATTCCTGCATTTCAAACCAGATTGAGTTCTTGTGTAACCAGGTGAGCACAGGACTGCAGCTTCCTGGGGTTCACGCCCCTGGAGAAAGGGCAGTTTCTAATACAGGGCTGGGAACAGAATTAAGCTTATGTCGTGTTTTGGGTACTGTTTGTGTAACTCCAGGTCTCAGGTTTTCTCATGAAGGGCAGAACTGGTGGAAGAGTTAGCAAAAAGAGGTGTAAGGGGCACATGTTTTCATGGAAGGCTTGCCTTCGCTTTGCCCAGCTGGCCAGATCTTCACAGGTACTTCAGCTCCTTTCTGCTGTACAGAGCTGTTGAGCTGGTTGTTACCCTTTGGGGATTGGAATCTTCACTCTGAATTAGGAGGGAAGAAAAATCTCTTTGTCTATAGCTTCTCAGATGAATAAGGTATGGCAGCAGCAAAAGTGAAAACAAAAATGATGCATTCAACTTGTCTGTGTTATGTAAGAAAATGTACTTGAATTTGGTCTCTTTCATCTTCCTCTGGATTTGAGTCTTTCCACGTCCTTTTGCAGTTGTTGAAAAATTGAAAGTTTCTTTCAGCTGAGGATGGTGACTGCATAGCCAAGGGTTGAGCAACTGATGAAAAAGACTGTATTTGATGTCACCTGGATTTAAATAGAGAAGTAAACTTGAGCATTCTTCGTGAAACTGCTGCTGGCAGCCTTGTTGCTTTCCTACTTCATCATTAGTGAGTATTTCTGCCACTTATTTAAATAACTAGGTCAGCCTGGGAGAGAAAAAAACATGTTTCTTGATCTTCTGTGCTGTCCCTCCTGTTTTCCCATGTGTTTCTCTTTATAGCCCATTTCTCAGCTACCCAAGTTAGGAGCATGTTTGCATTTTCAAGTGTGAAGCTATGGGGGAGAGGCAGGTGGATGTGGTGGAGAGGGGGAGCATAAGACTTTCTCTCCAGGTGCCTCAGAGGAAGGGGCACATCCACCTTGGGGTTTCTCCCACTGCTCTTGGCTGGGGACAGGATGCACTTTGCAGAGCTGGAGCATCCTTGCCCTCCATGGGAAGGTGCTGAAGAGGGCAGGGAGGGTAATTCTGGGCACCACTGGCTCTGCAGCCCCATTCACTTCCTGCCCAGCACATCAGGGACACAAGGGTGAGTTCAGGAGCAAACACAGACCACAGGGCTCTGCCCTGGCTGGATGGGGTTGGGGTTTTTGTGTGTGATATTTCTCCTGATGACCAAATCTCCTTCAGTGTGGCCTTCGAGCTGTACATAACAAGAGCCTTAGTGGTGGCTGAGACTTGGAGAAAGTTTGTGCTCTTGTTGCATGAATTCATGTTACAATTGCCTGACCTGATTAGGTTAATTATTTCCAGTCTTAATATGCTCTCAAATTGAAAGAGCAATCCAGGCTGTAGCCCTCAATCAATCTTGGCTGAAACCGTGGTGTGCTGATGGAAGAGGCAGTGGCATCAACGTGCATTGCCCCTCCCTGTGGTCTGCTCCTGACAATATCTCCAGAGTTTCACAGTTAATGTGACAGACAGAATAAGAACTACTGAGTAAAAACTACCACATATTCTTTAATCCTTTTCTTAAAAAATTCTGCTCATATTATGCCGTATCATGTCACAAGCATTTATTCCTTTGTCCACTAGTTTTAAGATAGATTTGAATCTACATTCCTTATATGTGTGAATGGATGGTCTACTTAGCACATGCTTTCCCTGACTTAAATATTCTTTTTTAGGATTTCTTTTTATTCCCTACTTCTGCTAAACCCAAGAGCTTTTTCTTTTGAAATTCTCTAACATCAGCAACAATTTGTATTTTGCTATTAATATCTGGTGTTGATTATCCCATCATTTGTCAATGCCATTTATCCTTATTATGAAGACGTTAGCATTTTCATAGCCTGGAAGGCATCCTGTTTGTTGCATTTAGTTCCTGTTCTTACATTTTTATTTTTGTGTCCTCCATGAATGAGATTTTAGGTTTTTAAGAATATAGCTGCCTTTCTGAAGTTTAAATGTCCTTTAATAAAACATTTCTCAGAGGGGGAAAATTACTTGGCAATAGTATTTTCAGGATTAAAGATCACCTGGTTCCATCTACCATGGGCAGGGACACTTCCCACTGGGCCAGGTTGCCCTGTCCAACCTTGAATGCTTCCAGGAGTGGGATGACCACAACTTCTCTGGGTGAAGAGTTCAAGCTATTACCTGCCTGGATGCAGGTTAGCAGCTGTTCTCCTGCAGCTCCTGAAGGGTTTGCTGGTGAAATGAAGCCTGAGAGGCCAGCAGGTGTGAGTGTATCTCCTGTTCCAGGTATTCCCTTGTGCCTGTGTGGGCAGGCCCTCCCCTGCCCAGGGGCATCTCTAAGGGAGTCAGGCTCTGTCACACACACACACACACACACACACACACACACACACGTGTCACAACATCAGCCTCTTTGAAAAGCAAAAAGCATTTCCTTGAAAAAGGAGGGGTAAACTCTGGGAAAATTCCCAAACTGAAGCAGAGGCTGTGACTTTTTGCTGTGGCAATTATTTTAAGTGAACTGCCTGTAAAGATTTTGCAGTTTGAAGTGGCAGGTTGCGTATTTTGTGCAGACAGGATTGTTAACGTGTGAAACATGCTAAAAATTGACCGATAAAGGCACCTGGATATTTCAAACATAAATAGTGTGTACCAAAATAGCTACAGAGCAGATGGGCTGGCTCCACACACACCTTGCTGACCAGAATACTCGAGCAACACACACAGCCAAAATTTCACTGTCTTCAAAGCTGGTAAAGGCAAGGGTTATCCTCGTGCTCCCCCTTATCTGTCAGGCACAAATGCTCCTGTATACTAATTAGTGTATCCTAGGGGGATAATGAACCCTGGGTTTGTCTGAACTTGCTACTACCCCAGCAAAGCAAATCACCTGTTCCAGAGCTCAGGCTCTCAAAAGTCGGTGAGATTAAAACTGTGAGCTAAAATCTGATCCACGGTGGAAAGATCCCAAAACAGAGGGCTTGGTTTGCCAGCCCACTCACAGGACTGCCTGCCACTGATAAACAGGCAGCTGAGTCTGTTTCTCACTCTCATTTTTTACCTTGGATGCTAAAACCAAACATCCCCATTCCACATATTAACTGGGATGTAACGCTTTTCATGCCTTGTTGTATGGTTCAACAGATGTGAAAGGGAATTATCACTTCAACATGATATCAAGACTCTCTTCTTTTTTTTTTTTTTTTTTTTTTTTTTAGCTGATGGCAGATTACTAAGCCTGAATTCTTGTTTAATTTTAGTGTGTTAATTGATGGAATAATGAGCATTGATTATATGTGTTTTGGCTTCGTCATTGCAATTACAGGCTCTGGTTTATTCATGAGCCAGTCCTAAAGAATGCACTAGAGATCTAAGACAGCTTAAAGCCCTCAGAAAAAGGCTCTGAATTGTTTGAGTAATGACACTCTTAGATGGAAAATTAAAGGTTCTCTTTTCCCATGCTTTTTAAGATAATTAAAATCCAGGAGCGGTAAGGTGGTGAACATCCTTATTCATTAGCCTTCAGTAATTTAGCTTCTACTAAATGAGGAAAACATTTTAATTCTCTAAGCCATCTGTTGCAGTCTCCTTTGTGTGTCCCGTTACATAAAGTCTCATCATGGACAGTTCTAACATCAGTGCTCTGTCCTTTCACCAGGAACCATGAGCTGGACGAGGTAGTTGCAGTCACTACCTACTACAGACCACCGTGGAATTAAAGTGGCTGCTTGGCCTTTGAAGTTGAAGTTATCCTGTCTAGACACCTCTAGGCAAAGGATCCGCAGAGAGGAGCCCGTGCATGGAGATAGGCAGTGTGACAAGCTGTGTTTTCTAATAGCAATATCCATGCCAATAAATAACAAAGTTCATTGGAGCCCTTCCAGTTCTGCTAATGTGCCACTGCTCTGCCATATGGCTCCGTGCTGCCTTTGGAAGCAGGCACTCTCTGTTCGGCTGGGAAGCCCAGCAGAGCCTGTGCTGGATTCTGCCTGAAGTGGTTTGGAGGCAGATCAGGTTCTTTGCACTGTGACGAGGAAATAGAATAAATATTAGAGTAGGAGTGTGCTCACCTAGGATAAATGCTGGATCAGGAATGAGGAAATGCTTGGATTCCGACTCTGGCTGTAGGAATAACTCACTTTTTAGCTTGGGGCAAGCTGCATGGTCCCACACCAGGAAAGTTTCTCATTAAAATTATAATTTGCATAAATGAATGGATGCAGTGTCGAAGTCATTCATGATGCAGTTACATCCCCACAGGTCTAAGAGGATCCAGGTTCCATTATGAGTTTGGTTTGTTTCTGGCAAATTCCCCACTAAAATACAAGTCCCGCTACTTCCCAGCCCAGCAGTGCCTTCCAGGGGCTGCTGCAGCCCTGTGTCTGTCCTGGCTCCACGATTCCCAGGTAGTGTTTACATTACTGATGGGCATGGCTACCAGCAGGCTGCTTCCATGGGGCAGAGCTTCAATCCACCTGCTTGCCATTCCTCCAGTTGCCTGGAGATCACAAACACTCTGGCCTTGGGATGTGTGGCTGCAGAACAAGTGTTCCCAGCATGAAGCAGTACTCGGTCAGCCAGCCAGCTCCTGCTCCCTCCACAAAAAGCCCTCCAGCTGCTGCAGGCGTGCCCAAGGGGTAAGTCACCACTTTGTTATAGCATCTGGGTGATCTGCCATTTGTCCTGAAACTCATTATCTGGGTGTGTTTGTCTCTGCCACACTCTCTGTAATTAGTTGCTAGCATTTCAGCACAAGGTAAGTGGGTTTTAGGTTCTGACTGAAAGCTGGGAGGTTCTTCTCACCAGTGTGAGTGCTGCTGGAAACAAAAGCTACGTGTCTGCTCCAAACTGAGAGCACTGGTGAGGAGGGGATGGCAGACCCCTCTCTGCTTTCTGGGGAATGGATATATAAAACTGAGAAATCTCTGGGACCTCTTTCATGTTCATGAAGAAATTACATGAAGTGTGTTACAATGTCCCTCACTTAAAATTAATACTCAGTTTTATTAGCAACTCCAGCAACTGACTCAGGTGAGGGATTAGAAGCTGTGTGATGTTCTTGTGCTGCTTGTAGAGGCTATTTTCCTTTCCACTGTGAAGGATAGACACTCTCCTTTGGGAAGGCCTGAGTTCCTGAGGGATTAAATAAAACAGAAATGAGCAAGCTCGTTCATGGAGAAATTAAATTCCCAACACAATTTACTGAGTGATAATTGTGCTTCTCTGCTTTCTCACCACCAGCATACCCATAGCCAAGCAGCTGGCATCAATAAAAGGTAAGGGCAGCCCTTCATTGCCCCTTTGGGGTTCAAAAGCCTTTCACAGCCCACAAGCAGAAAGCTCTGTTGATGTCACAGGGCTCTCAGAGGCTGTGCAAATCCTCAGCCGATGCCAGTCGTGGATCCCTGTGCCGTGTGCTCAGGGTTGTCACACCTCCTCTTGTGCTTGCCTTCCCATAGGAAATCACAGCATCAATCCTCTGTGTAACCTCTGCTAACAGAGGTTTGTGGGTGTGCAGTGGTTTGGAGTCATGCATGGGTGGGGGAACGACTCCAAATCCCAGGTGTGCCACAATGCTGGAAGTGCAGAACCAACGCTCCTGTGCAGCCAGGCCCCCAAATGGGCCCTGTGTGCCCTGATGCAGGTCTCTGGGAGCCCCAGTGCATCCAGGAGATGGTCACCATGGCCTGTCCCCACAGTGTGGCAGGTCCTTACTGGATGCCCAGGGTCAGGATAGAGCAGATGGGTCTCAAGCCCTATGCTGTGGCACAGCCCTGGCTCCAATGGAAAGCTCCCTCCAGGGTGTGATGGCATGGGATATGAGGCATGTTACTGGCCCACTCCAAATAAAATCTGGGCCAGATCCTCTGTGGGTATAAACAGTTTCAGTCTAATTAACTTTAATGAAACGACACAGACTTCCACCCACCCAGGATGATTCTAACAGAGTCCTTTCAATTATATCTCAAAAACTTTTTTTTTGGATAAACTTTTTTTCCCTCCAGCTCTAAGAAAAGGCTCAGACCTTGAAAAGGCTTTTGCTACAGCAGCTTTGGTCTATAACAACTGTGCTGACTCTGAGAACAAGCTCAGCAAAGCTGAAACCAAGAGCTTACTGCAATCCCAGTTTTGGCATTTCATACAGGTGAGGGGGTCTGCTGTGTGGGTGGCTCTGGGACAGGCTGGGCACTTGGGTACAGGAATGGCAGCTCAGGCTCTGTCCTGCAGGTTGGCAAGCATCAGTCCATGGGGTAATCCCAAATGAGACTTCAGAGATTTGGTACAAACGTGTTCTGTGACTTTGTTGCTTTATGTTGAGCCTGTTCTAACACAGGGCCAAAGGAGGGGGACAGCAATAAACCACAGCTGGTGCCTGCTTGGATTTGTTTAAAGAAAACAGGACAATTGCAAAGAAACCCCAGCCAACCAAGCAAGCAAATTAAAACCCTTGGATGATGACAAGAGGCTGGATTTATGAAGAGAAGAAACCCATGGCATTTAAAGAGGTGTTTGGTGGTTTGCCAGGGCACTGAGCCAGCCCTGAGAGCCAGCCCTGTGCCACAGGGCTGTGTCCCCTGCAGCCCCTGGAGAGGTTCCTGGGAGAGAGGGGCAGAAAGCCCTGACCCACCTGGCTGGGTATTGTGAAAAACTGCCATAGCAGCACTGGTGGCTGCAAACTTCCTGCAGGGGGTTTTTTTCCTTCCCTAAATTAAAAAGCAAGCAAACAAAATTATCAAATGGTAGGAAAAGCTATATAGGATTAATAAAAAAGAGCTTAAATAAGGAAATGAGAGAGGTAATACCTTT
This sequence comes from Anthoscopus minutus, assembly GCA_013399455.1. Lineage (NCBI taxonomy): Eukaryota > Metazoa > Chordata > Aves > Passeriformes > Paridae > Anthoscopus > Anthoscopus minutus. The sequence goes on from VWYI01011759.1 coordinate 846,523, forward strand.
ACTTCCAAAAATAACAAAATCACATGAGTGCTTGGGGAGGGGAAATTGGCACCAAATTAAAAGCTAGGCACCTTATTGAAAAAAAATTGAAAATATCACTGGAAGCAATTAAACTTGGAATCCTGAGGTGTTTTGGAAATTATTAAGCTAAAAAACTACCCTGGAACTCTAGCAAGGATTTTTTGCAAGGAAATATAAATAATAGATGGATGTGTTACAGAATTTTAATAATCCATTCCAACAGGATTGCCCAAAAGGACCAAGAGTAGCAGTGCTAAAGTTATGCCTGTAAAATCAACAGTTCCTGAGACCTTCACAATATGTATTTGTATATATTTTAATATTGAATTTAAGAGGCTTGGTCCCTTGGTTGTTTCCTCCTCCCAGCTGTATCAAGACACAGAACTCCCTTTTTTCCCTAGCAGTTACCAACTTTATCATCACCATTGTCAGATTTTCAGTCATGATTAGATGTCTTTTAAAAGAAGATATATTCTGGATTCTGGTAGAAACTTTGAGGAATGGTTGTTTTCTTTTCTGATTGCAATAATATTCCTCTTTGAATTTCCTTGGACACTTTTTGAAAAACTAATATGAATGTGGACTTAACAACCTGAATGGGAAGATAAAAAATACATTAATATTTACATAAATAGATGTCTTCTTTTTCTTTTTTTTCCTGATAATGCAATAAAAAAGGAACTTCATGCTTTTTCTTTTTTTTTTTTTCCATTTAAAATCCTCCATAGGGCCAAGAAAACAAACCAAAATACCAGGAAATAATTTCTTCCTTGGATGAGGAGCCAGAGAACAAAATCAATTTCGAAGATTTCATGATCTTGTTAGTCAGTCTCACTCTAATGTCTGACCTGCTGCAGGAGATGAAAAATGTGAAAACCACAAAATGATCTTTGATTTTAAAGAAGAAATGGCTTGGCAGCATATGAGGAAAGCATGAGTGAGCTACACACAAAGATACCACTGTGTGCCTGGATACCCTGTGCTGGTCCCTTTTAAATGGAATAAAGCTGTGCCCAAACCTGGCTGAACACTCCTCTCTTGGAACACCCCACCAAGTCGGTGCTCAGGGATTTGTGGCTGCTGCACTCGTGCTCTGGGAGAGTCAGGGAGTGGCTGCTGCTGGGTCCAAGAGCAGTTAACAGCTAGGGGCAGCCCCCAGCCCAGTTTAACTGCAGGGAAAGGCAGCCCATGCTCTCCCAGAGCTCTCCATGCTCTCCCGGGGACAGTGTGGGAGATGAGGGACAGCTGGCACAGTGTGCAGCCCCTTCCCTCCAGCCAGGGCTGCCCAGCTCCCCGGGCTCTGCCAGCGCTTCAGCCCTGAGCAGGGCCCTGCCAGGGATGGGCTGCACAATGGGCAGTGACCACAAAATCTGTCGCTGTCTCAGGTAAAGATTTATTTTGGTCTGTGTGGTTTCCACCTCACCATTAACTCTGCTGAAGGGAGCATTTGTTTACTTTTATTTCCTCCTCCAACTGTTCTCTTGGTTTAGAGGTCACAGCGGGAGGAATTTCAAGTCCAGCATTTGCAGGGCATCTTTGGCTGTGCTGTGCTTGTATGACCAGGGGAATGACCCAGATATGCCAGCCAGCTGAATCTGCTGTTCCAGTGAACTGTGAAAAGCAGAAACCAGATAAAAGGTGTTCCAGACCAGGGACGGTGGGAGAAAAGGGTGGCAAATAAATTGTTTGTATTGGAATTGTATTGAGTGATAATGGTAAGGGCTAGAGCCTCAGTGTTAAATGCTCATCATCCCAATACTTGGTTTGATTCCTACCTACAAAGTCCTGGCTCAGAGCCAACATTTATCCCACTGTGACATCCCTTTGGGAAACAGAAAGTATGCCCCAGGAACAGAACAGCCTCTGAGGGATTTAATAAGACTCTACCAAGATGAACAAGCCAGCAAAACGTTGGAGCCTTTTTAATTTTTTCTTCTTTCTTGGCTGGAAAGGAGAAGACAAGAATGATTTAGCATTGGTGCATGAATTTTTAACAGGAAGGGATCAAACCCTCTAGTGTTAAAAGAGGGAAATTAATGCCAGCTGAGTAATGAGATTTAACTCTTTGCCATAAAACAGCTCTTAGTGTTCTCAAGAGCTCAGATGATGTTTTGTAATGGATTTTGATGTGAGAGAAAGACTACAGTAGAAAACCAGCAGCCAATTATTTGGAGAAGGAAGGTCTCTGAGCAGTGTGGGATGGAGCAGAAAGAAGAAATGCAAATGGATATGCTGAGTTTTGAAATGAAGCTCAGCAGGTAAGGTGCTGATCTTGGACCTCAGCCAGAACATGGCCTCATCTGAGGCTAAGAATTCTCATCCTACTACGAATAAAACCTCTGTTAGCTAAGCCCCTTGTGCTGCAGCATCCAGCCCGTGGCAAGCAGTGACAAAGCGTTTGTGACTGTGCCACTGCCAGGGCCATGTCCCTCCAGCACATCCCCCTGCTGAGGGGTCCCAGTGCTCCCAGGGAGTGCCCACCCAGCCTCCAGGGGTGGGATCACCCCTGCTGCTATCACAGTTTAACTCTGTGTCCCTGGTGTTATTCAGTCTCTTTGCCTGTCCCCTTGATTTTTGGCCAGGTGGATTGGTGAAAGCCTGTAGTATGAGCTGATGCTCCTTTTCTGGGGTAGGAAGATGGACTCAATGTCAGTCTCTAGGTAGGTTTCCCATTACTCAGGCAAAGAAAACACAGCAGAACCCTGAAAAGATTGTTTGGGAGCCACTGGTGATACTAGAAGCATAAATTTCCTAACATCCCTCCGATACAAAAAAAAAAGAGTGAAAGGAAAAAATATTGTGAAGCCAATTAAGAAGTTCTTTGAAATTGCTAAGGCTCTAAGAGAGTTTTTGTTATTGCTGAAATGTTTCTAAATCTTGCATGACTTGAATTAATGACTCAAGTGCCTTTTATCAGATCAATTCACTCTGTCATCTCATCGTGTGCAAACCCTTTTTATCCCAGTTTGGTGTGTTGGGAGCAACACCCTGAGTGCCTGGCTTGGATCAAAAGCCCCTTGTGCTGAGCACAGTGAAAATTCAAAGTAAGAAGCAATTCCTGGACAACTCAATAGCAAAGATATCCAAACAGTAGGGAAGGAATAAGAGGCACAGAAAAACCAAATGCCTTGTGAGTGCTTGTAGCAGAGCTGGATTCCAGCCTGCCCTGGGCTCCTCACAGAAGCTGAGGCACTGTGATGGTTTCTGCAAGAGTTCCAGCACAAGGTGAATGGCACGTGCAAGGCTCGATCTGCATCAGTCCTTGGGAGTCCCACCTGATGCTCAAAAGCAGAAGGACGAGCTTGGAAGAGCTCCAGCATTTTCTTTTAGCTACGAGTAGGCAGAAGTTTGCACCTTGACTGTGGAAGATGCTCTTTTATTAACTCAAGACTATTTGTGGCTGCCCTGAGCACTCTCAGCTACTGGCTTTGAAGCTGATCTGGTGCAGACAGCGTGTCTGGCTGCATCCTCAGGGAGCTGCCTGTAAGCTTGCTTAAAAGGCTGCTGCTGTGCTTTATTTTGTTCCTAGCTCACTCCTGTTGGAAGCAAGGAGAGTTCATCATTGATTTCTCAGAGCAGAGCCCAGCGAGTGCTGAGGAGTTGAGCAGTAGCTGAGTTGATGAAATCTGCAGGTTCCTCTGCCTCAGCAAGTGGGAGCATCCTGCCAGTACCTGATACCCTCAGAAGTGAAAGGGGCATGAATTGGAGCCAGCCAAGAGCCAACCTTTGTGTGCTTGGGGTTGTGTTGGGATTTGTGCCATGAGAGTGCTCAGGTATGAACCTTTGGAGGTTCTGTAGAATTTTTTTTCAAGTTCTGCTCCAAAAAGTCAGAATCATCTCTGCAGTTACATGAGCTTCCAGATGACTGCCAGAGGAGAAGTGAGAGTCAGGGAGAAATTCCAGCCTCAGATCTTCAGCTTCAGTTTCCAAATACCAGCTCAGGAAGGCAGGCTTATTCTCATACTTTAATCAGCACACCTACAGCTTCTCCCCATGACTTCTTACTTTGTATCTGGCCTTAACTTTTTGGCCTGTTGAATTTAGAAAGTTTTTAAAATCTGGCTTTAGTCTAATCTCTGAGGGGTGCTCACAGATTGCAGGGAACTCTCACATCCCAGTGCACGACTTTGAGAGGGTGAGTCAGGGCAGGGCTTTGTTGAACTTTCTTCTGGGAGCCCAGGGCCACACACACTGTATGTATAATTTTTCCTAAGTCCTTCAGGGAAGAAAAGCACATTTTTCAACTGTCTTGCTGTTACTGTACCTTCAGTAAGACCTCATATCTGGGGCACTGGAGTCTGGGTGCTGAGGAAACCCTGCAGTGTTTTCCTTGTCTCTTCCTCCCTCACAGGAAGTGCTGTGTTACTTTTTCATGTAAGTTTAAACCTGCCCTGGGTGCATACACCTTGAAAGTACCTGTGTGATGCACACCCCACCTCGGTGCTGCCATGTGTCCTGGCCCATGAAAGCTTCTCAGCAGCTGCATCCACTCAAGTTGTAGCAGGTCTCTTTGCAGAGAGAGTTAGAGTTTTGCATTGTAGTCTGAAAAGAAAGTGGTTAAATTGTGACTACATGGTAGGAAAATCTTCTCCAGGAGTGCTGGAATGACTTTTCCAGGAGTGCAGGGAAGACCCTATGTGGTACAACCCCTTAGGAGCTCACACAGGGCAGAGGAAAAGCTTTGTCCCAGGATTATATTCTCTGCAAAGTGTGATAATTTGTGAGCCTCAAAGGAGTGCTCTGAAGTGGTTTTTCTCATGAAAAAATAAAATCTCTTTGTTTCAAGCTCAGTCAGGGAACATAGATGTAGAAGTGGTGTGGTTTATGGCTTTTTGAATTGGCAGCTTTTAATCCTGCATGGACTTTTGCTGCAGTCAGTGGTTAAAAGGTTTCCAGTGAAGCTGTCTCCTCACTTTGCTCACTTGCTATTTTTTCCCTCCCCTCTATGTAGGGGTTTATACCCCTAGAACTGAGTCCTGATCCAGCAAAGGTAAACAGCAAATAACGTTCAACAGCCTCTGGGCCAAAATACAAATTTGGGTTTATAACAAATGAGTGTGTGACTGTTTGTCAAAGACCCACTGAGTCTCAAGCAGGACCTGGAGCGCTGAGGGGCTCTGGGCAGGGAGGGACCCCGGTGCCCTGGGTGTCTGTCCCTCCAAAGCAGCGTGAACCCTGTGCCAGGCTGGGTGCCAGCCTCACATTTCTGACATCCACAAACCCTGCAACCAAGGGACAAATTTCCTCTTGTGATTTTCTCTTCCTCTTATTCCCCTTGCCATGATCCCACTTTCTTGGCTTCTCTCTGCTGGATCTTGATGAGTAGAGAAGCACAGAACATGGCTCATGCTCCCGGGAAACTGCTGCTGGCACCAGTGAGAGGGCAGCACCTCTGGGTGGAGGCAGGCAGCTGCTCAGGTGAGTGTGTTTCTACCCCTCCAGTAAAACCAGCAGCCCAGACAGATGCAGCAGCTCATCAGTGGGCAAAATCAAGCCTCTGATTGTCCTGAGATGATCAATAAATGATGTACGGGAGCTCCTCCACTCCTGCAAACTCTTGCACACTGGTTGGCCAAGAAGAACAAGCATCACGGGAGCTGATTTTGGTCAGTCTTGTCCTGCTGCATGTGATCACTGGGAGCCTTGTGAAGCATTAGTCAATGTTACAGACTGGGATAGGAGCTCTCTGGAAAGGCAGCTTTGATTGGATAAACGGATGGATGCCAGGTTCCTGCCTGAGTCTGGAAAATGAAGCTGGGCAGCCCAAGTATTCCTGCAGCAGGGACAAGCAGAAGAATCTGCAACCCAGCCCCGAGACCCTTCCTCCTCCTCCAGTGACTGCCCAGACAGCCTTCCCACTGTTTCTTTGATTTGTTTTCCCAGGAGTATGAGATTTGTTTACTTTGACACCTGGGTCTGTTGCAGCAGGTCTGTGCACAGATTCCTGCATTTGCTGGTGAATTTTTCTTGATACAGTTGTTCTGCCTCCATCCCCACATAATGCTCTTTTGAGGTTTGTTTGTAGAAAATCTGCACTAGCAGACGCATTTAGCTTTTTTCTCTGAACTTGGCAGGGGCAAAAACCACACTGGAGATAGAATATCCACAGGTAAATATCCCTTTTTTCTTGGGACACTGTAGCTTGTGTCATGGCATCCCTGGGTTTACACAACACTACGTGGATTATATAGGGGTTTGCCTAATTAATTAATGAAACCAAATTGCAAAATTACTTTCTTATTAAACTGATCTCGCTGCAGAAATAAGGCTGATTACTTCCCTGGCAAATTTTAATTAGGCTGCTACAACAAACTGTAATAAAGAGCACAAATTAAAAACAGATCATACTAGATGTGTCTTTATCAAGTGCTGTGTTAGTACCAAGCAACATACACAGTGATTAAATGATACAAGAAAAGCTAATTTTTTTCTCCTCTGGTAAAAATCTATCTAGGGGAAGAAGCATTTATATAAAAACATCACAATTATACCCAACATATCAGTAAGTTTTTATTGGTAGTTGCTTTCCAACAACAGCTTTTGTACATTCTTCAAGACTCAACCATTAGGGCACTCTTTATTTCTCCTCGAAATTCATACTCGTAGTACACTTGACCCAAGGTTACTGCAAAGCCTCTGAGGACAAGAAGACTTTATTACCTGCACATATACTCCTCAATTTGTCTTTCCTCTTTTAGCTTTTCAGAGCTTGGATCCAGCTCAGCTGAAAACAGAACCCAATTTGATAAGCATTTGCATAAGAAATGCAAGCAGAGGCACACACAAATTAAGCATTAATTAACGAGCACCTGAAGCCTTCTGCTGAATGCAGCCTGAGGCCAAGCAATGCTGGGAGTGCTCAAGTGTATGTGGAGGAAAGAGTGGGTAAGCACAGCAAATTAATTCTTCTCTAATACCTATTCTAGCCCTTGAGACTGTAAAAGAATTGCAGACTTCTTATCCCTGTTAGAAGATGGCAAAGGTCAAAAGGAAAGCTCTTCCACATGGAACTGAATTCACCCAGAAGCTCCCAGGCTTGTGCTGTGTCCAGGATGCTGGACTCTGGCTGAGGAGCAGTGGTGCTCTGAGCTGCCCCACAAGGAGGGAGAGGCTTCCCCACAGCCTGGGCAGTGTGTGTGTGCAAACTGGGGCTGGGGGTGTTGGGGTGGGTGTTTGGGGTCTGCTGATGCCCTGGGATGAGCAGGAGCTGGAGCAGAGTGCGGGTTTGTGCCACCAGTTGTGGGGTCTGGGGGGCTTCACCTCCTCTGTGGCAGTAAAGAGACACTGATGTAACAGGCCAGTGGCTTTGGACTTGAAGCAAGGCTAAGAGAGACTGGAGACTTTTGAAATCTCAAGTGACCATTTTCCTTATGTTGTTGCATGCATACATCCAACACATTGGCAAAGGACTCCCAAGGAAACTGGCTTGGAGCTTGTAGCTCTGGGCACGCCTGCTGCCCCCCAGCCCCACTGCTACAGCCAGAGCATTCACAGGACAGCCTTTTGGCTCTGGTTCTCTCCTTTTTTCTAGCCCTGAGAAATGTTTAGCAGCTCTTCCTCAGGCATTTATTTAAGAACTCTCAGCTTCCACATATTTCAGATCAGCTCAGAAATTCTGATTAAAGGAAAACACCCTTTTTATACAGAGCTCTTGGGAGAGAGGTCAGGGTGTTGGCTTTCCCAAGCTGAGTAGAGGGAGAGCTGCTTTTCCTGCCTCACAGGTCTGTGAAATACCTCCTTGCACTAGAGATCTGTTAATATACCAGCAGATAAATGCTGGTGTTAACTGGAGATGGGAGGTTGTTGGTGTCCATGACCTGGTGCAGTTGTGTAGCTGTCTTGAGCTCAAAACTTGCATCCTGGTAGCCTTAGAAAGGTCCAGGCAGGTCTTGTTTATTTATTTTATTTATTTTTTATAAGCACCAAGAGCTTAGGAAAGGCAGGACTGTCCCCTAGAGCTGGAAGCCCCTTGGTCTGTGTGCTGTGCTGCAGCCTGGGAGCGTTTTGCCACTGACAATTATATCCTAACGAGATTCCTGGCAAGATGTGTGCATCCTGGTGAGTGCCAGGAGCTAACAGGGGCCACGAGGTGCCTTCAGCCCGAGGGGAGCACACAGCCAGTGTGTTCATGTAGAGGGGAGAGCCTGGACTGTGGCTAAGGAGCCAATTGGAGCAGCTGTGCACAGCCCTTGGGTCTCGGTAGCGCTGCCCTCAGGGTGTGTTTGGGGCTGCCCCAGGAGAGAACGTCAGGGTTTGGCTTCTGGGGTCGTAGGGAGCCCAGGCTGTTGCTCTGGAGTTTGCTCAGAAGGGATGTGTTTCACTTGTTGCTAAGATGCTTCTCCTATGGAGCCCAAAAGCTGCTGTGCTGCCTCCCTCCACATCTGCCCTGGAGCCTGGTACCCGGGGAAAGGTGGCAGAAAATGGGCTGGGGTATTAGTTTATGTAGACTTGTGTCTGTATGTAAAATATATTGATTTGAAAATATCTATAATATAGTTTGACTTATGTATATACAAGCTATAATGTAATATATATGTAATATGTACAATATGTAACTACTAACATACACATGCTGTATATAAAATATCTCTATGTGCATATACACATACAAAATCTGTCCCAGTTTTCACTATTCTGACTTATCTCACCTAAGAACTCTGTTTTGCTTCTAAATGACATTCTAGGCCACTTATGACTGCAGGGAGCAGAACAAATCACTGGATACATTCCTTTTCTGTTGAAAAACTGGGGCTTATTCCTAGTCTTGTGGGGTTTGGTACTTTTTATCCCTGGATTTATTAATGCATCAAAAGATCCTCCTTCTCATCCTGTGACATCCTAGCAGCTTTAAGTGCCTTGGACAAGGGCTTTGTTAAAAGCCCTTTGGCATTAAAATGCTGCTAGATGGAGGAGGCAATCATTCTGCTGGTGTGACAGTGCCTTCCTCTGCCAGGAGACATCCTGGTCCCTCCCTGCTGCTGCTGCTGTTTCTGACAAAGCTTTTCCCCAGCTTGCAGGTACTGCTCTCCTAACCTTTAGTAAACTTTCTCTTAAACCTAGTCTCACAACTGTCATTTCTCTTGTCTCTGGTATTGATGTTATTGACAGCAGGGTTGTCACTCACCACAGGCAGCTGTGACTGGGATCTGTGGTGGAAGATCCTTAAAAAATATTTTACTATTATTATTATTATTATTATTATTATCCGTGAGCTGAGTACTACTTTACTGCCAGTGAGAGCGTAAAGAGTACAAATCCAGTCTTATACATAAATTAATATTCCTATTCTCTCCTTTCCCGCTAGTTAGAACCCAAAGGGTTCCAAATATTCAAATATTTCATGAGGGTCTGGGGCTTTCCTGGTGCACACCACTTTTTTCTTTCTCTCCTCAGAAGCTCCTCCACTGTAACACAGCCCATTAGTTTAGAGGGAGGGGGCCATGGTGATAGCAGAGCCCTGCTGCTTTGCCATTTTGCCTGTGACACACTGCTGCCTTCCAGCTGCGTCTTGCTGGAGGTAATTACCATGGAAAAGTCATCAGCTCCTTCTCCAGACACACACCCCACACCTCCCCCAGCTCACGTGGTGTTAGCTCTGAGACATCGCTCCCAAATCTTGTGTTTCAATTATTCATTAGTTAATGGTTCCCTGGGGATGTAAGGAAGGCTGGGACTGTGAGGAGCCTGTCTGGAAATACAAGTGCAAAGGTACAAAGGGCTCGTCTTTACAAGAACAGCTGTGCTGGAGATGCCCTGTGTGAACCTGGGTTCCAGGAGGGCACAGCCCCGTTTGTGACCATTGGCCATGAGAGCCTTCACAGCAGGACCAGGGCAGGGACTGTCCCCACGTCCTGGACCTGACACCTCAGGTCCTGTGCTCAGGTTTGAGCTCCTCACAGCAAGGACATTGAGGGGCTGGAGCATGCCCAGGGAAGGGAATGGAGCTGGGGAAGGGTCTGGAGTGCAAGTTTGATAAGGAGAAGTTAGGAGGACTCAGCCTGGAAAGAAGGAGGCTCAGGGGGGACCTTCTTGCTCTCTGCAACTCCCTGAAAGGAGGTTGCAGCCAGGTGAGGGTCAGTCTCTTCCAGGTAACAAGTGACAGGACAAGAGGAAACAGCCTGAAGCTGCTCCAGAGGAGGTTTAGACTGGATTTCAGGAAATGCTTCCTTACTGGATGGTCAGTGTTGGAACAGGCTGCCCAGGGCAGCGGTGGATTTTCCGCTCCTGACAGTGTTCAAAAAATACATGAAGGTGGCACTTAGGGACATGGTTTTATGGTGAACATGGCAGTGCTGGGTTAGAGATTGGGTTCAATGAGGGTAGAGGTCTCTTCCAACCTAAACCATTCTATGACTGCCCACACACAGACTTATTCCAGAGACTGCCGAGTGGCTGCAGCATCACAAGGTAGGGATGCTGTTGGTTGAAGTATCCAAAACAAAATTGTGAGGAATATTTAACAAGCTTTTTCCACCCCACAACAAGTTTTCTTTGCTTTACTGAAGGGCTCTTAATTTGATGAATTAATGTGAGAAGTGCTAATGTACCAGCAAAGACAGCAGGCAAAGATCTGTCTGCTAATCCCAGACACGACTGATTTCAGCTGTGCTGCTGAGCCACTAAAAACTGCCATAAAGATAACAGCAGTATCTGTGTGGCCCCAGGAAGGTGTTTGCAGCTTCTCATTTCTCCTCTCCCTCCTGGGTAAGACTGTGAGCAATTATCTTTGAGAAAGAAGTACAGGATGCTGGGACTCTGCTCTCAAGTGCCCTGGACACAGGTGCCCAGGCTGTGAATGGTGACACTCAAAGCTCCTTTCCAGAGGGTTTTTTCTAAAGCTGTGGAGGATGAATCCCACCGTGGAGCCTGCTGCAGGCTGTGATTCTCCTGCATGGGCTGCCCAAGTGCATCCTCCCTGCTGCAAGGGCTGGAGCCTGAGGAAAGGAGCTTGCAGCTCTAACATTTGCAATTCAACCCCAGAGAGACACCTGGATTTGAAGACAAGTCAGAAGCCCCATGCTCCTGTTTCTGTGTTAAAAGACCAGGTTCAAGTGCCCAAAAGGGAGATGCTGCCTTGTTCCTGATGCATTTGAGTGGGCACAAACCCTACATAATTTTACAAAGCCTATTTAAAGGGCACATAGTGATAGGACAAGGGGGAATGGCTTTAAACTGGAAGAGCAGGTTTAGGCTGGATATTAGGCAGCTGCTCTTTCTTTTGAGGGTGATAAGGTGCTGGCACAGGCTGCCCAGAGAAGTGGATGCCTCACCTCTGAAATTATTTCAGACCAGGTAGGACTGGGCTTGGAGCAATGTGATTTAGAGAAAAGCACCGCTGCCCATGGCAAGAAGGCTGGAACTAGATGATCTTTAATGTTGTTTCCAACTCAAGCCATCCTATGACAGAAAGAGAGGTCTGCTCCTGGGCTCTTACCGTGTTTCTAGAAGCAGCTCTCACATGGTCACTGTGCACATGTGTTAGTTCTGCACAGCATAAAATAACAATCACAGTTTGCATGTGGAAAAACACCTTTACAGCTCTCTGCCTGGTTGAACTTGTCCACAGCGGGTTCTCAGGTGATGCATATTGAAATGGAGCCACCTTGAAATGCCTGTGTCTCAAGAGGCCTCCAAGCAGAGAGGACAAGATTGCTCTGTTGTTTTTTTTGAAAGATAAATGACCTGACTGCGAGTGGCAGTCTGCTCACATGAGGAGTGTTTAGTCATTTGGCATGAAGCAGAATATCTAAACCATTAAGGTGTGTGGGCTCTGCAGTGCATAAATAAGTTGTAAATTAGGGATTCTGAGTGGCTGCTTGCCCCTTGCGTGCCGTGCTCCAAGTGATTACTTTTCTCTTGCTCTAATCAAAGTTTCTCAGCTCAGAGCAGGTTTCTAATTTAAACACTTGAGTACAACCTATTTTGCTAAATTAAATCTTTGCAGATATCTGTGCCTCATAGACAACAGATTCTACCCCCACCTCATATATTACTTTTTTCCTTGACTCTGTAACACATTTTCCTCTGAAAGGTAAACATACCTGATCTGAATTTGCAATACTGTATCTTCAAGCAACTAATTTGTCTCCCAGAGCAGCTTGTAACATAAAGCCTGTGTGCAAATATTGTAGCACTGCTCCAAAAAGGAGCCTTCTCAAAGGAAATGCCCCTTTATGTAAATAACTGGTAGGCAAAGCAGTAAGTGGTCATCAACACAGAGATTTCCCCTACAGCCCTAACAGCATGTGCTGGATCTCAGTTCTTGGCAGCTCTGCCTGCAGGGTTGAATGCAGACTTTAAGCCTGTCTGGTGAAAAAACCACTGAGCTACAGCTGGCTGTGATCCAGATTGGAGAAGGCTTTGGTTCCCTATGTAGTCATGGGAAGATACTTTAGGTGTCCAAGGCTGAGAAACTTATAAATGTTAATTCCTGTGCTTGACCCAGTGAAAGGGAGAGTGTGCTGTGCTTGCTAAGTGGTGACACCTAAAAAAGCTACATCCTGGGGCTGAGGGATGCAGAGCATCCTGCAAAGAGGGAGAGGAGATGACAATGTATGAGGGGAGAAGATTACCCTGCTCTGCAGTGATTTAAGATAATCACTGGAGCCTGACAGAACTGTGTGCTTGGGCTGTAACTCACAAACACTGCCTTTGTTGGGTTTCTTTTTTCCTCTGCCAGAGGCAGAGACATCTCAATTGGCTGTACAGCAGCTGCTGAGCTGCTGCACTGGGCAGATGAGCACATTATTGCACAGCTGATGCAACTTGGCTCAATTTGCTGAGCTTGGAGCTGTAGCCACTCAATAGATGCCTGAGATAGCACAGCATCCATGGAAATGGGAATGCTGCAGCCAGCAGATACATTTGCATGTAGGAATTATTAGTTACTGGGCTTATCCTACAAGGGTAGTGGAGCAGACCTTTATGAAAATATTTGAGTATGCGGCTTTAAAAGATCTGTGAAATTGTGGCTTAAAAAGGATTCTTGGGAGAGGACTGTGGCAGTTAACACCTTCTGGGACCTTGTGTGAAAGGGATTAGCCCTGTGCTTTGCTCATGGAGGGTCTCTCATTGCCTTTTCTGAGTCAGTTCTGGCTTTCATGGAGCTCAGCTGCTTATTATCTTGGGAAGAATTCCATCTTCTGCTCTGTGCTTTCGCTCAGCTTTTCCTATGGAGAGCGGTGCTGTTTTGTCTTTTGGCCAGCATGGGGATGGTGGCTGGGCAAAACCTCTGTGTCCCTGCCCAGCCCTGAAGAGCCAGCAGGCAGAGCTTGTGTGCAGAGGAGCTGGACCTTCCTCTGGGCGTGACAGGAGAGTTCAAGGGCACCTGTGTGAGGAAACACCCATATTTCAAGTACAGTTGGTTGCAGACCAGGGACAGGTCTGGTTTTATCGATGGTTTGATAATCTTTCTGCCTGTTCTGTAACCCTCTATGCACAAAGCTGGGGGAAACACCTCCTGTGCACGCCCTGACCCCGGGCAGGGAGCAGGAGCATCATCAACTCCAATCTCCAAGCGCCAGGCAGCAGCAAGGTGGGAGCTGACACAGTCAGGTGATGAGCTGCAAATCAGATCTCTTTCTCAATAAGCACCTAATTTACAAAGTGTTTCCAGGGTTGTTTGTTGGGTTTGTTGTTTTTTTTAATCCAAGTGATCAACAACTCATCACTTCTGGATGTGTCTGCTTCAGACAAGGGACAGCTCACAGATCATTGACTGGAATTGTTCCTGCCTTCTGGTTTTGATCTAAACCATGCGCTGATAAATGAGGGAAATATTTTTAAGGACAAGAGGATGGTGGATGCCATATTTCTGGTGTTAACTGAATAAGGAGGCATGTGCTAAAACTCACAGAAATTTTGTGAGCATCTCTCAGAAATGCCAATCTCTCCTTGGCATGTGAATAATCCTTAATAATGAATAAAGCTGTTGATATACCAAAACAAATGTGAAGGAATAGTTTGCCAAAGGAGCAGATGCTGTGTTGCATCCCATTGTATGGTTAAAACTCCTAGAAATTAATTATCCCCAAACATTTTGCTTTTATATTAGGTGAGAATTCACAGAGTTATCTCGTTCTGCAGAATTCTAGTCCCTCTGAAGAAGCAGAGAGCACTAGAAGTAAGACAATAATTTCTGTCCATGAAGTCACAGCTCCAGCATGCTGCTGGTGGAGGAAGATCTGGAGGAATTGCAGATGGAGGAGGCTGGTGGGTGTTGGCAGTACCTCGAGGTGCCTCCCACCATCACCTCTCTGGTAAAGTCCCAGCAAAGCAGGTGTGAGAGTCCCTGCTAATTGCTGGAACTTCTGAAATCTAGAGGTGTGTGTTTGTTTCCTGTTAAATGGGACTGAGAACTTTGCTGTCCTGTGATCCTAAAATATAATTGTATTCCCTCAGCCTTGAAAATCTTCTGGGGCTCAGGGAAGCCCTCCTTTCTTCTCCAGACTTCCCAGACTGTGCTTCCTGTGGTGTTGACGTGCTGCACTGAGCAGCTCTGTGAGCTGGGAGATGCTGCAACTAAAACACTGAGGTGACAAAACATGACAGGTTTGTGTGTGTTTGGGGAAGCTCTTCACTCCCCCTGCTCTGTCAGTAGTTTGTATTTTTTAAAGCATTGGCACAGTTCAGAATCTCCCAAAAGATAAAATACTGCTTTGTAGTCCATCCTAGTTCACAGTCCTGCCACACAGCTATCGTTTATTCAGGAAAATCAGATAGTAAAATGACCATGACTGCATGCTTTGGAGTGAGTGGTTAGAAGAATGTAACTGAGCTGCAGCAGAAAAGCTGAACAAGGATCCCAGATTCTGATGGCAAACGAATTGCTGGTTGTTCATAGGAACTTCTTTATCTGAGATTAATGACAGGAGGTTAGTGGCATCTTGCTCGAGACCCTTTTTTGGCTCTGGGACAATTGCCAAAGTTTAGACTCCCATTCTGAGTGTTGACAGGTGGAGAGAGCACTTCAGAATGTGTTATGGACATAATTAGTTACTGTTATCACAGTTTTCTTAATTAGAATATCATAAAAAGGGGAAGTGTGATGATTTACACGAGGAAGATTGGAAGAGCAGCAATTCAAAAGGCTAGAGACTGAATACCACAGAGGAATATAAAGGTTATCTGCATGTGGGATGAGGGATGGTGCTCACCTGGGACTTTCAGAGGTGTTCTCATTATTGACTGAACTTTTTTTTTTTCAACTTTCCACAAACTCAGCCAAACTGCAGGAGCCTTTGTTCAGGAATTGCCCATCCATCTCCTGCAGGATGGCTCACCTGCTCCCGGGATCCTGGTAATGCTGATAACTTGCAAATGTTAAAAGGAAACTTTGCTTTCAAAAAGACTTCTTCATTAAGCTGCATATCTCTTGCTATTTCTAGACAACAGAATCCAAGGAATCGAAGTTATTCATTCTTATCATTGTGGAGAGAAATTATAGCTCTTTTCAAAAAATAATGCAAGCAGCTAAAGAAACCCAGGGTTTTTATCACTCTCTTGCCTGGCAGTTCCTTATCAGGGCTGTGCCTCACTTCCCAGCCACACCAGCCTTTACAAAGGCAAGGTCCCAGCTCTCCCAGAGCACAGCTTAGGAAGAGCTGGCTGCTCCCAGCCTCCACACCTGGCTGCAGGCTGCTTCTCCAAGCTGTTTTCTAGATCCCTTTTCTGGTGATGAATTCACACTGAGCTGCTTGCAGGCCAGGCTTTCTCTGCCACACTGACCTTTGCTTTGCTGTTGCAGGGAGGAGCATTTGCTTGGCTTTCAGGCCAACACTCTGGAGCATGGGATGCCCTCAGTTATTTGTTGGGGTTATGGATCTAAGGCTTGCAACAAAATTTCCCCAAACTGCCACAAACCCAAGAGCAGTTTCTGAGCAAGCTGGGCTTGGGGAAAGTGCTTTGGAGGAGAAGGTGCTCTGATGCTCATGCCTGAGCTGTGCCACACTGCTCCCCTGCACCTCCCTGCCACAGAGAAGCACAGGCAGGGGTGTAATTCACAGTCAATAAACCTGTTTCTCCTGTTGCATTAATCCTTTGTCTGCAAATAGTGATTAATTGGATGAGGCAGGGAACAGCCCACACACTGATCCCAGCTGGGTGTGTCAGGGCTGCACCTGGGTCACATGTGGGGAGGTGATGGCAGCTCTGCAGGTCCCCTGAGCCCTGGGAAAGTCCCTGTGCCCCTCGTTCCTCAGGCAGGAGGAGCCCCTAGCAATGACAGGGAGCACTGTGCAATGATAAACGCCTTGCACAGAGCCATGGCACCAGGATTCTTTGGGATAAATCAATCCCCTTCCTCTTCCCTTGACAAGTAATTTCTGGTGTGACTGAACTTAAAATACCTAAATGAAATTCAGTGTGACTTCTTTTCCAACCCCCCCCCAAGGTAGTGACTGAATCATGGTTTTCTTGGAGGCAAAAACTCTTCCCCAGTGGCACTCCTTGTGCATACGGCTGCACAAACTCTCCTCTCTGCCTGTATCCACCCCCTCCAGCGCTGCACGCTCACACACGCACTTGTTGCATGGGGGAATGATGGTTCTGGGAGCCAGGAGGTGTCTGCATCCAGCAGACATAGCTGAAACTACTGCTACGAGTGCTCTCTGTTCCATTGCTGGGATCTGGGAAGCAGAGGGGGAAGTGCTGTTTTAGGGGAAGCGCGGGCTGCCAGACGCAAAACCACAACAGCGGCGCCTTAGCAGGGGCTTTCCCAAGTCATGGGAGGCTGAGGTTCAGGCTGTGGCACAAAATACTCCCAACGAGGTACGACAAGCAGCCCTAGCTGCTGAGAAGTGTCCTCTTGGGACTCCTCTGGCTCTTCAGGAATGGCTCCAGGGAAACATTGCCCCACCCTGAACGAGTGATGGGCTCGGTGGAGCTTGGTGCCATGGGATGTTGCAGCGAGTGCCATCAGAAGTGTTTGTTTGTGCCCTAATCCTGCCTCTCCCCTGGGAGATGGGCATGGGAGCAGGCTGGCTTCCAAGGGTGTTTCACTCCAGCAGAAAATGCAGCAGATGGGAAGGGGAATGAGCAAATTTCTTCTTTACCTACCCCTTGTTGTACCTTCCCAGCAATAAGGTGAGCCCAGAGATGTCGTGGTGGTTTTTGAAACACCTTGGCATAAATCTGTGAAGAATTAGTATTGTTCAAGCCTTCTCCCAGGGAAATGTCCCCTTTTGACTTCTGTGCTGGGTGTTCTTCAGGTGTGGGCTACCACAGCTCCCCACCCTTCACAGCTGGCACCCAAATTACTGCAGCTGGTGGTGTCCTGCAGTTCTCACCCAGGGCTGCTCTGGGATTTAGTGCTGGTGCTCCAGGCAGCCCCATGCCTGTGTGCCTTGGCTCCACCAGGAAAGAATGGAAAATCAGAGCGGGTTAAAAATTCAACAATCTTTGCACATTCATAGGGAAGGGACTGTAATTTTTGCATTTAACACTCTGTTACATCTAATGGAAAGCTGATATTTTTCCGTAGGTGTGAAATTAACCTTTCAATAAAACTAAAAGCTATCTTGCGCTTTTTCAAGATGAAGTTTAAAATAGAGCAATTATGAAACTTGCTGAAAGACTGCCAAGTTTTCTTGTTGAAAACTGCTGCAAATGAATTATGTTTCCCTTGTGATTTACAGCACAGTGTGAAGGAACTATAGTTTGTATTTAAATCTGTTTCCATTAAAGACTATTTGCAGCTTACAGAAATTTTTTTTTTTACAAAATTGTCAAACTCCATCAGAGAAAATTCCTTTCAATGTCCAATGTTACAAATTGCTAAACATGCCTTTGTTTATGAGTGCCACGTGTAGTAATTGTATGCCATGAAAGAATATTTTCTTTCTGGGCAAGGACAGCTGACACTAAACAAATTAGCTCAATTTCTTATTGAGGCTGCTGGAGGCAAGCAGCGGAATGAGAGGGGATTTTCTTGCCTTAAATCCCAGCAAAACTGGGATTTTCCATGCCATGCTCCCTTATCCTCATTTAGGTGAAAAAAGAGAAGCTGAAACCATGTAGGTTTTGCACTCACACATGTCCAGGCACTCGTGGTGTCTGTGCAGGGGATGATGTTTGCCAATGGGATTGTTACAGGACACTTGAAAAATTCATTGAGTCAGCATCCATTCTGGAAATGCAGCCACCTTTGCATCCTACTCCTAGAAACAAGGGATTAAATACCAATTAAAAACTCACTGCTCTCTCTTACACTCTTTTAGCATTCATTGCAGACAGCAAAGAAGAAATTCCTGGGGACATGGAGCATGAGGATGATGATTGGTCACAGTAACACAGCTGGTGTGTCTGGAGTGGAAGCTGCTCCATTGGCCAACTTTCTTGGAAATGTGTTGAATTTTTGGTAAAATCCAGCTCATGGGTATGACAGATAGGAAAATTAGATGGGTCTGCAAAAGGGATTTTTAAATATGGAGTTAACATTAAAAATATTCCTGTGTGGAAAGGCTTCATGTCACATTACAGATGCCATCATTTCATGTACATTGACACCTGCAGCTTCTGTTGGATCCTCATAAACTCACTCCTCAGTGACCCTGAAAGCTTGACAAAGCAAAGCAGACCTCCAGTTCTAGGTGGCTGTTAAAAATATATTCCATAAAATGACAAGGTAATTCTACGAGGTATTCATATCTGAGGTCAAAACCAAAAGAGCATTTACGTTTGAGGGGCTTTTTCAAACTCGGAAAATAGCATGTTAGAGGCAATCTCCTGTTCAAAGCCACCTCCATCCCCAGCAGAAGCTTCCCCTTGCCCAGGTGTCTCTCCTTTCCCTGCTGCAGCCACGTACCCAAACCCTGCAGCAGCAGCTTCTTCACTCCACGTCCCCCTTGCTTCCAGCTGTGTGTGGGCCTGGGTCAGGCTGGCCACCACCATAAACCAGGTAGTTGTTTGCAAACAAGGCACTTGGGCTATGTTTTACTCCACAGATGGTGTTCCCAGCCTTTATTTTGCTTGAAGATCTTCCCCACACTTGATGGACTGCTCTCTGGCACAGAATGAAGCACATCTGGGGACCTGTCTTGGTAAAGACACGAGCAAATTATTTGCAGCTATCCCTGTGCATGTAATTAAAAGGAAACCATTAACCTGTCAAAGTGACTGATATACTTGCAGTCTCCATAATTATCCTCCATAAATGTCTGTCAGCTGTACAAGGCTCAGATTTTGCCACCCATCCTAGCAGGAGCCAGGCTGCTTGCCTGGCTTGTGCAGGTGGGCTTGGTGCTTGCCATGGCTTCAGCAAGGTGATGCTCATTTACATCACTGGAAGCTTGCTCTGATAAATGTAATAGCTAGCAGGTAATTGATTTCTTGGTAAAATTTCTCTGAGTCAGTGTGGTGATTCTTGAAAAACACAGCAAAGAGGCTTCTAAAAGTGATGAATTGCACTTGTGGTTGCATTTCTGTCAGTCTTGCATCAACCTAGTGGTGAAATCTGCTGGCTGCAGGTTCAGCTGTTCTGGCAGCACTGATTTGGATGGTTTAAATTATTAAAATTATTTCAATGATGCTGTGTCTCGCTCTGCTGTCTCAGAACTGTCTGTGCAGCCCCAGGGAGGGCCAGCTCCAGAAAACACAGAGGACCTCACTGTTAATAGAGTCTGAGTGGAGTGAACCAAGCATCCAGCACAGCTACTGAGGGTGGGCAGCAACTCCCAAAGGAGCAGGAAAGGGACTTTTGTCACGACTGTGTTGTGTGTTGAGTCAGATGACAAAAGGTGAGTCACTAACACTGCAGAATTAAAACTGAAGTGCAATGCTCACCATCAGTGCTCCAGCACACAGCTGTGGGCTCCTGGGGACTCATCTTGACAGTCACAATTGTGCTGTGAAGGAACACTGGGATTTTTGGTGTATTTTTAGCATGCATGCAGAAAAATCACTAAAGGCTGTAGAGGAGAGAAAAACTGAAAGGTTTTTTTTTTTCTTAGAGGAAAAAAGTGCTTTTTTTTTCTCATGCAAATACTCTGCAGGAAGCTGAGTGGTGGGAATGCTCCCTTCTCCATGGGTGCTCAGATGGGGAGGGTTCTGCCCTAGTGGATAACTCTGGGAAATTTCTTGCTCTGCTGTCTGAAACTGCTCAACTGCACTTTCAACCGTATTTATAAGTTGTCAAAAGGCTGCAACAGATACTGATATCTTGCCAAAGTTATTCTTGGAAAATGAGCTGTACCTGGGCTTGTGCTATAAACAGCAGCAAGAGTTCATCAGGAACTCCTCAGTATAATAAATATTGAAAACAGTGCCACACCAACAATCAGGAGCTTAGCAGCAGCCACGGGTTTGAGCTGCTCCTGGCTCATGGTGCATTGCCAGTAACAAGGGGAGGTTTTGGCTGCCACTTGATAATTGAGAGTTCCCCTGTAATGCTTCTGTCTTCAGTTCTTTTCCTACAGTCTTGTCAGAATGGCCAAATTAACTCAAAATAGAGCTAAGTTTTTGTGTGTCCACTCTGCCTGAATATTTTGCTATTTGGGCATCCATAGTTTCTCTGGGTAACCTGTTCTAGTGTGTCACTACCCTCATAGTAAAAAAACCTTTTTTTCTTTATATCTAATCTAAGATGCAAGAGAGAAATATTTCTGATGGATTTCTGAAATTACCAGATCCTTGGAAAGCTGCTAATCTTGGAAGCTGATAAAAGAGATTAAAAATCCCGTTTCCTATTTCATGGTATGACACTGCTCCTCAGGCAGTTAACAGCGCAAGAGGCATTCTTTTCCCAGAAACCTCCAAAGCTCTAAGGTTTTTGTTGTTAAGAAAACAATATTTTCTTCAACACACCTCCTCTTTCCAAGGTCCTTCAAAGCTCCTGTCTACATGAAAAGCCTTGCTCAATAGAACACAGTTGAGATCTTTCAACCAGCTCTCATTTTAGACAAAGAAGTGAACACAACTCTCTTTGCCCTGTAGAATAGACTTTGGTATCCTCTTACCTGCTACTGCTGCCAAGTCTTTCTGCTTTTGAGTTACTTGAGAGTATCTTGAGTTAGTTCTGGCTGGCCCATCCCTGGAATTGTTCAAGACCAGGATGGATGGGACTTTGAGCAACCTGGTCTAGTAAAAGGTTTGCCTGCCTAAGGCAGAGAGGTTGAAACTGGGTGGGTTTTAAGGTCCCTTCCAACTCAAACCATCCTGTAATTGTGTGATGAATGATGCTTGCTTGGGCTGTGCTGTGTGAAGAGGAGCTCCAGAGAGGATGAGGGGTTGTGCAAAGTCCTTCACACCCTCCACTTGCACTGTTTGTGGTTATTTCCTGTTCTCACCACTGGATCCTTTTAAATGCACGCATGTAATGGAGATAAAAGTTCTGCTGATGATATTTTGCCTCTGTGAAGTGGAGAAGAGAGTGTGCAGTGCAAAAATTTCTAGATTTCCCACCCAAACAGAGGTAAAATCACAGTACCTACAGAGGTAGATGGCCTACCTCAGCTCCCCAGCAGCAATAAGAGGCCATTTAAGGAATTTCACAGGCATTTTGGAGGTGGGATGACTATCATTATCAATTATTTCATGGCTAACCTTAGGGAAAAAAATGCCTGTTAAAAACAGATTAAAGAGAATAGGCTTCTATATTTAACAAAGCCAGACAATATTAATATGCAAGTGCAGAGACATGGCTAATGAATAGGATTTGTTATTACTAAGGCAATCTATAACTTCTTTGAGTGCCACAAGTGGCAGGGAAGTCACTGCTGAAGTGACTGGAATTAATGAGCTGTCTCAGGAATTTCATCAAGTTCTTTATAAAAGGCTTTCCCTTACTTCTGAAGAGATGGATATATTTAGAGAGAGGCAGAGAAAAATTTTCTTTGCATCTGCTCAAAGGCTGAATGATCATGAAGGCCCTGAGCTTAGGAAGATTTTCTTGCTGAATTTTTATGGGAGCTTTGAACAGCATCAGGTCCATTAACAAAGGACTACATCCAGCCTCTTCAATCTGCTCTCTACCTCCTACATTTCCAGCCCATCAGGACTCCCTGGTGCATGAGCACAGTTAAAAAGAGAGCAGTGATGGGAACAGGCTGGGCTGGACATAGTTTTGAGGTAGGTTTTAATAAGGACTCTACTCTGCAGCTTGCACAAATGTTATTGTTTTGTGTTTTCCTGGGGCCAGATCGATTGAACCATCCTACCCCAAACTGATTTTTTTATGTAGCAGTTCTAGGAGTTTTAGAAGAACACAAAAGCCCAAGGTTTTCAATGTAATTTGTCAGTGACTGGATCTCAGGTGGAGCTGCCTCATATCTTTGTAAGCTACCCTGAAAGTGAAGAAGATGTGGAACCCCACTCTCCTCTCCTGCAGAGGACAGCTGATGCACACACTTGTCACAGAAAGTAGCTGAGCCTCCACATGTCCTGCCTTGCAGTAGTGGGAGGGTAAATGCATATTTATTAGTGCTATGGCTGACTTGGAGACAACTTATTCACGTACTCATGTCACAAAATATTCTCTTTGCATGTTTTTTGTTACATGCTCTTTTATATCAGAACTCTCGAGGAAGACTCAGGTCCCCTCCCCCCCCCCTTTTCTGCTACTGAGCTCTTGGTTTGAGTGAGATCTAACAGGGGGCATCACACTTCTTTAAAATGTATTTCCTTGAAGAAATTGAAAGGTCTCAAAGGTTCAGAGTGCAAATTTGAGTCAATGTATATATGCATAATTACCCGTGGCAACTGTCATCCTCTTTTTAATAAAAATTTCTCACACATATCTACAGATATATATAAATTGCATGTAGGAGTTGCTCTCTCCTGTATCCTAACAAGAGTGCTGAATAAGTAAGGGAAGATACAGGGTAGAAATGTGCTCTCCTGACATCAACACTGTGCCTGTGTTTAAAAAAGTGCCATCCATAATTAGTGCGAGCAAAGAGCAGCAATCTTTCTCCTGGTTTCTTGGTGCTCTTTTTTAAACTCAGGACCGTGGGTCATTACTCAGCAAGCACAGGAGCCTGCCAGGCTGCAGCAGGTGGATCACTGGAAGCTGAGGATCTCTGCTTCCTGCTGGGAAGCAATGCTGGAAGAGCTCTGCTCCAAATGCTGCTGAGATGTGAGTGGAGAGAAGGTGGCCAAGGGCAAGCCCTATGCAGACTGCACAGACACAAGCAGAGAGGAAAAAAGTAGTTTCAGAGGGTTGATACTTTGTTATTTTTATTTTTAAAATATGAGATAAGGGGCCTGAACAAAGAGCTGGAAGTTAATAGGTAAGAACCTTGTGATGCCTAAAGCGCTGTACATGTAGAGCAAATGAATGACTTCAGGGTTTGCTATCAGTCTTTTCAAGAAGCAATTTTGGGGTTCAAGATGTTTTTTCCAGTTAGGAAAAATTGCAAAGTACTTGTTTTCAACATTTCAAGGTATTTTTCTAGACCTCAGGTTGTTAAGCATGATTTTCTGTGCTGGAGAGCCCCAACACCAAGTGTGCAGGGGTCTGTCATAGCACCCAGGACCTCACAAATCTTCCAGTCCACTCCAGTCACAAATGAGTCTCTGCTGTCAGCATTGAGCCCTGCACAGGGATGACAGGTACATGTGAGGTTACCTGCTGCCCACAGACAAAGATCTCCCCAGGGCCCAGAGCTGGGCTCTTCTGGGGAAGAAAGAGTCTGTCACCCTTCCACAGAGGAATGCAGGCACCAAATGCAGGCTTCTAGCAGGCACTAGTGACATTTAAGGTGTAAATAAACCCCTTTTGTTTCCTGCTGAAACCTTATGAACCATGATTTGACACCTTTTCCACAAGCTTTGGAGCTGTGGTGAAGGAGAGGGAGGATTAGCCTTGAGGCAGGTCATGAGCAAGGACAGAAACTGGGGCTTGTTCATCACTCAGCTGATCACTTCTTATTTCAGGGCTAGTTATGAGATATGTTAATTAGAACTGGCAGCAGATTTTGCATAACTACATCTCAGAACACCAGTCAGCCCTAACATTTGCCATGGAATTTAGTTTTCATATTAATAAGACCTTATAATGAAGTTTTACAGTGTAGATCTTTCTCCAAGCTTTGCTGCAGTGACGTTCAGTGCTAGTGGAGAACAGACTCACTGCAAGGGGTGAAGGCTGGGATTTTATTAAGTGTCTTGTGCTTGGGCTTAACATCTTCACAGTGTAGTACGCTAAGATATGTGGACATTATACCCATAGAACTTGCAGCATCCTTCTTTTCATTTATGTGGCAGAGCTACCTAAAACTTTTATGTAGGAACAAAGCATTTGCTGTCGATACTGGAACAATTTCTGTGACATCTTCTTTTTGTCTAGAATGTGTGTATTTCATCCTCTCTTTGTAAAGGTAGTTCCATAAAAGTGGTTACCACTCTTCAAGGAATCTTCCCCAGAGAGGTTGCATTCCCTTCAGAAACCACAGGCACCTGTGGAAAACAAGTGCCTGTGGAGGCTGAGGCACTGCTGCAAACAGCACAGCTTTGTTCCTGCTGGTTTATGAGGAGCTGCCAGAGGGGAAGGGACTACAGTGCCTGGGGAGGGCAGGCACACCCAGGCAGGAAGGCAGCAGCTGCTGGAGGAAGCAGAGTTGCAGGGTCTGCAGGAGTGGGAAGGAGCTGCATGAGTGAACTTTCTGCTCAGCTGCTCTTGCAGCTGAGGCTGATGCCTTGCCCTTGCCTGCTAACCACAGCTCTTCTCTTACCACCCAGCCAGATGTGGGGGTCACTGGGGGTGTGATGCCCCAAGGAGAGGTTGTGTGTGACAGCAGGGACCTCGTCCATCTCAGGGACCTCTGCACTGGGTGCATTGTGGTAAACTCACTGCCTGACAGGCTTCATATCTTTATTTTCCCATCCTCCTGCTGGTGATGCTGAGAATACTGATTCTGTGTAATTAAGACACGGCATGTCTCATTCAGCAGGTTTTTATTCCCAAGGGTTGCCTCTGCTGAGCTCTGTGGGGACCTTTCCCTTGAGCCAGGCCTGCAGGATGGAAATGTGTTCACAGAAGAGCCTGCCAGTGTGGGTGATTTTCCATGCAGTGAGTCTCTGTGGGAAGTGTGAGCATCCCTGGGTGCCCCCAGGCAAGGGATGAGGGGAAAGCTTATATGCTGCTCCTCACAGGAGACCTGTGCTGGAAAAGGCAGGGAGATGAGGAGGGGACATGCCCTTGGCTGGGGTTTTGTCCCTCCTGTGCTGAGTGTGTAAGCCAGACAGCACAGCTCATAATGCAGGCTGTCAGGAATGGAGGGGCTGCACACCCCTGCCTTGCAGCCAGGTAACATCAGCTGCCAAGAGCATTTCCTGCTGTAACCTGAATGTCCTGGGAGCAGCCAGCAAAATCCTGGTGTCTGGCACCTGCACACCCAGGGCCCATCTCTGGTGGCCTCTGGGCCCCTGCCCTGTCCCACTGCTGGGTCGAGCCTGGGCTTGGAGAGTGGGAATCCTTGTAGGGACAGCCCAGAGGGACTCCAACATCTTAACACTTGGTTTGAATCCCTGGATGAAGAAAAACATAAAGTGAACCACAGTTTGTTCTGCAGTGGGTCAGAAGCAGAAGCTGGGGGAGGGGTAAGCTTCATCCTGGTTTTGGTACTTTTAATTTTGCATTGCTGAGTTCTTAGCCTTGTTATGCTTAATGATGTTTCAAGGCTTAAAATGTAGTTCTAAGTTTTATGTAATAACTAAATAAATCCCCACTGGTGCTTGAGGTACACTCTAGAAAGGGTTCAGCTAAACTCCTTGGTCATACTGGGCAATAGCTGGACCAATGATTTGAAGGTGGAAAATGTTAAAGCAGCACTGAGCTGGCTTAGTGCAATGGGGAAAGCCTGGTGAGACACTTGCTGGCCTCAGGATGTCCCCACCCAGTCTTGTGACAGAGGAATCACTGAAAGCCAAAGGAAAGCTCACTATTCATTCACATAAGGACTTTACTGAAATTTCCCCAAAGCCCTTAACAAGCAAGAAATACATCTTAATAAGCAAGAAATACATAAAGTCTCCCTAAAACTTTAATTGCTGGTCTGTAACTCTGGAATTGGCAATCTCACTTTTATCGAGTCTGCTGAACAGCTGGATTGTCAGCCACTGAAGATATTAGTTTATAATTAAAATGCTGGCAGTTCCTTAATTACAGGCACTGCTACAATATCATTCACCACTCTAATTTTTTGCCTTTCTGATGGGGAGCATGAGTAATTATTTTTCTTCAAGATTTTCAAATAAAACATTATTGGAAAGGATACATTAATGGTGTCACTCTGCCAGTGGGAGGAGAGTGCCTTGCTAGTGCAATGCAGTGTGAGGGTTCAGCAGGTGACTCTGCAGGCAAAATTGCTTCCAGAAAGAAAAGCATCAGGGTGAGGTTTTCAGCCACCCAGTCTGATGGGAGAGCAGAATCTGACATGATAAATCCTGTAATTGGTCTCTCCCCTTGGCTGCTCAAAAGCTAAGGTGGCTGCACTGATGGTAGGGAGATAACCCTGCCTGGAAAATCAGTTTGTGTCTTATGTGCAGTTCCAACTCTTCATCTCCTGTTTCACCATGAGGAAAACCAGAGCACAATCAATAGAGGAACTTTTCTAACATGTTCAATGCTTTGTCTAAACGAGCAGTAGCAGACTTGTACTCTAACTTAGGAGTTAAAAAAATTCCCAATGGTCAAATATTGGAACCAGGACCCATAGAGGCAGTGGGGGCTTCATCCCTGGTGACACTCAAATGCCCAGATTCAGGCTTAGAGCAAGCTCATCTCAATATGAAGCTGGCTCTACTCTGAGCAGGAGGTGGGACTAGAGACTCCCAGGAAGTCTTTTCAGCTGAAATGATGGAATGATCCCTTATGGCCAGTTTAGGTACCTCACTTCTACATGCGAGCTAAGAGAAGGCAAAGAGGAGCAGGTGCAGGAGGGGATGGGGGACGTGCAACACCCACACAGCGACTGTGGGACCTGCAAGCACACCAGGAGCTGCTGTGGAGCCCCAGGAACAGACAGCTCAGTGGGACTCTGTGTCTTTCTGGCTTGAGCACACCACCCACAGAGCTCTACAGCCTTTTAGCAAACAAACACAACTTGCTGCTATTTCACGCCCTGGGAATGGCTGCTGAAATTAATGAGCAGGAGAAGGACGGGGTGCTGAACCCAGCCTGCTGGGTCTGACGTGGTTAATCACAGGCACAGAGACTGGCAGGGAGCAATGTGGAAATAACACACCTGGGAATGTTTCTTGTCTCATTTGTGCTTCTGCATCCATGCAATCAGTACATTTTGGTCAGTTGCTATTATTTCTCAGTGAAATTGCAGCTGTCTGCTCCACGTGCCCAGTCTCCTGCCTGCTGCTCCCCCAAGGGATGAGCAACTGTAAAGCAAACAGGAGGAGGAAGTTTGACAATGGGTGGTAACAGGGCAATGTGAAACAGCAAGGTAGCTGAACTTTCCAGTGCTTCCCCAAGTGTCAAGACAAATAATGCCAAGTATTTACTCCTCCACAGTGGCTCTGTGTTTCTATTGTTGGTGAGAGCGTGGGAGTGGAGGCAGCGGAGAGGCCTCTGGGCTGGCTGCATTGAGAAGCTGTGGTAATGATGGGTGTGAGGTTGTGAGCTACAGACAGAGAAAATGGGAGTCACTGAGATGAGTGTTGATTTAATAAATTCAAGCTTTCAGATGTGCCTTGTACAGTGTCCCCAGCAAGGTTTCCAGCTGCAGGGGGTGTGTGTGTTTGCAAATGTATACCTATGCCTGCACATATGCACATAGAGAGGCTGTAGGTCTTGTCTGGAGAACAGGAATGAGGAATGGACAATCAGCTCACACTTAATTAGCTTTGCTTTTCCTTTCTTTTTGCTTCCTTTCTGCTCTTCCGAGACAATGAGCCTGCTGGCTCGCATCCCTTCCGTGGTCACTCCCTGCAGGATGCTGCAGCCTGTCTTTGAGCACTCTGCCCTGCACATTTGTTGTGTGCTGTCTGTTTGTCCCCATGGTGCTGTATCCCGTGGTTTCTGTTTGCCCCCAGCTGCTTAGTCTGCAGCTGACTACATGCAGGTTACAAGGGTTTTGAAATCCTCTGCTTGCTACTTGCATTAGTAGGAGAAAGTAAATATTCCCACTGCTTTTTAGCAATTCTCCTCCTCAGGCGCTGTTAGTGGCATAAACCATCTATCAGTTGGCAGCAGGCTGCAGTGGCAACTGGCACACTTGAAAAGCCTGTGACATTGGATTCAAAAGGACACACGGGCCAAGTAAACACTGGCAAGGCCTGGGCCTGTGGGAGCAGGCAGCCCTGGGCAGAGCCTGCAGTCCCTGGCTGTGTCACCAAGGCTGGGCTTGCACAGCGCAGCCTCGCTGCTGCTCCTGCAGCCCAAACTGCAGGGAAACGCTGTGCTGCCAAACAACCCTGCTGCTTCCCTCACAATTTTGGTTTCTAACCATGCTGTGGTGTTTTTGTTCTTTCTTACTTTTTTGTTTGTTCGTTTGTTTTATCTGAATAGTTTTGCAACCTCCCTGCACCATTTTGTGCACAGCACCTTACCCAGATTGCAACAGCTGTGTGATTTCCTTGCTTGTTGGATGCTAGCTGCAGCCCTTATATGACATCTAGCAAATTAGCATCACGTGAGCGGCCTGAAATAGAGGTGAACAATTTTCTTTCATTGATTTGGTGTAGGATGGCACAGTGTTAGCTGATATTCTTGTAGGATCGGGGTCTGGATTTAGTCCTATCAAACTTAGGGAATGTCTCGACCTGCATCTTGAAGGATGATGCAGTGTAGCACAAATCCCATTTTTACCTCTCCACAGTTGGTAAATATGCTGGCTATTTTCTGTATTGGAACAAGATTACACAAGGGTTTTTCCCTATGTGCCTTGAGATCCTTTGGTGTGCAGCAGCTGGCAGGTTTGGTGGGTTAGGCAGTAAGGAGGAGAAAGGCAGAGAAACCATCACAAGCTAAATACAAATATAATCTGTCTATTCAAAGAGAGATACAAGGCTGACTCTTACTCCATCCTTCTGAATGTGTAATACTGGCAAGTCAAAACAAAAATGCCTCTCTCTGCTCCCCCATCTCCTCAGCACTGCTTTTCTGCCCAGGCAGGTCGTGGAGGGCAGTGCCCACCTGGGCAATGCAGCTCCTGTCACCCCTCACTGCCACCCTGTGCCCCATGTACACAAGCAAAGGCACCCACAGGTAGTGCCAGGGCCCACACAGGGCAGAAAATTCTTCACTTTGCTGTGTCGTGGTCTGGGAAAGGTTGGTTGAGGTGCTGGGAAGAACCTGTTTTTCTAAATAAATGGAATGGATATGTGCCCCAGACAAGCTGAGTGCTGAGGTGCAGAAGTTCTCTCATTCTTTCAGTGAACCCTGCTGCTGTTACACACCAGCAAATGGTTTTGCTGCTCACATTTTATTTGACTGAGGCACAGGTCTCCCAGGGAAGGTTTCTGACATCAAAACCACCAGTTTGCCTTGAGGAGTCACTCCTCAAGTCACCTCAATAACATGACATGCCAGTGTGTCAGAAGGGCAGAAATCTCACACAGATGTACAAGCTTTGAAAAACAACAGAAATCTTACACAGATGTACAAGCTTTGAAAAATAACCAGCATGTGTCAGCCAGCAAGGGAAAAGCTCCAGCATAACCACTCTCCTGGCAGCAGGGCATTTGTGGGCCTGTGGGCAGGTAGTGGATGCTACCACTGCAGATGTGCCCAGGGTAGTTTTGCACCTTGCTGGGCACAGCAATGTGGTGTACTGGTCCCAGTGCTCCATGACCCTTCCCATCTCTTGCAGCCACAGCAACAGAGTAAAAGAGAATTGATCTGAAAGCTCTCTATAGTTCATGCAGAGTGAGTCAGGAGATACTGACGTTAATAGGCACTAAGAAAAAAAAAAACCAAGACTTCTTTTTCCCCATGTTTTCTCTCATAGAAGTTAAAACATCTTCACCTCTGAATTTCCACTAGGTTGTAAAAGTTTCCTTAATGT
Organism: Anthoscopus minutus; assembly: GCA_013399455.1. Classification (NCBI taxonomy): domain Eukaryota; kingdom Metazoa; phylum Chordata; class Aves; order Passeriformes; family Paridae; genus Anthoscopus; species Anthoscopus minutus. Next base: position 876,495 of record VWYI01011759.1, read on the forward strand.
AACTGGGAGAAGCTGCATGGGGCAGTGGTGGTTGTTTTCATGTGCTGTGTCTAAATTTGTGTCTTATGCTTGGTAACCTAGCAGAGGCTTCTGTTTCCACCTTTGAAGATTAGTGTTGTTTGGGAGATTTTAGCAACAATACAGCCCTTTTGGGAAGATACATAGTTTGAAACATGAGTTCATGTACAGGATTTTGGTGTAGCAAATGTAAATGTGAATTTCATTTAGGCTCATATAAAATTTTAGTGTAGTAATACTTTATGTAAGTCTTTGGGAAGGTGTCTGCAGTCAGCTTGCCCTGCCAGATCATAAATTATTTATTTAGTTGTTATTCCAAATGAGCTCCTACTGGGGCCTATTTGTTACATGCAGCACACACTGTTATGTCCAGCATACACTGCTGATGACACTTTTGGGTGAGAAGAACAAAATCCTTTCCTCCTTGGAGATAAACCATAATTTTAAATTCTCCTGAAGGTGACTTTTCATTGCGAGCAAACTGGCAAAACATAAAAAAAGTTGTTTAGGTAGTTTGCTTTTTTTCCCCCTTTATTGTGAAAGCAATTTAAAAACACATGTCTTTACTATTAAATACTTATGGAACTCTCATGCACTATAACTTTTGCCTAGTTTCTCACTCTGATGATGCAAATTCAGAGCAATCCAGTATGTAATGATCCTGAAACAACTGTTGCCCTGGTTTTGAGATGATGGGGCTGGGTGTGTTGGAGGCAGCAGAATCTTACATGCCAGAGGGTGCTTTGTTCCTGCTGCAAACACTGTCAGACTGCTCTTCCAGCCCTGGCATGGGAGAGGCAGCATGGAGGGTTTGGGATCTGCCATCATCAGTAGGAAAATGCAATATTGGAGACATTTGTGTTGCATCATGTGGTATCCCAAAGAGTGGAGGTTTTGGGATTGCACCTTCTGCTCCTTGGCAGTATTTTATGTATTTTGGGGCATTTTAGAGAGAAGCTTTGAGAATCAGAGTAGTTCAGGGAAGACATTGAAAATGAAGTGTGGGGGTGAGGAGGGAAGATCCTCTTGGGGCTGTGCTGTGCAGGCCCAGGACTTGGGCTCCATGAACATTGTGGGTCCCTAAAACTCAGGATATTCCATGATTCTCTAGGGTTTTAGCCCCTCCAGTAGGACTAGCTGTGTGTGGGAAATGGTAGCAAAATGAAAAAGAAAAGGTCTGAAAAGGGCTCACAAGGCTGGGAAGTGCTGGGAGTGGGACTGGGGGGATGCAGGGATCCCAGGGAATGGAGCCAGTGGGATGCAGGGATGGATGCAGGGATGGAAGCAGGGAGGGATGCAGGGAGGGATGCAGGGATGGATGCAGGGATGGAAGCAGGGAGGGATGCAGGGATGGAAGCAGGGATGGATGCAGGGATGGAAGCAGGGATGGAAGCAGGGATGGATGCAGGGATGGAAGCAGGGAGGGATGCAGGGATGGATGCAGGGAGGGATGCAGGGATGGATGCAGGGAGGGATGCAGGGATGGATGCAGGGATGGAAGCAGGGAGGGATGCAGGGATGGATGCAGGGATGGAAGCAGGGATGGATGCAGGGATGGAAGCAGGGATGGATGCAGGGATGGAAGCAGCCCAGCCTCTGCTGCCCTCTGCCGGCCCCGCGGGAGGCCGGGTCCCGCCCCGGCCCCGCTCGCTGCCCGCGGTCCCCCGGAGCCGCCGCGGTTCGCGCCCTCCGAACGTGCGGCCCCTCCCAAAAGCCACCCAGACATAAACGTAACAAGCGTGGAAACACGAGTCTGTTCCCAAGTTCCTCCCTCGCGGGTTCCTCCATGAAGGCCAGCTCCTGCCACTCAGCAATGCCTGCCCAGCACAGCCGGCGCTGCCGCTGGCCAGGACGGGACCAGAGGTGCTCTTTCCATGAAAGAAGCCCTCCATCGTTTCACCTGGCATAGAGGTGTAAGGCCCCTCATCCTTCCCTTCAGGACTCCGCTAGCCCAGGCAAAGCCCACATCATACAGCATCTCTGGCTTTAGAATTACTCTTGAGCACCTGGGAAGCTCCTTGGTACAAGGATGCTGAGTTTCCTTGGCCGGGATGTCCCGTGCCCCATTTCTTGAGCGCCTTTGGCACATGACTGGCCAGCCTCACACAGCCATGCTGTGCCAGCTGCTGCTGGATGCTTTCCTGCTGCCAGCAGGCAGGTGAACCACACCAGGCCAGGGTGGACACAAGCCAAAGCCAATCCTGGCTTTGCCTCCTGGCTGCTGTGGCACTGCCCAGCACACAGGAACACCCTTTCTGTTCTACCTTTGCACAGCACCCAGCAACACAGAGCCCTGAGCTGTCGGCCCTGGGCTACAAGTGCAGGGAATTCTGCAACAGTGCTAACGACCTTCATTAAAACAGACTTGGGAAACAAAAGCTGAGGTAACCCAAGGACACTGTTTGGCAATTGGGGTGAAGCACAAAAGGTGGAGCACTTCTCTCTTGCTGGTTTGCTTCCCCCAGTCTGTTGCATACAGATCTATGAAGTGGTTCATACACTGGATGTGTCCCTAATGCAGCAAGTCTAAAAAGAAAAAAACGCACAAGTTCCCAGAGCACAACTAACAGTACTTGACTGCATTTCTGAATTTTTTTCTTAGTTTTTTAAACTCATATGAAAAGGAAACGCCCCGAGCCTTGAGTAGAGGAAAGGCATGGTACAAGCTAGCTGTGACATCTGAAAAACTTTGAAATATCTCAAATAACTCATAATTTTTACCTCATAAATTTTTGGGACTTTTTTTTTTTGGTGATTTTCTTTGCTGGCAGCAGCTTTCTTCAAATTAACATGGTTTCAGAGATATCCCATCATTTGACAATGTGTCACAGTGACATTCTTTCTCCTCCTTCTTCCATCCCTTCATAAAGCCTGCTAAATCTGTCTTAACAAATCCTGCCCAAGTTACCAGTTCTGTCCCATGTTCCACTCTCCCTCTGCTGCTCTCATTTGGACAGGACAGAAAAACAAGTCCTGGCATTGAAAATGTCAGTTTATCACTTCATCAACTCTTCCTGCTTGTATTTTTGCATCTACATGACAAGGGCACTGAGATGGACCATCTAGGCATATAATAATCTTTCAGCTTAGATACGGTCAAGGCAAATCATAAATCCAGGGAACAGCTTTTTAAAATAGTGTGGTTGTTTAGATTCTGATTTTATGTAGCTAGGTTTTTATACAGATATATTTAGAGTCAATGCAGGTAAGCAGCATGACAGGAGACCTTTCTAGGCAGGGAAGTAACAGTGACCATCATGTGTGCCTTGCAAACATGACACACAGAAAACTTTTGGAACAGAAGATTAAAGAACATGCAGGTATAAATTTCCAGCATATGCAGGGCAGATTCAAAGCTGCAACCTGAATCTTGGTAACAAAGCAGGTTAAATGCTGGCTGGAATATGGATTCTATTTGGTTTTGTTTCTTTTTTGGTACAAATCTAATGTTCACGAGCTTAGAGGTGTAAGTACTGAAAAAAAAGCAAATATTTTGGGTGTTCCACTGAGGCTGTGTTTGCAATGATTTGATGTTACCTTTTTCTTTGACTGGCCTGGTGACATCATTTTCTTGCTGCCACATTGCACTAGGGCAACTTGATTTTCTAGGGCAATAATTTCTTTTCAAGATTGCATCACTGTGATTTGAACTAGAATATATTCCTTTGCCATGCATTTGTATTGCTTTTGTGTACATCTCTTATTTCTCTGTAAATATTCCTTACCAGAGGGACAGACTTAGGTGTTGGCATGTTTCTGCTCAGGTTAGATACAGAACAGTGCAAGCTCTGAGATACTTGGCTGATCCAAGTAATTTCCAAAGAATTGTGTGAAACAATGAATGGAAAAATTTGAAATTTTCACTGTTACAGAGACTGTTTTTAACTGGTGAGTTATTATCCTCCTCTGCACCAAAATACAGTCCAGTTAGCTCATGGAGGCCATTTCTACCACAAAAAAAACTTTAATATGCTTTAAAATTGTCCTTGAGTCCTTGTCACTTAATAATTTATATTCATGACAATGACTCCTCCCTGATTTGGCAATAATTTAGTGTTGCTGCTTTACAAAAATTCCCCGTTGTTAGGAGGGGAAGAACTCTGTACACAACACTTTTTGATTGTGTATTTCTCCTATCAAATGCCTGTTGTTTGCTTAGCCACCCCTCAACCTGCCAAATTCATAGTGCTTGAGAAGCACTGCATGTCTGCATGTCTGTACAGGCTCCATCAGGCCAACCTGAGCTTCCCCTGTGTTCTGAGCTGACCAGCTGTGAACTAGAAGACTTCTGACAGCTTAGGGCTGCACTGTGCTACTCTAAGTTGTGTGACTTCTTATTCAGCTGGCTTGCCTCTAGAAAACTTGGAATGTGAGCAAAACCAGCTCAGATGTGTTTGTTCAGCCCAATCCACACAGATGCACAACCACTGAGAGTGGGAACTATATAGCATCTAGGATATAAATCTCTGGAGTCCCAACCATGGAAATTCCCCTCTGCTGTCACCTAGTGAGACAGCAGCTCTATTCTAACATCACCACTTCACTTGAACCACGTTATGGCACAGTCTGAGCAAGATCCAAAATGTTTTCCTTTATCCAAACCACTGGAAGGCTCCATTTAGTGTTTTTTGAACATGACCTTCTACTGCCCCTTGCTCCTTTCTCTCTGCCTTACAAAAGCATAGAGCATATTCCATTCTCTTATCTTCTGGGAATGCTGCAACTTTTCCTGCCTCCCAACAGATTGCTCAGACATCAATATGATCCAGGTGGATGGACAGATTCCACTTGGCCTACTACTAACAAAAGTATCTCTGATTCTTTAACATGATTATTGCACTACTGCTTCATTTTTCATCATGAGAGAAGAAGGGTTCCACCAGCTGTTTCAGAAACTATGATGTGTTTTGATAATAGTCAATTGACATAAAATCCAGATGCAGATTATAAATGGTATCAGGATTAGATTCCTGGTTCTTCAAGAGAAAAGCTTTAAATTGAAGTTTTAATTGTGCCATTTCAAAATGTGACTATTGATGGGGTACAACAAACACAGCAGAGAAAGGCTTGGATGATTGCAGTTCTTTGCCTCACTTTGAGGAAAAAATTAAATCTAGTACAGTATCAGTTCTGGGTTTTTATAACCCTTAAGAAGCATTAATTCTACAGAAGTAATTTATTTTATATGAAACTATGAAGTTCTATTCTAATCACAGTAAGTCCTAAAATGGTAGCTGCTTTGAAAAACTAAGAGCCTTAGCTCAGATTTAGGTCCCATCTAGAACAGGATATGGAAACTGGGACTCATGAAAAGATGCACTGCCCTCAGTCTGATGTCATGTAAGAAAATGAGCCCTCATTATAAGGCTCAATCCCTACTAATAGTAGGAAAAATCTGTGAAAACACCTTTTATTGGCAAAGTTTTGCAAACACCTTAGTTCACAAGTATGGTGTAAAAGCTTCATCCTTTGTGAAACAAAGTATATTTATCACAAATTACAAAGTTTGTGGATTAACACTGTGTGCCTGTCTGCAAACATCTGCAACTGTTTTCCCCTGAAGCATATACAAAACACGTATTTTTGAACAGAAATTCACAGAAGCACTAGGAAACTATTTCCAGCTCCATCTCTCTTACTGTTGATTTCAACAGAAACTGAAGATACTTAGACTTTAAGTTGTATTATCAGTCTTCATATGACATTTACTGCTTGGCCTCTGCTTCCATCTGAGTTTCTTGGGATTCCTCAGCTTCTGAAAGTTTTTCATCATCTAAAATTCAATATTACTGTTAGTCAAACATGCTTGCTCATATATACAGACTATATTGCAGAACTCTGTCCCACTTAAATATTTTATTTTGATTGCCTTAAATGTGTAGTGAAGTATCTCATTCTATAAAATGCTATGTTCAAACAAACAAAAAAATGCTTCAGAGTTTTTAAGGATGTTATCTCTAACAGCTATTACTGGAAATATGGAGTAAATCCTAGAGTATCAGTTGAAGCAAATGGTACCAGATTGCTTCTAACCCCTTAATCTCTTTGCCTACTAATGATTTATTTATTTTATACTGAAGTGCTTTATACTAAACTGCTACTTCCTTCATAAAATCCTGAAAGGTAATCTATATATTCACATGAATTTGCATTTTCAAGCTCAATACTTAAGCAAGTGTTAGTAACACAAATAACAATGACCTTCTGCTAAAGTGCACCTAGGATTAACAGTTCTTTCTGCTTAAGAAGATCTGGACAGCCTTAGAGAATGAAAGTCTGCTCTTACAGCCATCTCTGCATTTAATCAGGTCATGCTCAGAGGCTGTACCAATTGTTCTGTCTTTGAAAGACACAGCAAATATAAAGCAAATAACATTTAAAACAATATTACTCATATTAGAGCATGAAAAGTTAGTGCTGGTTTGAAAATATTAAGTATTTGTATGACAAAAGGTGAGTACCACTAATTCCTGAATTTAGCTCTCATGTCTGACAGTTTTAGTCCCTGCTCTATCACAGATTCACAGTCTGAATAGGTTGTCATTTACCTTCCTTGTATTTCAATTTCTTTTTAGTAAAGCCTCAAATGATATCATGATAGCAGTGACATGTGCAAAAGTGCAGAAATAGGAATTATAAAATTAAATTTGGAAATAAGTACAAGAATAATTTTCTGTAAGAAATACTTTTTGTTAAAAATAAAAACCCCAAACCTCAAATTGCTATTCTCCATCCTCACATTTTAAAGAATTCTGTTGCCTACAAATTAACCTGAAGGTAGTCAGGAAATGGCACAGTGGGTAGCTTGTAGAAGAAAAAAAATCCAGAACAGTCTCAGGCTCTGGACTACTACTGGGAAAAAATTCTGCCAACACAAGAGGTCACCAGCCTCAATTGCACAGAGCTATTGCCCTGCTGGAAGTTGTGATTCCTTCTGATCTGCTAAAATCTAAACCAGTTATACCTATTACCAGAGAACAGTACTTACTCTCCAGGGTTTGCTGAAGTTCATGGATGGTGCTCAGGAGAACGTGGAACTGCTTCCTTCTCAGCTCCAACTGGAATGATAAAATACTTGTTGTAGGAAACAGGCAGCACATAGAGCCAAACAACCCATAGCAGACTCTACATTAATTGCATCCTTAATAAATTATTATGAAAAACTTACCTTATCTTCAACATTTTCTTTAATGTGAGAAAGATTTTGCAATTCTTTTCCCAAAGCTTCTAGCTGCCTGAAAAGAGATTGTCAGAGTATTCTTAAAAAATTCGGTGAAATTCTTGCAAAACAGATTTGCTCTAAGTAGAGGAGAAAGAGCTATAAAATAAACTGTTTACATAAAACAAGTGAAATTATTTAGAGGTAAGTTCACTTCATGTAATTGTTAATCTATTATGTTCTAGATTTGTAATTTCAGGACTTTTACAAAAAATTAGGCCTCCAAGCTGGAATACAGTTGTACCCTAGGCACTTGTAACAATTCAGTCCTGACACAACACGTTATTTACTTGACCCTACAATACAAGTTAAAGAAGGAGATTCATAGAGTCCTCAAATATCCTGAGCCAGAACGGACCCACAAGGAACATCAGCTCCTGCCCCTGCACAGGACACCCCAAGAGTCAGGCCCTGTGCTGAGAGCATTGTCCAAATGCTCCTTGACCTCTGCCAGGATTGGTGCTGTGAGCACTTCCCTGGGGAGACTGTTCAGTGCCCAACCACCCTCTGGGGGAAGAACCTTCTGCTCTCACCTGAACTCACCCTGGGACACCTCAATCCTTTCTGAGGCAAAGAAGAGCAGGTACCATAATATACCTTTCAAATGAAGATGGAGCACCAACTCTTACAGCCAAACCTCCAGTTTGGTCCTTCTGCTTCTAATGCCTATCATAATTTATGCAATGACAGCAAACTCCTCCTTTAAAGGTGAAGTGTATTGAGGCTGATCATCCTTGATTAATTAGTAGGCAGAGTTATAGAGGGGGCAGCATGGAAATCAACCTTTTTTCCTGAAGCCATTGACAGCTGCTGCAACTAGTCTGGGTAGGGAACCACAAAAAGCCCTCCAGTCCTAAGTACCTCACTGTGGATGGGAAAAGGTCTATTTTAGTGCTACCTGAGGGTGCTGCCTGTTTTTGAGCCAGCATGCTTGGTATCTCAATTGGAATACCAGACAGTGTTGTGTGACATTACTCCTTTCTTTGATGGATGCAGGCTAACAGCTTACATGCTCATACACTGATTTTAGAAGCATTTGGTTTCTAGTTTCTGAAAAACTTCCATTTGGCCAAATCTTGCTGTTTACACTGTGCTGTCAGGAATAAGCAGACTGAGAGAGGACAGACTTTTTTTTCTAGTAACATCCAAGCTACATCTGGAACCTTATTCCTTTTCCTTTACATTCCAGAGAATCTTTGCTTAGCCTTCTTACTTTCATATCTCCTAAGACTCAGTGTCATTTCTTGGTCCTCTTAATAGCTCTTCTGATACTGCACCTAATTACCCTGTGGGCACTGTTACTTAGTACTTCAGCTCCTATCACTTCCTGAACTGGCTCCTGTGCACTGCTGGTGACTAAGCTGTTAACAGCTTCCTTTGTGCTGTATGACTTGTTGTTCCAAGAAAGACTCTCAAAAGCATAAAGAAAGTATTTTTCTAAACTTTGTCCTATTATGCTGCATAACCTGCAAAAGCTATAAACATAACTCTTGCAACAAACCCTTCTTTTTCTTCTCACAAGAAGTTTTCTCAAGTGGTTTTGGTGATTAAGAGTTCCATGAAAAGTGTGACATTGTTAGTGAGGCTTCCTCTATCCTGAATTAAGGGTGGCCTTTGGTTCATTTCATTATTTTCTGTATACCTTCCTACAGACTGCATTCTTACCAGCTGTAACTTACCAGGCTCAACTCAAGAGCTGTAGCTTTTTCTGGCTTTGCTTAAGAAACCTACACTTGGATGTGCTAAGCAAAATTAGAATAATCCCTCCAAACCTAAACAACCCAGCATCCTCTAAGATAAAAAAGTATCATCTATCACAGAATTATAGAATGCTCTGGGTTGGAAGGGACCATAAAGATCATCTAGTTCCAACCCCCTGTCATGCCCAAGAGGGACATCTTTCACTAGACCAGACTGCTCAGAGCCCCATCCAAACTGGCCTTGAACACTTCCAGGGATGGGGCAGTCACAACTTCTTTCATTCAGTTGTTTCTGTTCTTAACTGACTCATCTGAAAAGCTGCATTTTTGGTAGTTCCTTATTAAAGCCTCACTTGATAAATATCACATGCTGACTAATGAAGTAAGAAGTAGTCAAGCCTCATGAGAATTGCCTGCAATAATCAAAGTTGGGGTAATGAAATCAAGGCGCAGAAAAACAACATACAATAAAGAAATGTGTGAAATACTGTCAGTGACTTACAGCTATTAAAAATGCTATTATTAGGGTAACAGTATAACCAAAACACTTCCATTTGCTATGAAAGGCAATGGAATATGAAAAGACAGCCTTCCTTGGCAATTTCACTGCAAGTGGGAACAGGATATGGGAACAATAATCCCACACTGCATCTCTAATCAGTTTACAAACAACAAACTCATAAATGAAATAAATCCTGGAATGTTTCTATGGCTCAGTAAAGTTAATCTCCCCACAACTGCCCCAAAAGCACACACAGTGATGCAAACCCAGAATGTGACAAGCAGCACTGTGAGCTACAAGCAAGACAAGTTGGACAACAGGTAGGTCTGACCTGCATGCCAGGGCAGGCTCTGTGTGGTGCACAACACAGCCATTTATAACCAGGCATGCAGGAACAGCAACCAGAAGGAAAACATTAAGAAGAACCCTAGGAGCTTTCTCCTGCTTTCTCTCATTCCACCTTACTTGCTTGTGTGTTATGTATTTTGAGTGACTACTGAATCTGGCTGGTGCAAGTTAAAGGATTTCCCACCATCTCCCTTTTCTGAGCAACTCACAGGTAAACTGACACCAGATGTGCATTTACATCTCAGTTCACTCACTTGCCTTAAAAATTTTAACTACAGAACAATTAGTAATGCTTCTGACACATACAGATGAGAGATTAAGGAAAGCTCATAAGGGCACGGAAATTACTGTGTCAAATAAATTGTATAAATGTGAGGAAAAGTCAAACTGAAATCAAGGAAATGTCAGGTCTGGTGACTTCTGGTTTACTGCTCTATTGTAATTTAATGTAGTTTTATACTTACTTCAGTGTTTCATGTCTGTCTGGGTGATGCTGTATGACTTTGGCCAGTGCATCATATTCTGAAAGACATTTAAATAGTTAATCTAAATACTTCTGAAAATACAGATTCAAGAACTCAAACTCAGGTACCACAGAATGGCAGATTCTTTTTCCTTGAAAAACTGTTTTAATGCTTTGCCAAACACCTTAAGATAGCTCTGCATTGCTGCACACTTTGTTTTGTGTCTGACTCATAAACATTAGGTTTAGATACAATCAGATGTATATGTACAGAAAATGATGCTGATGTTACACATGAACATTACAGAGCTTTAGAAAAAAGTATAAAATGATGCATGGATTCTTTTAATTTTTAGGATTTTTTTTAAAAAACTATTACACATTAAGAACAATATTATGGTTATACAGGCAATTTAACCAGCCATTTCCTGATAGTAAACCATATATATGGCAACTACGTCATCCACCTGGAAAAAACTGTGCTGCAGACTGGACAGAACATATCAAAAAGCAAACATTTTAGACCTATGTTTGTGAAGATATAAGAACTCCACATTACTGCTGGTTAAGGTTATTTTAATTTCCAGTTGAGTTAAAAATCATTTACAGCACTCATCAAACAGTTGTATTTAAAACCTTTTGTGTTGTATTTTTAAAATTTCTTTTTGGCATTTCATTGATCATGAAAAAACACTTTTTTGCTTCTTCTCAACTGCTCATCTTTTAGAGTGTTCTAGGTTTCAATGAATTGTGAGGATATAATTCTAAAAGTGGGGAAGAAAATACACCTCTTAAAACAGGTGTTCAGAAAGGACTGTTTGAGGTTTTCCTGATGCTGCATTTCATTGGTTCAATCCTGCCTGTGTCATCTGTCCAAAACTTTCTGTAGTGAGTGGAACCCACCAGGCTGAATATAGTAATCATGACACCTTGAACTTTCAAAAATTTAGACTCTATTTTCCAATACAATGTATTCTAAAAGATAACAAAACAATGAAGCCCACCACTGTAAATACAGATATGGTGCATTACCCTGGCGATTTTTTCGAATCCTTTTTGCTTGCAGGATTTGTTTTTTGCATTCAGAGATCTTCTCATGGGCTGCAGCTATACTATTTTCTTTAAAAAAATAAAAAGAAAAAAAGATACAGAGTTATATTGAACTCAAACAACACAAGTAAATAAGGTCTTCTGCTAAACTATAGAAGAGCTGTTTGTGACATGGCAGCTTGTTAGCTCCATCAGCTTAAAAACTATATACACCTCAATAGGTTAAAAAAAGCTCTTGTTTGTATGTATTCCATATAATTACAAGAAGCTTATAGCACATATATCATACTGTCTATCAGGGAAAGAAACAAACCCAAAAGACCTCCAAACCACCCACCACACTCATCAAATGTGGATATGTTCACCAGAAGTGGCTTGAGCTTGCTCATAAGAGAAACTGTCAAACAGAAGCTAGTAACATTTTCTCATGTTTACCTATATCCTTATAGATTTTTTCATAGTTTTCCATCTCTCTCAGGTTCATGTCATATACCAGAAGAGTTTTTCCCATTGAAAATTCACACTGTGATAAAGTACTCAGCATTCGTTGGTACTGGCTGTACCTGAAAACAGACAAGACATTTACCCCCAAGCAGCATAAAAATAGTTCCTGACTTTACAGAGCAAGAAAACAAAACTTCATGTAACATAAAGGATAGCTAAATAACAATTATTCGATAAACACTTTGAAGATTCAGCGTATAGCATTTTGGAAGCACAGTTAGAAGAGTTACCTTACTAATTTAGATTTAAAAAAGAAGATAAGGACAGCAGCAGAAATACCAGCAGTATTTCCCTTCCCTAGCAGAAAAAAACGGAGAAATGCCAACTAAAATATCCGAGTCACGATCCCTTATAAGAGGGGGACTCGTGGCTGGACCACGCAGCAGGCACAGCAATCCTGAGGGCATTCGAGCGGCGCTGGCAGATTTCACGATACAGCCTTCCCTGATTTCTGACCCGTCTGTAGCCCTCCTCTCCCAGCACAGCCCTCGGCGTTTGTCCTGGAAACACCACAGAGCCAAAGAAAAGCAGCCGTGCACGTTTTAACACGGATCTCTTCCAAATGGATCGAGCCCTGCTTTCCACTGAAACGCAAGCTGAGCTGTTCCAAGACTTAAAAAAACCAAAGCAAAACAACAGATACCCTTCCTCCTGAGATCCGGAATTACACCACTTAATGAAACTCTTCACCAACAAATTGATCCGCCTGTCGTCACCAGCTCCATCGCCATCGATCAGCAGCCGCTTGCGGATAACTTCATCTGAGGAAAAACTCCTGTTAACCCCTCAGGCCATGGCAGCCGCCTCCCGGCGCCGCGCGCGGGTCTCTCCCGGCGCTCCAGGGAGCGGCTCCGGGAGCCAGGGCGGGCGGATGTGCTGAGCCGCGGGGCCGCATGGAGGCCGCGGGGCCGGGGCGGCGGGGGAGCCCCGCCTGAGGGGTGAGCGCCC
>VWYI01011759.1:889579-1113502 GCA_013399455.1 Anthoscopus minutus
CCGCCGCCCCCCGCCCGGCCGCCCCGCCATGCCCCCGGCACATGGTCCCGCGCCATCGAGGCCGCCGCCAGCGGGGCGCCTCCGCTGCCCTCCCGCCACGGCCCTGGCTCGGGGTGCCCTCCCCGGGGTGCCCTCACCATCGCCCTCGGTGGTCCCGACCTCCCCGCGCAGGACGCCCGCCCAGCCGCGGCGGTGTGGGCCCACCTCCAGTGCTGGTGGTGATGGCACGAGGGAGCAGGTGGATGGTCCCGCCGTGGTGGCGATGACCCAAGGAGCAGGTGGATGGTCCTGTCACGGTGCCCGGTGTCGTGCACATGGCGCTGTGAGGGTGGTGGGATCCCCTGTGCTGGCCGGAGGGAATTGGAGCGCTGGCTCCTCGGTGCCTTTTCCCCGTGAGGGTGTGGAGGTGTCGTGGAGCAGGTGTCGGGGAGCTGGGCCTCCTCTGGCCGCCCTCGGGCTCATCCCCGCTCGATGCTGGGGGGACAAGCAGCAGGGCCTGGGGCATGCAGAAACTCATTATCCTGATGTTTCCTGGCGAGTTTGGCTATGATCAGCAGATAGGAACAATAGTTGTTTCTTCCCGTCCTAGCAGACTAAGCTGGTGCTGAAAAAAGTGGCTAAAAGTGTCTGGAGAAAAGAGATATTAAGGTGTTACCACGTGGTGAGTTTTAGGCTTTTGGTCCATAGGCTTGGGTGCTGGTAGTGTTAATGTAGTGTTACTGTAGTGTATATCACAGTACCTGAGGTGTTACCAGAGCCTGACACCTTTCCATTCCGCCTTCATTTTGGTTTAGACAGTTAAGTGGTTTTTGGTATTGTTCTGCTGAGCGCTATTCATTGACAGTTTTAGGGTGGGGGGAAAATCAGGGTGAGAAAAGAACTAAATGAATATGTGCTGTAATCTGTTAGTTCCTGGTTTTAAAGTTGTGAGTGATTAAGAGGCGCTTTCTTGTTCTGGATAGAGGCATTTAACAGCTCTTTACGGATTTGTGGATTGTTTCAAGTCAGTACTTTGTCTTCAATGGGCAGCTGATCAGGAGTTCCTTTGGAAGGCGCTGTTAAGGAAGCATTACTGGGAGTTACTATTAAAACTCTGCCAGAACACTTAGGAGTGAAGGGTTTCCAACATAGGAAACTTGGATAAGTGGCTTCTGTTCTTGAAGTTTTTATGTACATTTATGTGATTGGTGATTGGTACAATTTTGTACGAAAACCTAAGGATCTATCCAGTTACACAGGTTTGGGCCAAAGAACGGGCCGTGCATTCATGAACTATATAGGTGCTACTGAAAGTGCTCACTTTTATGAACTCTGATTATATTGCCATTTTGTTGGTTTGACTAAAAACTTTGTTTTTCTTAAGGCTTTGGTCACTATGCTGCAGCCTAGTATTTTTCAAAGGGTGAGAAGAAGACCTAGATGAACTTCTCTATGCAAATTTTGTACAGTTACTGCCTTTCTCCCTTTATCCACTGATTTCCTTTTGGAAGTCTTAAGCATCTTGAAACATCCAGTTTAATCAAGACCTAGTCTTTTTCTTACACCTCTGAGCACTTTCCATTTTCTGAGGCCTTTTGGTTTTTATCACAGAGAGAAGTTGGTCAGAACTGAAGACTATTGTAAGGGAAAATTCACAACTATTTTTTTAATCATCTCAGAACTTCCATGTGATTTTCTGTCATTTAGTCCAATACAATCCTTTCTCATTTTTTGTTCATCATTCCGCTCTTGGTCAGATATTATTAAGCTCTCCACAATGACAAATAGATAGTCTTTGAGTAATTAATTTAGAATACAGCTGTACATATGACTAGTTAATAATATTTAATAACTTTTGTACCATTCTTCATATGTGTTACTAATTACAAGCTGCTATGAAATTTTTTTGTTCTGGGTCTTAGGCTCATAAGAACAATTTTGAGAACAAAGCCATTATTTTTCTTTTTAAGAGAGGGATTTCAGGCATCATCAATGTTCATTAACTTTTCTGCTTTAGAATGGAAATAGAACTTGGTAAGTACATCATCAAGAATCTCACTAAGGCTTGGTATTGATGCAACAGCCTGTTCTCTCTCTTGCTCTATTTTGACATATTGAATATCCAGGAGATGTTTTTGCTTGGGAAGCCAGTTCCAGCTTGCTGGGTTTCTATATGTGTCTGAGAATTTTGTTTTGTTTTGTTCCATTTCCAAGCAGAATTCCACATCTTGTAAGTGTGGAACAACCCTTGTTTCTCATGTGTGGAGGGTGTTGCACTGGGCTGAATACAGTGTCTTTGCCTTTAATTCAGTGTGATGTATGATGTAGATCTCTAGAACAGGGCTGACTTTTATTTATTTGTCCTTCACCACTTCGGGTATTCTGTGCAGATTCTATCAGCTGCAGTCTTTTATATAATCCTTCAACTGACCAGCAGAGTCACTGAGTAGCACTGGACCTTCCCTAAAGCATCAGTAGTGGAGATTCATGCAGTAGGAAAAAATACCTTGCACAGGGGATAGCACCTGACTCTGTGCCAGCTCTTTTGAAATAGATACCTGTGTGTGCTTTCAACCAAGCTAAAATATCATGCAGTTTTCCCTCTTTCCTTGAATTCTTTCATGTGTGCCATATGGTAAGATCCTGGAGCAGCTTATACATAATAATTTGTTGTGCATCTGTCCTTGTCAAAAGTGTTAAATAATCCTCTGTAATGTTTCCAGGTGACTCTGGGTGCAAGAATTATAACCTAGGTAAGTTTAGTACTGCAAGATGTTACACGTATGTGGAGCTGGCTTTGATTTTTCATGAGTATACTTCTTTTTTGTTCCTGAAAATATGGCTTTTAAGTGCAGTGATTTCTTTTTTATTGAGGAAATCTGTTAATGCTGATGTTTTCTTTCCTGAAAAACAATCTATGTGAGTAAAAGTTTAAAGTGGCTTTATACCTCCTCCCTTTTTCTTTAACTGTGCGTATATATGATTTTTTTTCCAACTGCACAAAAAGTTGAAGAGGAAGAAGCTTTTTATAGTATTCCAGGCTATAATGAGCTATGATTTTTAAGAGCTAGGAAAACAGCTTTAACTATTGACAGGATGGATTTCAAGTATTTTTCTTTAGACTCTCTAATAATTTATGAGGTGGTTTTAGATTCCAGGTTTTCTTCGTGTTGACTAACTTCTAAATCAGACTTCTGTGTAGCACTAAATCTTACAGAGATCTAAGTATAGTAGGTCAGAAACTGCAGGGTATTTTTATCCAGTCCAACCTATATTCTTGTCAGAAAGCCATACCAAATTTATTTAGCGAGACCTATTTTCTGTAAGCCTATGTTTAGCATTACTTTTTACCACCATCCTTTACTTTTCTGTTGATTATATACCAGGATTTTGTGCAAGACTGATATCAAGCTAACCTATCAGGCTGTTTTTCTCATTTTAAATTATGTTAGTGTTTTATTTTCTTTGCAGTCTTCTGTAGCCTCCGCATTTACTGAAAATTAGCATCAGTGTTCCAGGAGCTTGTCATCTCGTTCTGTAAAAATTCTAAGACACTGGCTAATCCTGTAGATATTAAAATAGTCACTCTTGGCAGATAAACCTGAAATTTTTCAATCCAGTGATTGAGGTATAAAAAGTAGTGAGTGGTTCTTAGCCTTGTAAAAAGCCTTCCTGGCATGGACCCTCGTGTTTCTGCAGAGCCAGCCCATTTTCATAGAATTACAGCAGAATGAGAAGGGAATGGTGAAATACTTGTAGTGACTGTATTGACTATGCCAATAATTTAAAAATGCAACATTTTATTATCTGAACAATAATCAATTTTGCTGTTTACTGCCTGTGTTACCAAGATTGATTAAATGTATTGTTAATCCCATACTTTAAAAACCAGGCTCCTATCAGATAATAGTGAAACTGCAAGTTGTAGTCTACAGTATTGGTTTTATTTGTTGTTTTTTGTTTTGCAACTGAAAGAAGCCTATAAAATTCCAGAAGTTTTGACAGAAGCACTTTGCAAAATATTGGTCCTGGAAATATTTTGTTCATTAGGAAGACATTTTATCATTGCTACTTTTCTCCAGAAGGGAGAAAAGCTTATCTTAGTCGTAAAAAAATAATGCTGCATGGTTCTTTGAAATATTTTTATTTCTAAGTAAGGGCTCTGTGTCTTAGTTAATCTCAATTACACAGGTGGCATTCTGATATTGTCCTTTTTCAGCTGGCTTCACAGGAATTATGTAACAGCTTCCCAAATTTCATATCGGGATCCTACTGAATATTTATGAAGCCTGAGGATCAATTTTTGTACATTTTAGGATGATCTGTGACTAATTTATTAAAGCCTGTCAAACTCAGCTTGAAATTTCATGATCCTGGAAGTGTGGGTATTGAGTGTAGAAGCCAGAGCTTTCAGATGCAGGGATGCAAAAGAAAGTGTGCCTTGTTTGTGTGCCAAAAGGGGCTCTGCTTGAGGAGTGGAAATAGCAGGAGTGGCACCATGGGTCGTGATACCTATTCCCAGGGACTTGATAGATTCCCATTTAGCAAGGAAGTTAAGGTGTTTTAACAGGTGTCCTGAGAAACTCTGTGTCATGAAGCGACTCTAAGACAGATTAGCTGGTTAGAATTTTCTTTTAACCTAAAAATCATTAACGCTGTAGACTTCAGCTGCCTGTGCAGTGGCTCAGAGATCCCACATGATGTCTGCATTTTGTCATTTAAAGTGACTTAGGTAATTTTAGGGTCGCATTTCATGCTGTTCTGTGTTTCTGTTTCATGTGTTTCGTAAGAAAGCAGACATTTATTATTTTGGAGGTTTTATTAACGGGATGTCTTGGTTTGAAAAGACAGGTGTCTGCTAAGGAAGGCATTTCCCTTGAAATGGAAAAATGTAATTCCCCCCCCACCCCCTGAATTATCATAACCTTGAAATCAAGATGCTCTCAGGCAAAGATATGGGAATAGGAATAACAGTTCTTTACTAGGAAAACTAAAATTTAAATGCAGTAGTACAAAAAAAAAACCCTAAAAACCCAACCCACTGCCAGAGTCAGAACACAGCCTGACACCCTGCGGGTCAGGGTGCTGGCAGCAGTCCCATTAAATGGTGGCTGCAGCCTCCTGCAGTGCCAGATGTGGTTCTGTTGAAGCAATGATCCCATAGAAGAGTGCAGTTTTCCTCTGAAGCTCCAGTGGTGCAGCTGGGTCTGGTCTCTCCTCTGGGAATCCAGTGGAGAAAGCTCCTGTGGTGTTCCCAGTCTCAGATTGTGTCCAGGTGGGAATGCTTGGCTCCTCCCCCTGGGTGGAGCCTCTCCCAATGGATGATGGAATTTTATCAGTCATGCAGTGAGACTCAATGGCCATGAACAGAAGATTTCCTCCTGGAGGGAGGATGGGTCCTGGAAGAGATAAAAACACTGCCCCAGCTGGTTTAACAGCTGGGAATAGAGTACAGACTTTTGGTTACATCTTGCAGCCCAAGACACAGGAACAGTCTGCTGTCTAGCATTCTCTTAATTTGTTGGCAGGATATTTTCAGGGTGATTTTATTTTATTTTAGTAAGGAAAAATAACATATTTTTTCCTTCCTCAGCCCTTCAGTTCCTGGCTGTGGTAGCATGCCTTCATGTCGTAGCATGGCTTCAGTTCATGGCTGTGGTGTGCCAGGGTTTTCAGAGGACAAGGTGGATGTTTAATGAGGTTTTACCACTGCCTTAGAAGAATTTGTCTTTGCTGGCTTTGGGCCAAATGGTAAATGTTTTTATTTAACTATGCTTTGAAACATTGGATGAAAAATAAGAGAGCTGTGAATATCATATTGACCTGTATCAAGTTTAAATAAATAACTGCTGGTGCTACTGAGGAAATTTTGCACAATGATTTCAAGGGAGAACAGGCATTTCCTCCTTTGGAAAGCTGCTCTTGACTTCAGAGTGGTGTTTTCTGAATCACGTGGCCAGATGCTTTGACTCAGCTAAGAAAGCTGAATCAGAGCTATTGCGCAGCTTCTGAGTCAGCTTTTTGAAGTTTAAAAAAAATTGGTTGGTTAAGTTTGTTTTCTTTCTTTTTTAAAAGCAGTCCCAAACTGTAGAAGAGGACAGATATTTTACAAGGCTTTGAGCTTGGCCACATCATAGAGAGATGTTGAAAGAAAGGCTTCTTTCTCAGGAGATAGAGTATCAGGTCTGTAGATAAACATCATGTTTTAAATTGGGTTTATATTTTGCTTTGGATTGTTTTATGGTTTATTTTCTTGTAATAGAGAAACTCTACCAGTGGGTAATGTTCAAGCACAACTACAATTTACAGTTCCCATTAAACATGATACACAGACACACGTTCTCACCCCCAGTTTCTGAGATACAAGCCTGAGCAGAGAAATAGAAATAATTGGAGGCATGATTACATGCTTGGGGGATGCTTGCTCAGGTTTTCATTTGTAAAATGTTGAATGAAATATGGGTGGCACTGGTTGGGCACTGGAACAGGCTCCCCAGGGAATGGTTCCAAACTTGCCAGAGCTCGAGAAGTGTTTGGACAATGCTCCCAGGCACAGGAGGAATTGTTGGGGTGTCCTGAATAGGGCCAGGACTTGGAGTTCAATGATCCTTGTGGGTTTCTTCCAGCTCATAATATTCTGTGGTTGGGTAATTCCTGTGAAAACACTGAACTCTAGTTTCTGACCACTATTGGCCTGTCCATAAAGACTGGAAACGGTATGAAACCCCAAAGTGAAGTTGTGGCCCTAGGAAGATTGCATATTCTCTTCTTTTTCTGGTGTGCCAAATGTAGCTTCTAAACTATTGCTTCAGTTGCTGCCTAAACAGATGGTTTTAACAAATATTTCAAGAGAAACGTGATGAGAGGATAACTGGGCATTTCCAGCAGAGGCTGTCAGATCCAGAAGGGGAAAAATCCAGGTTGTGGCTCAAGCTGGTTGTACCAAAAGGGAAAGCTGGTCTGGCTGGGGCCAGTTGGGTCATGTTTCCATGAAGGTGGGGGAGCCAAATTCCTTAGTATTTGTTGGTGTTTTGTTAAAATTATATCATCCAGAAAGGCTTGAAAGAGATGATGAATCTGCACATTTTCTATGCAGTAGCAGAAGTAGGAATGTGCTTAAATCCTGCCTCTTTCCAGGGCTAAGCACCTTTCTCCAGGGAGCATTTTGGATTCACGCTCTCTTGAAATTAGGATCATAAGCCCTTTCTTTCAAAAAGTGAGCAAAGGTCAATCTTTGCTTTCAAAACCCAGGAGGAGGTGCTGGTTCTGGTTCCCTTTTCATCATTAGCAGAGCTGTTATCTGCTGGACTGCTCACCACATGTGTGGGAGACTTCAACCCAGCTATCCTCCTTCCTGAGGGGATTAATGCCCATAATTCTTTCCATCAGAGTGAATTTTGTAATCACCAGACTGTTGACTAGTACGAGGTGGTGTTGCTGTCAGAATGATAGACTGAACACAGCAGTGAAACCCAACACAAAAGATATTCAGTGACTGAGGACTAAGGTGTTTAAGGGAGTAATTCATAAAAGCAAACTAGTAATTTCAGAAGTGCGAGAAGAGAACAATCAAGATAATTTTTGCATTGCAGGTCAGATTCTATTCAAAGACATACAAGTGCCTCCCTGGTGATTTCTGTACTTTATTTTCAAGCAGGGATAGAATTTGAGCTTGAAAAGTATGAGGAACAGGAAAAAAAACCCCAAGATATTGTGGAATAAAATAGTCAGCTTCATAAAATGTGTTGGTGCGTTACAAAAGGAAAATAGACAAGCTAATGGGAAAAAGAGGAATTGGATACAAAATACATTATCTATAAAGTATGTGTATATCTGTGTGTATGTATACATATACATTTTCAGTTGAGATATGGAAGTGGCTATTTGTGTGTCCAAAACATTAAGCTCAAAGTGATATTTCTCTTGGTAGTACTTATGAAACTAGGTAACAATGTATATATTCCTGCAATGTTTTATTTCACATAGGTTACAAGGTAACTTTTTCTTATAATGATGTTTTAGTAGACACGTTTTAAAGGAGTGTTCAGATTAATTTGTTGGGATTTTTTTTTTTTTTTCAAAACATTAGTGCAGAATGATTGAAAACCACGAGTTCTTTTTGGTCCTCTGCCTTTTGCTTTTATTTCAATAAAAAATTTAGTTTTGCTTATACATAGGGAGAATTGAACTAGTAAAAGAGGCAAGGCAGATAAGTTGGATTTTATAACTTAGAGTAATAAAGATTGGCTTGTAGGACATCAGAGTAAAACAAAGCCATGCTGCTATTAATAAGTATGCACCTGTGATTTTGTGGTTCATGGTAAATAGTTTCACTTCAGTTTCATTCCTGTGTCACTTTAGCAGTTATGAATTGGTGTTTTTTGTTTTTTTTTTCATTTTTGAGAACTGCTTGTGGTTTTTGGTGTGTGTGTATGTATGTATATAAAGTTAGGATGGTGTTGAACAGTAACATATCTTGAAATAAAGTTGTGCACGTATATATTAAAATGAAACATATGAGGTTTTTTTTTAAATGTCATTTGTTTGAAATTTAATTTTAGAAGTACCCAAATTGCACTTGAGTTGCAGCCACTTTGGATTGGAAAAGGAGGATATTTATTGTCAGATTTTCTGGTGGAGCTTTTCTATCCTGTTGCTATGTGAAAGGCTTGTACAAGCAGGAGTGACTGACTGTAGTTCATATCATCAAACAAATGGAAGGAAATAGCTCAAGAGCTGCTGTTTTCAAATGTTTAAAGAATTCTGTCCTGGTCTTGCAGGCCCCTGAAGAGATTTTGAACTTTACTCATTTTCTCAAATGTTGCTGTAGATTTATGATGTTAATACAGGTAACAAATTTCCCAGTGACTGAATTATTATCAAATCTTGGTTTCTAATAGCCTCCCACCCTTTCTAGGACTGGTCTACTAAATTTGGCACAGGGAATTTCAACTCTAAAACAGCCATTTTGCAACCTACATTTTCTTCTCTTTCTGCTGATAGCAGTTAGTGAAATTGCTGTTCTGCATCTTCTTTTGAGATGGATGCTATGAGAATGTGTTACTTCTTTGCGAAGGCCTCTAAAAGTTAAGTTGGCTTTGAATAAATTGTTATTGTCTGCTGGCTTCTGTGCATGTGGTGTCTTAAGCAGCTGCAATAATTGTCATGGCTTGGGGAAAAATAAGTAAGAGGCAGGCCTGGCACGGGGCACCTCCTGGGAGGTGTGGGTACCGTGTGCTGTGGTTGAGAAGTGTACAGCAATTCACAACAAAGCTATAGAAATAGGAAAATATTACCTTAACTATGTGTCAGTGCAGTTAAAGGAATGGCTTGTGCTAATCCACTTGTCAGCAGTGCCCAGACTTGGCTACGCTCCATTATTCTTTTGGTTGAGAAAGGAGGAAGGAGTAATTGGAAATTCCATGATCTCTGGTGTCAAAGATCTTCCCAGGCAAGTGTCTCATCCAGAGCACTGTTGATATAAGATACAGTTGTCTGTTGTTATCAGGCAGTTTAAAGCTTAGGAATGATATTTGCCTTAGAAAAAGAAATACCTCAAAAAGAGAAAACATAACTATTGAGACTTAATGCACATAAATATAGTACTGGTGGATATATAAAAGAAAAACCTTGCTTTCATGTGGTCATATTTTGTGAAGATTGAAGCTTTCTGATCAATTTATGACTTTTTATTTTTCTTGCCATTTGATGAATATTTTTCTGTGTTTCTGGTTTTTCACAGCTCTTCTTTGAGCACCATCTCTGATGTCAATGGGGAACTGCATAGTTTTGTTGCAGGGTGATGGGGCCAACCTCCTTTTTATATTTGTGCTCACACCATAATAGTGACATTTTATTAACACATGAACAGGACTTGAATTTTTAAAGTGATAGGAATATCTTCTATGCTTTTATTTGTTTTACTTATATGTAAAATCACTGCACAGAGTAGGGGTGCATGCTGTGTTCTAGCTGAGCTCCCTAAACTTGCTTAGACAAAAAAAACAAAGTAAATCTATATAATATTAAGGATATTGAGTTTGTGAAAATAAGTCTACTTGATCTGCTTTAGTTTTGAAATAAACTATTCATTAACAGCTCACACGGAGGACATCAGGTCTGTATTGAATGAAATTAGGAAAGAGGAGATGTGGAGATGCCAGTGCAGTTACTTGAACATCTGAAAACCCCTGATGCATAAACAATGTGTGCCTGGCACAAGAATGCAATTCCTTGCAGAAAAAAAGAGAGGACTCAGAGGGTGAGAACATAGATCCCTTGAAGGGCATTGCCAAGCAGGGGGCTTGTGGCAGGTGGAGAAATAAATAAGTCATATTCAAGCAATGAAGATTGATCATGGACAAACACAATTCTCTGGTGGAAGTATTGATAGGCTGGAATAATCACTCGAGGGACAATGGCTTGTCCGTTGCCCCAGGTCTTTAAGAACAGGTTTGATTACTTGTATTGTTCCCACTGGGTAGCTTAGTTATCATGCCTTGGGGCGGAGGGATGGACTGGCTGACCTTTGGAGGTTCCTTCTATCTCTCCTTTGATCATCAGATCTCTGACTACACACTGGACACATTTTAACAGGATCATGCTGATACCTATTCTCCAGCTCTGTACCCAGTTTGTCAGTTCTATTTCAAGTGGAATTTGTTGTGTCTGTAAGAAAAGCTGTGCTAGTTGTCAAGGAAAAGGTTGTGCTTTTCAACGGGTTTGGGTTTTTTGGCAGTGCTTCTTTCATGTCATCCTCCAGGACAATTCTACAGTGAGTCCCTGTCATCCTTCTCTTAAAATATTCTTTGCTGTACTGTTGCATCTAGGCCAGTTGCAGAATTGTTATTCTGCTTGGAATAATGATGGGGATTCATGGAGTGCCTTGTGGGGGAAAGCATGTCCTGAGTGTGGATAAGAATGAGCAATTTTTCCAGCTGGCTGCATTCAAACTGTTGATTTCAGTAACTGCAGCTTGACATTTAGTTCATACGTAGCCATGTTCAGCAGTGAGATTTGTAGTTCCATTTAATTTCATTTTGTCTGTGAACATGTATCCCCTTAGGAAAAATTAATTTCTTAGTGGGACTAGCAGTAAAAGGAGACATACTGTGGAACCTGGAGGTTGTGTATCTAATGGAATGATAAATGTGAGAAGAAATCCTCTGTTTTTCTAATGCTCCGTTACCCGTCTGCCTGTCCATGAGCAGCAGAGTGAGGAAACTGGAGAACTGATTTCTTCACAAGGCATTATTAGTCATAGCTAATAAATTATTTTAATAGCTAAAGAATATGCTAACACTCACACAGCTTTGGCTTTGCATCTGTGTATAGATCACAGAGAAGGGACCTGCTACTGGGAATATTTTAGAATGCAAATTATTATATTCTCCAGGTAAATGATAACAAAAAATCCTTCCTTTTATTCTGTTAAAGAGTATCTAGTGGTTGTTTGACTAATGCTTGAGAATTAGGCACCTTATTAAGTTACATAAGTAGTAGTTAGAAAAAGATATGATTTTATACAGTATAATAAGCAGCCATGAATTAATGCAGTTTATAAATATGTGTTAAGCTTACAGTGTGTCAGAAGTGCTGTTTGCTTGGGTGGGCTTTTGTAGACATTTAAGCTACTGGTATATTTGGGTCAATGTGAGTGTATTTCTTAAAATGAAAATATTAAGTTTCATACCAGTAAGAATACATTTCTTGTCTTGTTAATATCACTAATGTCAGGAATGTTAAAGCCTTGTCAGCATTTTAACACAGGTAGTCTTTGAAATGCCACTGTTGCCTCTTCAGCTAATGATGAGATACTGTAATCACTTTCTTGTGGCCCGGTACATTTCTTAGCAAACAAACTGAAACGCAAGATTTATTTGCAAAGCAGCATAGTGCTATTTAATATATATTTCCCCACATATGCAACTTAAATATGTGTAACAAAATAGCAGCTTTCAGAGAAAAACAGAGACACATGGGCCAAATACTATTCAGAAGACATGTTGAGAAACTAATTCAATCTTTCGGTTGTAACTTTCTAGAGTGTGAGTTTTTGGCTTGTTTTTTTTTCCTTTGGCTGGGGTTGACATTTCTGTTGTTGCTGTAACATTTCTGTCCTGCTTGTGTGAGGCACTCTGGCTCTAGGTGGCAGTCACTGGTAGGCAAAGGGAAGAGTCGTTCTGGGATGGATGCTGGGCTTGCTCCCTGCACTGATTGGCTTCTCCAGCTGAAATTTTTATGGTGTTGGACGGCAATAAAAGTGTCACTTCGGCTTCTTTCCCTTCTGAACTGCCACAGAGATACTAAGAAGAAAAGAAAAAAAAAATTAAATATAAGGGAAAAAGGACAAAAAATGTTGCAGTGATTCACAAAAGAGAGCTTTAGTAATGCTGACAATATGGAAGAGATCTCTGATATGAACACAATCCCTGTCCTAGATTGACAGACATAAATCTGTTTATAGTGGAAGAAATACCAGTTTTTCACTAAATTCAGTTTCAAAGAGTAAAATAGATTGACTAAAGTGCAGTTGGGGATAATAGGAGTGGAGAAATGTGTAATTGTAATTTCATCTGAGTGAGGATTTCCCCACAGTCTTATGGGCAAGTGTTGAAGGGGAATAGTTCTCTTTTTTTGCTTCCTCCACTCCATCCTCCCTTTGCAGTGTCCATCTTTTCTCAATTTCCAAGCTCTTTCCCATCATTATACAGGTAATTCCCTGCCTTCATTATATGTTAGCTGTCTGTCTCTTGGTTCTCCACTGGGTCTCTTCCCTATAAAGTAGGATGGACTTTATGGTTTTTCTTTCTCTCCCTCACTGTAGGTGCTGGTTTGCCTCCCTAACTTCCCACTGCTAAACAGTTTGGTAGAAAGTTGCTGTTGGAAAAGACAGCAGCTGCACTCAAGCAAATGAGCAACAGTTTCTCACCTCTTGCTGTGCAGGGCTGATTGCACTTCATGAGATGCATGCTGCTTGGTAAGAAAGCTGCTGTTATCATAAAGTCACAGTTCAAACCCAGGATTAGTCTATACTTTTTATTGATCTCTGGTTTCAAATACCATGCCAAATTACAGTCTCATTTACCTATGTGCAAATCCCAAGAAACTCCTTGGGAAGAGCTGAAGTAATTCTGGATGTACAGAGATATACTTAAGATCATACTTTGGTTTCAGTTTTAAAGATAAATTATTTACTGTTATTTTGCATATTGTATTAGGTCTAGCTCTAGTAAAGGGACTCAGGATATTTTTGCACTAAAGAAGAGTAGCCAAAACCTGAAAGATCTTGATTTTTACTTAATGCAAGCCTAGCAACAAGCTTTTAATTTATTAACATACTAGTTTTAACTCTGGAAAACTACAGATTTTTGAAAAGGAAGGTGCTTTTAGCTGCAGAAGAATAAGAAACACAAAGCACCAAAAAAACACCCAAAGATTTAATTAGTTCTATATTTTTACATGTTAATAATGGAAAAGACCATTAACATTTCCAGAGCTGAGTTTTACAGTTCAGTCAAGTGCATTTCCAGAGGCAGTTTGAGAAATGTGGACCATCATTTGTGAGGGACCATCATTTCTGAGAGTTAGGAGTAATTTAGTACAGATTTCTGTGTGAAGTTCATGTGCAAGAAATACAAGATAGAGTTAATTCTGGTATTATGTCAAGATTATATATTAGGGTGACAGGTATCACAGTCCCTAATAGATTGCAAAGGACAGAGATAATGAAGAGTGATGCTTTGTGTTCCCAAGGCTGCCTTGGGCCTGGTATGTACCTGTAGGCAAATCACTCCTTCCTTAATTGCTCTGTCTGTAGAAATGATGATAATGATGTGGATTATTTTGTGTTTTGTTTTGAGATCTTAAGGGAATACATGGAAATGAAGTGGTAGGAACATGAGAGGAAATACAAGGTTGTAAAATAAGCATCTGTATTGCAGGCAGCTTTGTTCTGGCAACTGATTATAAAATTATTGATTCTACTGTTCTTTCCTGTTGAGGGTGTCACTATGTACTTGTTCACAGGATTGTAGGAAAAAAAATTTGCTATTTCTTACACTTGCCTATCTTTCAGCTTCTCATTCAGAATTTATGATAAGGTTATTCTGCTTTTATTCTTGCCCATGACTACCTCCACAAGGGAAAAGCTGTAGTTGGCAGAGGATAAGGACAGCAAAGGTCTGTCTGTCTTTATTTTCTCTATCTCCTCCCTTTCTCTCTCTGTCTCTCTTTGGCCGTTGAAAATGTAGGTCATATTGCATCACCATAAAATGGAACAGTCAGAAAGGTGTTTGAAAAATGCTGACATCTCTAGCCTGGGGTGCATGCCAGTGTCCTTTGTTTACATTGGGAATAGTGTTGTACCTGTGTAGGAACCAGCATCTCTGTTAAGGTTAGTGGTATGGTACCTGAATTATCAGTTAGATTTTAGGAGGACTCTCATCTGCCTGCAGTAATTTAAAATTAGACAGATAAAATGCAGCTATTCAAAATAATGATATACACAAGGAGCTAATTTGAAATCCTTAATCTGCAGTAACTGTGACG
The DNA here is from genome assembly GCA_013399455.1 of Anthoscopus minutus. Classification (NCBI taxonomy): domain Eukaryota; kingdom Metazoa; phylum Chordata; class Aves; order Passeriformes; family Paridae; genus Anthoscopus; species Anthoscopus minutus. The sequence continues at coordinate 904,109 of VWYI01011759.1, forward strand.
GTGTTGTTTGAATAATGTTACCTTTAACAGAGAAGCTCAGTTATAAATTTTGCAAATCATATTAATCATGTAGTCTCAATTGCCTTGATTAGCTGTGCCTTTCAGTCTTGAAAAGGATGTTTATATTATATGTTTGTATATTTTTCTTAGTTTTTTACTTCATTACTGTTTTACTTCATGCACCCTTTTAACTGATCCAATCAGGATTTTTTTTTTATTTTAAAAATGGAGAATCCTGATGTCCAGTGTCTTACTGCTAGCTACCAGGCTTTCATTGTTTGTGTTTCTGATGTAATACAAGTTGTAATTGGTATGAAATATTCCCATGGCTTAAAATGCAGAACATATCTTTTTCTTCACTACAGACATATATAAATACCATTTTTAAAGAAATGTATAAATCTAATTTAAACTGTCCATATTTGTCTTAGTTTGGTGCAGTAAGATAATGTGTTTTAGAGACTGAACTTTCAAATAAATAGTGGCATAAATCATACTGCAAGATGTGGGTGTTTTACTTGCTTATAGAAAATCTTGCATTATTTCTGAAATGAGGTATGTTTTTTAACTTTCTATTCAATGCTTTGAATCATTGAAATGGAATATGCAAAGGGTTCTTATGACTTTGTTAATCTTACTGCTGGAGAAGACTTCTAAGTTAAAAGAGGAATTGTTGGAAGATAAAATCATTGCTGACATGATTTGTTGAGGAAGATAATGAAAGCTGGTTTTTGCCTGTTCTCATTAGACAAAGGAAAATTATAGTAGTCAAAGTTAAGACCCATCAAGTGCACTTTGCTATGCATAATTATTTTGCAATTTTTATCAGCTATCCAAAAGGTGCTGTTGTTTCTCCATTAAGGTATTAGTTATGTAGTAATTAAAATATTAGTTATTAAAGTTTGATCCTTGTGGTTATTAACCAATAATTTCATAGTTATTAACTATAACTATGCGTGTTTGAAATAGTTTCAGAATAACTTGTATCATTATTATATTTCACACCAAATATTCTGTTGCATTTGTGTTTGCACAAATAATACTAAATATTTACTATTATTTACTACTAATAAATATTTAAGTGAGAAACACTTGCTCTTGGTATACATAGGAAATACATGAAATCTTGAGAAGCTGTAATTTCATAATTGGTGTTTGCAGGAGTTTGCTGTTTAATCCCTGAATGGAGCTGGTAGTTATTTTTCTGTCTGTGAAGGTGTGAAGAATTGTGTCTGCTGGAGAGACTAGCAGGGCCAATTATGCAATTGGTGGTTCTGATACCATCTTTGACCCCCTGAGATTGTGTAGTTGGTGGGTTCAGAGTCAGTCTCCAGCACAGCCAGGATTATCCTAGGGACTGCTGGGGTTCACCCTTGAGTTGCCCCTGGCCTGCTGCTGTCCTGCTCCTGCTCCCTGCACACAGCCCTGCTGCTCCTGCCTCTCCAAGGGCAGGGATGAGACCTCAGGAGGTTATCCCCAGATGTACAGAATGTCTGAATGAAGCCCAGTACTGGGTGTGACTATACCCTGCATGTCCTTATCTTTGTTTATATAAATACAGCCTTTGTATTTTATCTTAAATTTGAGTATTCAGTAGGTAACATAGGGGAAAAAGTGTTCCAAAATTGAGGCATTCTCTTTGGTGCATTATTTCTGGCATCTGAAAAGAGAGTTAAAGGACCTTGAATAGCTGAGGCATTAGTTTTGGTGCCTTCAAAAGTTAGGGATGCTCTATTACATACATTTCCATTTTCTTTATTTTAATGAGTTGATTTGCAATTACAATTTTCATGTAAATGTGTTTCCCCTTAAATGGATAATATGCATTTGTAATTGTAACTCTGCCTATACTACATGTAATCTGTGGAGATACAGTTTTGACTGGGATAGAGCTTTTGCTCTGCCAGGCTGTGGTTTCCTGTCTTGCATATCAGAAACTTCTCAAAGTATTAAACAGCAATTTTGTCCAAATTTCTTTGATAGTCAGGCAATGAGAGTGACATAATGCTTCACTGCTTTGGAAATGCAGGCCTTTTTGGAAAAAAGGATTGGCTGCTTTGGGTTCTTTTGTCATTTTTCCTCCTTTCAGCTGGCTCTCACTTTTCTGGGGTGCCAAGGAGAGAGCTCCACCTGGCTTGTTCTCAATCCTCCCATGACTTCCTTGCATTACTCTGCTGACAGTTGTGGTTGTAATTGACCTGCTGTAAATCCTCAACAGGAATCATTCCTGGTCTCTGTCACCCATTATCCAGAGAAAGAGTTCTCTTTACAGGGTCATTAAGTTGTCAGTTTATTCTTTTGAGACTTACTCTTTTTTAACTTCTTTCAAACTCAACTGCAGGTATAATCCCTACAGCAAAATTCACAGGTGGTGACACAGTATGCTCTGATCTTTCATATACAGGAATGAAATTTTTGCTGATCCTTCCTTCATCCTTGTCTTGTCTGCTCCTTTGCTACCCTATTTCTAGATTTGTAGGTCTTTGGAGATGTCTTCTGCTTTACAGTTTTTGGTTTCATTTTTGCATGAAGCAACAGAACTTGCCTTTTATGAAAATGTAACATTTATATCAGGATTAAAGAAAGTGTTTTGCATGCAGAATTCTCATATCTCCTAAAAATTTGGGATGGAGATGGAGGAGTGAATTACTTCCACAGCAAGGTAGGTCATGAGCTCAGAGGGCTTGGAACTTTGAAGCTAAACATTGAATAATCTTCTGGGAAGTGGATGATCCATAACAATTCAGAGTCTCCTGTCCTAAGCTAATAAAGAACAAAAAGGATTTTTTGGTAAACAGTGCATTGCATTTTCCTGGTTAACAGCAGCAGGAGTTGAAGAGAAAGTTTTATACTGTAGTATTCAGTGAGGTTTGTATGTGTAACAAGGAAATACAGTGTTTTCTGAGACTTCTACTAGTGTAGAAATTTGCTAAGGATCACTTCTGTTAAACATAAAGCAAAACAGGGCCTGCAGAGGGGAAAAAAATAATACTGGACTTGCTCTCAAATCTTGAGCATTGAAAACAAAAAAATTCAGATTTTATGCAGTAACTAGAATTTAATTAAGTGAGGATGTTCTTCTTAGGATCAGCTGTGTCGCTGAGCAGAGTCAATCTTAGAAGCAGTAAATATATCTCTAGAGGATCTCAGTCAAGGTAATGTTAGCTGCAAAGCTGCATTTTAAAGGAAAAGATGAAAAAGAGGTTTATCCTCAATGCATAAAAAGACTAAAGATGTCAACTTAGTTGGCAGACATCTTCTCAGAGGAGCAGCAAGAAGCTGGGAAAAGCTTCATTTGGCACCTTCACTGGAGCAGAGCCCTACAGACTGGGGGACAGCTTGGATGCCCTCTTGGACTGCATTTCTCTTGTCTGGACTTTAGTCCTTTGTGGGGGAAAAAATAGTATTCTCTGAAGTGTCACCCAGTCCCAGTGCTAGGTTGGCTTATTTATATGTATTTTCATCGCTTTTAGTGGTAAAAAAAAAATCACAAGTTTCATTTCAAAGCACTTGTGAAAATTAATTGAGCTTAAATATAACCTGTGCACAAAAATAGTTGAACTTTTTTCTGAGTTTTAACAGAGCTTTGATTTAGCTTTAACCAGTTCAGCATTGATTTATGCTAAACCAAAGCAAACTGGGATTCAGTTTCATTTATATAAACAAATTTATAAGCATTGAATGAAAGGATCTGAAAAACCTGAGCTTGGGATGATCAAGGTCCCATTTGTGTGAAAGCCTCAATCTGTACATTTCTCTAAATTCTTCATCAATGGCCTGGTGAATAGTCTCTGATGTTGATTATGTGAAGGATTATTTTTACCTCTCCATGTTCTGTGACGTGATGGTGAAGCTGTCAGTGGCTGCATCCTGAGAGCCCCAGTACTTGAAGTGCTGTATTTTGGAAAAATCCTGTGCAGAAAATCCAGCACTGCTGTATTTCCAGCGTGTGATACAGGCACAGCCACGTGCTTGGGAACCTGGTCAGAAAGAGTCGATGCAAGTGTGGTGACTGGGCTGAAGATTGAGGTTTCATCCAATGCATACCTTCCTGCTAATGTCAGGCTGCCATTTAGAGAGCTGCTCTGTGCACACCATAGCAGCTCCCCGCTTACCTTCCAATGTGAAATCCATTGCACAAACTGTCCTTGTAAATCTGATAAAATGTTTTGTATTAGTTTTTAAATAGACACATTTATCGTTAGGAAACAGAGCTAAGGTTTCAAATGTCTTAGTGCTGTACTTTTTTTCTTTTCTTTCAGAATTAATCAGGTACAAGTTAGGAAAAGCTTCCAAAATCTGAACAGATGAAGATCAATTGATAAATCAACCCAGCGATTCACCATACTTTCAAGGTACTGTGACATACTCAAGCAAATATTTTCCTTGAGGTTAAGATTCTTGTTCTTTAGATGTGAGAAGCATAGAGAACAGGATATTTAGCAGGGTTGCAAAGCAAGTATGAAGTGTTACCAGATGCAGTGGGGAGACTTTTTTTAAATGCAAATATTTAATGTGTGTTTCAGTGGGAAATAGTGACATTACAGTCAACTTAAAGGAGTTCAACTTGGCATGCAACTGCCAAACTTAAAAAAAAGATAAAACTAAGCTGGATTATGTCTTTCAATCAATTAGGTGAAGTGATTTGGAAAAGTAAATTGTGGCAGACAGTAAATATAGTGGAATCAATATTTTAAATTTTTTTTTATATATTATAGAAGAAGGAATCTTCATTTTCTGAATTACTATTTTTTTCTATTTCCATGTTTCCATGATATGTAAAAGCATTTGCAGGCTCTTAGGCTCTGGCATGTGCCATAGCCTACCAGCTGCATCAGTCTTACTATTTACAAGTTCAGAAAATGGAATTGTAATCTGAGATAAGACTGTACAGTTGTCAAACACAGTGGGTTTATTCTGTATGACTAGTGTTCATTGCAGAATGTTAGAAAAAAGAGAAAATTGTGATAATAAATTGAAATTTTGTCTGAAGGACTGCTAGTGCAGAGTATTTTATCAGGTACTGCTGATTCATTGAAAGATTATCTGTTTCTTTCTCTGTTTCCCTTACATTTATCTTTACTCTTTATCATCACGTGCATTTCACCATTTTGTATATTTTTGCTTATCTCCATGAAAAGAAATACTTCACTCTTATGCACAGATATGAAGAATCCAAACTATTACAGCCTGACCAGCATTTGCTGGGCAAATAATATTTAAATATATTTTAAAATAGATTGTAGCAGAAAGGGCCATTACGGTTAGCATGAATCTGGCCTGCAGAGCTTACTTAAGTGTCAGAGTTAACCTGAGCTCAGGAATTGTGAGGAATGTTTGTTACTGTCTGGATCTTGTAATATGTAACATTTGAAGCTGTAATACCTAAAGATTTTATAGCAAAATGCTTCCCTGGATTTTCCAGCAGCCAGAGAGGTGGCTGTCTTAGTGAACCCAGAGTGTCTGGGCTGCAAAAACTGCCTTTCTTTCTGTTCTTTCTACTTCCTTGCTCCTCATCACTGAATAGAGCCACAACATCTATCAGGCTTTCATATAATCCTAGACTGGAACAGTCCTCTGAATATCATCTGGTCCAACCTTCTGTTTCAGGCAGGTTATCTGAGTCCTGGTCAAGTGAAGGGTTAAATATTATTGGCAAGAAAAAGTTCACAATTTCTCTGGGCAGCCTGATCCACTATGTAATTGTCCTCACAGTAAATACTTTATTGTTGCATCTAGACAGAACTTCTGAGCCAACTTGTGCCTGTTGCCTCTTGCTCTGTCACCTTGTTCCTTGTGAAGAGAGTTACCTCCATCTTCTCTATAATTATCTTTTACTTCTTGGAAGACTGTGATTACATCTCACCTGAATCTTCTCTTCTTTAGGCTGAACAAACCCAATTTCTTTCAATTTTTCACAAAGTTTTCCAACCTTCTAATCACTTTGTTGGCTCTCTGCTGGGCCCTGTCCGGTTTTTTAATGTGTCTCTTGAAGTGGCTCAGGCTTCCAGCCTGTCACAATCTCTGTACATATGGACACTTTGGGTGGATCTATTTGTTTTCCAAGTTTTTGTGTCTACAAGCTTGATGATGTATTTATTCCAATCATCTGGATAATTCTAAAAGATATCAGATAGGATTGAGCCCAATATTGATCCCCAAGGAACTCTGTGACTGATTGCCATTTGATTCTGAGCCATTCCCATCGTTTCAGCACAGCAGTTTATCCAGTTTGCCAGCCATCTCATGGTCCCCATCCGTGCCCTTTCAAACTAACTCTCTTAGCAGTCTCATGTGTATCCTGTCAAGTCCCACAGACCTGCCCATGCCCAATTGGTGTAGTACTTTGTTGTTAACCTGCTAAGCACGTGCTCAGAGCAGGTAGCATCAGCAAAGCATCAGCAGGCAGCAGTCAAACACGAGAAGAAAGTTTAAATTTAAATATCCTTGCACCAGGATTCTTAGGAACTTTGGTTTGATGTTAAAAGCACATCAGGGGTTCTGGGGCCTCATCAGCTTCATCCCTTCATGGATAGTGTGGCTGTGGCCTCAAGGAGCTCCAGTCCTGTGAACTGTGCTTGGACTCAGAGTCTTAAACTGGCAAGAAAGCAGGAGGGGTTGTGAAACCTTGCAGGGGAGATAGGTTCCAGCAGAAGATCAGTAGTACCAAATTGTCCCCATCAAGTGCTTTGGTTTCAGTAAATGGAAGTCCATCACTAATGTTTTGTTACAATTGGCCTGAACGGCTGTGTACTTGAATAATTCTTAAGTTGTAATATCATATTCTCTGTGTATAAATGAGAATCTAAAAGGTCAAACCTGTTTGTGATTCCTCTGATTAAAATTATTCATCTCCACAGTTAGGTTACTGAAATTGTTTTAACAGTTCGAGATTCAAAAGGTAATTTCAATACCTTATGTAAAATTAGTAAACATTAGTTTGATTTCCAGGTCATTAACTGGGTGTATTTTGTGTAGTTTTGCCTATTTCTCTTTACCACTTGGAAACTTTGTATCACCACAGTGTTTTCTCTGTAAATTTCCCTTCAGGAATTGACAGTGTGTGGTGTCATTAAGCAGGGCAAAGATCTGCACTCCTCTATTCATTATTTTGCTTTAGATCACTGTGTCGTGAATTCTTGCAGACATATTTGAAAGTTAACTAAAGAAGGAAGTGGTTGTAGTCTTTTGCTAGGTTCTTAATGCATGGTAATAAATTGTCTTACAATTTGTGTGTAAAAGTGTTGTTGTGATGTTTGGATAAACATCCAAGGGCATCTGTTGCATTTTCACCCGTATGCAGAATTCTTTGCAGATTTACTTCTTAGCCTCCATTCCCCCAATTCTTCCTTCTCAGAAAAGGATACCTTCTAATCTTAACAATATTGTTCTTCCACCTGGTACAGGTGGGTTGTAGTAGATATGCACAATCATTTCTATTCCAGCATTTAGAGTAGCTTTATTCCAATGCTTCTGAGCATCTTCAGTTTCACCTTTGAAGTGTTACTCATAAATAAAATTATACACATCAACTGTTCCCAGGATCCGTGGGAAAAAGGATAATAGACTAGCATGATTTCTTATATAATTTCTTTATTGTGTGCTGCTTATGATTAGATCATTTTGCAGGATCACAATCCTGTATATAGTTATAAAGGGAGAGTTGCTGATTTCCTGGATGTCAGACTGAACTGCAGATTACCATAATATGTTTTTCTTAGTGAATTAATATTTTTCTATAATGGGGCTTAAATTAAATAGTCTGTTTGTTATGGCTGGGTAGTTCTGTTTTCATCTGGATATTTTATGTGAACTTTTTATATCTTCCATACTTGCCCAATTATAGTCTTACATTTCTCATTCTGGAGATACATTTTAAAATGCATAGAGTGTGCTCTCCGTTTCAGTGTTTTCAGCAGGAGCTAATGGGAGTGTTAGGACTTGAGCATATCAGCTGCTTGAGTTGTCACTTCATCCTGAATCCCACCTACCAATAAATAATGACATTTGTTCTTAGTTTTTATGCCCTTCTTTGTCATTTCATACTTTATCTATAATTAACTTACTTGATTTAGTTTAGTGCTATAGTGCCCCTTAGAGCTTCTCCTCAACTGCCTTTTTGTGAATTCACTATTTTCCTTTCTTCTGAGTTCTGAAAAAGTGATACCCCTGTGGATTCTCCCTGTCTCTCCCTTTGCACTTCAGCTCTCACATCCTTTCACTTCCATTGTGGAAAATCATCGGTGAATCGTATCATTGTACTTCTGCTCTTCAAAGAGTTCAGCTGCAGATTCATCCTTCCCTTTTCATTCCAGTTAAGAGTTGTCATATCTCAGGTCCTATACAGAGGCTGTCATACAGATTCTAACTGAACAGCTGAAGTAGGTGTTCCCTGTTTGAGCGGCTTTCCCGGACCACCTGGCAAAAGAATGAAACCTGCTGGTACAGGTGAAAAAATGCCTGCAGTGTCATGCCATGAAATAACCATCCGCTGCAGTTTTCAGCAGTTGCATGCTGTTTGTAGGCATACATTTAATCATAGTGTTGCCAGCCATATTTAATATATTGGTTAATCTACTTAGTGAGCTTTAAAACTGTGAGTTTTCCTTTTCTGTATGTTTCCTATTTTTGTCTCCTTTCTTTGCTTTTGCAGGCTGTGTTATATGATTTGTTTGTTTATGCTTTCTTCACATCATTATTTGATTGTCTTCTCTACATCATCCACTGTTTTCTGCTGTTTTCCTGCCTCATATTTTTCCTTCTCTACTTTCTTCTTGAGCTTAACTTCACTCCTCCTTGTGTTTTCTCTCTGTTCTCCAAATACTTGTTCTCATTCACAGGTATAAGCAGTTCGTGGTTTTTCACACGTTATCTCAGTCCCAATGCTTCTGCTTGGGCTATTTTGTTTTCTCAGATAAATCCTTAGAACCAGTGGCATTTCTGAGCTCCTTTTTGTTCTGTTAAAGAGAAGTGTTGCCTTCTAGGCAGTTTTACACACTCAAATGTTCTCCCCACTCCTGGCCAGGTTCACCTCATTTAATTCTGGATGTCTAATGCAGGTGCCTAATTTATGTGTGTGGTCATCCATGGCTACTTCTGTGGTCAGTGGGAAAAGAAGGGCTTCTTCAAATAGTACTTTGCACCAGGAGGGACCAAACTGGTCCCAGAAGTATCCCTTCCTCTCTGCTGACCACCAAGGGGAGCTTTGGGTGACTGGTCTTCTAACTGGATGTCTCAGATTTGTAGCTGTCACCTCTGTTAAAGACAACTGCATGTACGTGTGTTTTCAATCCTGATCTAACATGATGGACTTCCAGGCGTTTCCCTATTTTTGCCTAAAATAATCAATGCATCTATGTATGGCTTTATGGAAACAATGTAAGAAAATTGAGCTAGTGTGCTTTAAAGAGCCCAAATAACCTATTCAGCCTAATGACTGTGGGGAAAGAACATTCTTGCCACTTCCAGTCCTTGTAAAATCAGTTTTTCATCTGCCCCTATTCCTGCTGTCTGACTAATCGTTCTTGTGCACTGAACTGATGAACTGATCCTGCTGCTGCCACTTCCCTCCCTCTGCTGGAATACTGATGTACTCACTGCACAGTGAGAAAATATTTCAGTAGCGGAAGGTTTACTAAAGGACAGCCTGAGGCCCAGACTGCAGAATTAGATCTTGAGTGGGAATATATAGGGAAAGAAAAAAAGCTGTGAAAAGAGAGAGGCTAAAAATGCAGTAGCCAGATTGAAAGAGCAGAGAGGAGGCATAAAGGGGATAATCAAAGCTGTATGAAATAACAGAGGTGTGTGCTTTTACCTCTGTGGCTGGCACTTCTGAAGTAAGAGGCACTTCTGAGCAGCTTGATGAGTGTCCATGTTAGAAACTGGGAAGTTGATAGTCTATTGGCTTGTTAATGTAGTTAGTTAATTGATGTAATTTTGCCAATTTTTGCACTATTTGACATAAATACATTGGTAATGTTTAAAGGAAAGAATCCTGTGATGTGTGAACATAAAATTGATCTGCCATGGGTAACTCTGTCACTTTTAAAGGGTAGGTGATGGTGTTCTATGACTCTGTTTGTCCCTTATCACTATATTTACTTTATGATTTATGTTAAGTAAATAATAGAAAATAATAGAAAAACCCTTTATGAATTTGATGGACCGTTGGACATATCAAGGTTTCTTTTTCAAACTGCAGCTGAGGCAGCTTTCTGACAGCTTACTCCAGGACAAAGGAAAGCTGCATGAATGAAGTTTGTAATACAAAGGAGAATATTTGACACAGAGAATATAGATCTGTCTGTAACTTGCTTTATCCTATGGCTGGAGTCTGCATTCAGCTGTGGATGCTATCTTAGACTCCATTTGTGAGGAACTGTTGAAGAACTAATCTTGAAAGAAATTTAGCATAGGTTTTTTTTCCTATCTGGCTTCTACACCACAAAAATCCTGAGGTTCTGTTCAGCAACTGTTCAGCACCTGACAGACATTTTTCTTCCAGTAATGTTCTTAGCTTTAATTATAAGTAGTTTTCTATACTATAAAGCATGCTATTTGATAATTAATCAAACAATAACGCACTGCATTCATCCTCAGACTCTGGTTCCATGAACAGCTTTATTCATGCTCAGACTAAGATGAAGAGTTTTGGGAAGCTACAGACAGGGCAGCGAAGAGCCAGTGTAACTGTCTGAAACATCAGGGCCCAGCTCAGGAGGGTGATGGGCTTTGATAATTAATCCTGCTGCAAATGTCTGCAATAGAAGTCAGTGTTGCTCTCTTTACCTAAATTTTATGGTGTTGGCCTTTTATGAAGGAGCCAAGTAAGACTTCAAGTTGATCAGGGGGAAAGAAAAATCATGCTAGCTGCTCTGTATTAGATGTGCAGTTTTAGAAGTCCTTTTCTGAGTATGACATAAATTAGCAGTTGGGTGGAACAGTGAAACTGTTCTTATAATTACAGCCTATGTTATCCCATATGACTATGGTGTGATGAGCTTGAATTTATAGATCTTTTATATGCATAAATTTGGAAAGAAACATTTCTAGCTTGTATAGTCCCACACTTCAAATGAAAACAGGAAATGAAAATTAGCTAAGCCTGCGTGTATATGCACCTCTGCAGATTAAACAAATTTATTTACAGTTCTGACTTCTGCTGTGTGGTTTTGCAAATATATGTATGGGGTCTGTGAGCAGTTCCACTCACAGTGCCAGTCCCGTGCTCTCGACTACCTGTAGAGCAGGCAGCACATCCGATTTACGTATTTTTAGCTGTTTTTCGAGGATGTTGTTACTGACAGTAGCATCAAGTGTGGCCAGAAATCGTTGCAGTTTGACACTGATACTTGAACACTTTAGTGGGGAAAACCCAGGGTTTTTTATCAACGAACTTGATTTTTCAAAGCTTGGACTTCGTTACTTGGAGTTAGCAGGTTCGACAGCATCCTTTAATCCTCGCTTTTGACACGGCACGATGTCATCGCAAAGTTTAGGCAAGGGAAAAAAAAAAGCGCTATTTAAAAAAAGAAAGGTGGAATAACAATGAGAAGGCCCTGTCCCTGAGAGCCAGGTTAGGGGTATAACGAGGGCAGCAGCGCGCTGGAAACTCGCTCGGTGTCCCCCCTGTGCCCGGGGCCGGGCGGCTGCCGCGGGCGAGGAGCGGAGAGAGGGGATGGGAGAGAGGAGAGGAGATGGGGGAGAGGAGATGGATGGGAGAGAGGAGATGGGAGAGAGGGAGCCGGGGGGGCCGGGGACGCGCCCGCCCGGAGCGAGTTTCCTGCTCGCCGCTGCCTTTAAGGAGGCGCCGGGTTTAAGGTGGACCGGGGATGAGGGCGGGGCGCGCCCGCCCGGCTCCGCCCGCCGCGTCGCTCTCCGGTCCGCCCCCCTCGCCGGGGCAGCGGGTGCCAGGCGGGGTTGTGATGCGGGCGTTGTTTTTGTAGGGTCGCGGGGCCGCGGTGCGGAGGTAGCGAGGCGGCCCATGGAGCTGGGGTACGCCTGGCAGGCGGCGTAGCCCTGCCCGCCCCCGCTCCCTTCCGCCGCTTTGTTAGCGCGAACACAAGCGCGCCTCACCTACACGGTGAAGAGGAAGGCAGCGCTCCCCGCACAATAATGGGCACCCGGGCGCTGCCCCCCGGGCCGCCGCAGAGGTGAGTCGGCTCCGCCGCCGGGCCGCAGGTTCCCCGCGGGGAGGAAGCAAGGCGAGCGGGCGTGCTGACAGCGCCGCGGCGCTGCCTTAAGAGCGGGGCGCCACCTTAAGCGGCCGCTGACTTTTCTCGTTACATTGTAGCAGCGGAAAGAATGTCGGCGCGGGCCGCGGGTGACGTCAGGAGGGAGCAGCGCGGCGCGGCCGCCAGGCAGCGGCAGCGGCGGCCCCGCCACGGCCAGGGAGGAGGCGGAGGAGGCGGGAGCGGCGCCGGCCCCGCCGCCACCGCAGCGGCAATGGCGGCCGTCGGGGAGCGCAGGGCCCTNCACCCCCGGCATTCGCGGCCGAGTTCGTTGTCCGGTGCGCGCCCCCCGGGCGGGCTCGGGAGCGGCGTGGAGCGGGCAGCGCCTGCCCCAGTTCCTGTAATCCGGGACACGGTGCGACGAGGTCGGAGCCGGTCCCCGGAGCCCGGCACCTTCTGCCCTCGATTCAGCCTCGGCGTGGGGCGGGGAGCTCCTGCCGCAGGTGAGGCATCCCCGCGCTGACAGCGGCTCCGGGCCCTCGGCCACTCTGCTCCTGTGTTTCCCCCGTGTGCCCACGGGGAAATGGGCTACAGCTCCCGAACTGGGGGGTCACTCCTACCCTCTGGCTTTTCCATAAATTGAGATCTTGTGGCTTTTTGATTTTAGGAACAGCATTAGAAGAAAGTTTCAAGGAATACGGAAGAAACCGAGAAGCAATGCGACTTTGCCGAGAAGGTGAGTGCAATTCATTCTTGAAGAAAAGTGCACAGAGAAGTTTTCTTCTTCATAACTACTTAGCAGAGGGTCAAGCATGGGAAAGAGAAAGGATCAGAGTTTCCTATCGATTTGGATTTAGGACTGGTGGCCTGTCAGTGGCTGGTGTTATTAGTATTATTGTTAAATAATTATGTATTTTGAAAATTACGAGTTAGGGCATAGACTGTCTTTACTGCTTCTATATGTTGTTTGGTTTTTTTTTTTTTCCTTTAGACTATAAATAGTCCTAAGGAAGCTCTGTGACCAACACTGATAAAAATCTTGTCTTGAGTCACAATATTTTTTTGTTCTTGGTATAATCCATGTCAGTATTTCAATACCAGTCCCTTCCCCTGTCATGTCAGTGTGTTATGTTTATTGCTTGGTACTCTGCTAAATGAGAGTGACCTTTCACCTGTGATTAGCAAAAGCCCATTACGGCCTAGTTTCTTGCAAGAGTAACAATGCTGCTTGGAGTTGTAAGCAGATGATGAATGAAAGCTATAGATTATTATTTACTTTCTAAAAGGCCGTGGAAAAAAGGAAGCAATGAGTCTGATTTATTATGTTAGTTTTTGTTTGTTTGTTTTTCTAGTTTCATGATTGTTTTGGAACAGAGAAAGTTTTAGAACCTTTCTTAATGTTGTTGGTTCTTGGTTCCCTCTGACTGCCTGAGACATGTACCAGAGAATAGGCCCAGATGTTTTAAATACTAGAGCAGTTGGACCCAAGTCATTTATTTGATGCTGTTAGAAATGGAAGACTGAGTTTGTAGCCATGGTTTACAGTCATGGGAAGCAGAACTTGCCAGCAACCTTAGGAGATGATCTGATTCAGCACTTACAGACTTGTGAGCTGCAAGCAGCAAGTGAAATGTAAAGCAAGGTGGCACAGGCTAGCAGGATTGGGAGGCAGTGATCCGTATTGAGTCTGAATCAAAATGGCTATTTGTACAGAATTCCTAATGTTGTTAATATTTGGAAAATACAGTTTCTAGGATCAGAGTCGGTGGTCAGTGGCATGGAAGAAAGATGCAATAGACAGCTGTGCTGCAGTGTTCAGATTCACTTGTGTTGTTTTGCCATCTTCTTAAGTGTCTGTGAGTTCTTAGGCACTTGAAAAATCACTTTATTGCTTCATTGCCAAGTTCCAATCTAATCATCGTGCTGGATATGTAATTAATTTTTCTGAATAGACGAATCATTCAAATGCTAAAAAGCATTTACAACAATAACATACACATTATCCTACTCAAGATTTTACCAATAAGGATTTTTAAACATTTGCTCTTATTTCTAACCTCTTAAAATGCAAGCATCTAAGGTTTCCAGATTCTTAAGATTAGCTGGCAGGGTAAAGAATAATCTATCCTATTTTTTTTTCCCACTGTAGAGAGATCATGAAACTGTTTTTTGCACAGGCTGATCTCTGAGACACAGCTTTTCTGCACTGACTCCAACCCTGTGAATGATTTGTAGGTTATGAGTTGCAGGAAGTTGATAAAATACTTTGAGAATTATAACTGAAACTTAGTAGCCCTGTCAGGCTTCCAGAAGTCTATTTATTTTGGTTGCCTTGTGACATGTGAATGAGACACTGACTCGGCATATACCTGTAGCTGGTCTACAGGGAGCTTGGCCTGATGCAAAATAGAACTGAAGTAGTATTAATTAAGTTTAGGTCAACTTAAGGATCTAGGGGAGCAGCAAACATGCCAGCATATGTATATGTTATCAAATAAAACTTTGAAAATAGTGTAAATGATTCCTTTACCCAGGAAGAATTTTGCATTCAAAATTGAGGAACAAACATTTATTAAGTAATTGGACTTTCTAAACCTTGGTTCTTAACAGGGAAAGGTGAACGAAAAGTATAAATTTTGTTAGAGCCACTTTAACCTCAAAACTTTTGTCGTGGTACCCCACAGTATTTTAAAGACAAGTAACAACAGAACTCCTTGTGTAAGAAAGTTATTTCTCTACAGATTGGGAGTCGACTCTGAGGCCCTACTTCACAAAAGGATTTCAAGGTTATTTAGGCTAATTTAACCTTGCATTGCAACTCTTCCAGTTTGCATAAAAGAATTAAATATTCATGGCCTGGAGAGGGAGCAAAAGAAGGAACATGACTTTACAGCCCACATATTAGAATTGGGTTCAAAACCAAGAACCATTTTCTTTATTTAACAAGTGTCAGGCTCCCACTGGCCTCTGTCCCCACTGGGGTATGGGTGGTAGTTGTTCCTTTTCCCAAATGCTGTTTGTCTGCATCTCCTGGTGGGAATGGCCTTGTCCTCAGCATGCCAGGTGGCAAGAGATGGATTTCAGCCTTGCAGGCAGTTGAGTCTGAACCTCCTGAAGAGTGTTTCTCTTGTTGTAACACTTTATTAGAAAAGGGGCCTAGCATTACCAACTTCTCCTTTTGTTAAACTTTAAAGGCAAAGAATGATGCATGCCATTTGTTTTAAAGGAATAAAGGAGGATGTAACTGTAATTCCAGGGCGATATTTGCAAGCAGTGGTGAGAGGCAGGATTTCAGACACACCTTTGTCAGTGGCACTTCCTATTTGCTGATCAGGCAGCTCCTCTCTCAGCATTTTAGATAGTTGTGAAGCTTGATAAGTCCTTAATACCTGTAAATGATGTTAGTTCCATGCAGAGATCAGGAAACACATCTCAAACATGGTGTTTTTCTTTATCTAACCCTCCTTGTCATAACCAAGCTCACATTGAAGTAAGAACTAGAATTTGAATTTGGGCTTCCCAAACTTCCAATGTTTGTGTCTCATACTTCTGTGTTTCTTTTTCACTGTTTTTTATATGCTTTCTGTTCTGCTAATACATAATACTAAATCATTCCTGCTGGGATCCTCACTGACCTTCATCAAAGTGAGAAACTCGCTGGATACTTTCCCACATGATGGTTTTTGAGACAGTAGCAGTCCACACTGAGCTTTGATATAGAAATCAGAGCTGCAGGAATAAGGTATGGGCCCAATGGACTTGACTCTTGGTATGGAAAATCACCAGGAGATGGAAGTGAGAGAGGGATACCCAATGGGATGGGAAGATTTTACTTTAAAATAAGCCATAAACTTTACTTTGACTTTGTACACTGAAACATTCTGCTGGACAATCCTATCAAGGTAAGAACATGTTAGAAGCAATTGTGCTTATTAGTTATTTTCATATATAATTGATGAGACAGAATGTTTTGGCTCATGCAGTCACTTAATTACTTAACTGCTTTATGAAGCAGCTAAAGGTGTGAATCCCCTGCCACTCACTTGTGCTCTGATGAAGCAAGGATAGCATGTTGCATTATAATATATAGATGAATTCCAGAACAGCAAGGCAGAAAATCTCCTTCTCTTCATGCATTTTTGCTACATTTTAAAATGAAACTTTGTTGAAGTGCATCTTCCAAACTTGTGTAATAGTGGGAGCAAGTGCCATTGGATGCAGCCAAAATGTTTTCAGACACTCAGTTCATCTTGGAGGTGCAGTAGATCTTAAAAGGAGGTTGGCATGTCTGTAGTACCTGACACTGATTTGAAAACAAAAAGATTCTTCATATCAAACCTCATAATCAGTGCTTGAAACAGTTCTTCAGGAGATCCTTGCTAACTTGTGCTGAATTTAGTTTGCTCTTAAGAATTTTTCTAGCCCATTGTTGCAAAGAGGATCTTTAAATAGAACTGTGCGTGTGAGTGTAGAGTTCATGCGTGGTAACTTTGACAGGCTTCAACAGAGGCAACTGTTGCACCTTGCAAAATTTAACAACAGGTTGGCTCATTTTGCTCTGTGAAAGAGTAGAGAAGCTGTGGATAGAAACAGTGAGGGCCATTAGTTGTTTAGGATTGAGGGCCTAACCCTTTCCCACCACCCAAGGAACTCTTGACTTCCTACAGTAAATTTTCCATTGCTAAAGGTTGTCATATATGTTCCTTTAAATAAAACAAAAACAAGGGGAAAAAAATCTAAAATAAGAAACCCAAAACCAAACCATCCCCACCCCTGAATCTATAGTGGAGAGTCAGAGAGAGACAACCCATGTACATCATCATTACATGCACCATTACTTATTAATTTGTGCAACCCTTTTGAAGTGGTTGGGATGAAAGTCGGTCTTACACTGATTCATAAAATAATTTTGAAATACTTAAAATCATAAAAAAGGAAACGATAGCATCTCAGATGGGAAAACAAAAGCTCGGGAAGCAAAAGAGGTTTGGTTAGACAATTTAAAATTGAGTGTTTCTTTTTAATAGTGTATTCAGTGCATGCTGAAACTGTGGTGTCTTTGCTAGAGCTTAAGCACCTCATTCTTTCAGTTCCACATACAGCCCCTTTTTTCAGTTTGTTTGGGTATTTTTGTGTGTGTTGCATCCTTTGAGAGGTAAATCCCTTGGTGCTTTCTATTTCAAGCACTTCACTTGCACTGGCACGAAGTGGAGGAGGAGGAGGAGGAGGACAGAACATCTTTAACGTGGTCACAGGTCAGAACTGGTGTAGCACAGTACCAGTCCTACAGCTTTTAGACTCTACTGTCTTAATAAAGCAAGAGTTGACTTTTCTGTGGGAATGCAGATTGGCAGTTTTTGGAAGGCACCTTCAGAAGACACTCTGGCAGTGACAGTAGGAATCAGTCAGGAGAGCAGGTGGGAGCAAACTCTGTTCAGCATGTGTCACCTGGTAACAGCTGAGCTTTGGGTCTTTGACAGTTAATATGTCTTGGGGAGAAAAAAAAAAAGGTTCTGTGAACCTCTAGGGCATTCAGCAGAAGCTTTGAGGTTTGATTATATTAATTGCTATTAATGGAAGTTACCAGAGCTGTGACAGTACTAAGAGGCATGCGATGAACTCTTGTTCTTCTTGAGCTTTTTCTAGGCAGGGCTGAGCAGTGAAATCCAGGCCTGGGAGGCTCACTAGAAGCATCTTTATCACACAGACCCAAGGTCTAGAATTTTCCCAGCAGCAGTTTCCATAAATAATTAAGCACTGGTGAAACTTCTGTTCCAATATTAAGCTGTAAATACAAGAGACAGCATCTTATTTCAAATTTAAATTTGTTTTTATTCAGCCTTGGGAGGTGCTTAGTTGAGTTGATTTTTTATTGTGTCAAATCATATCAGAGAGATGCTTAGAGGGCTCTATAGTCCTTGACTACCTGCAAATACACTTGTGAGAATTTTTACATTGAAGTACATATTTTAAGGTAGAAGTACAAAGTGCCATGATTCTTTTTTGACATTCTGCATAGCACTTCACTGTCTGTAATCAGATAAATCTCTTCTTCATTTCAATGGATTTTAATTGACTATTTATGCAAACTGTTTTAAGGTTTTGTCGACTGGTTATCATAAAACAATTTTGGGGAGACTTTAAAATTGCATTGAACTGTATAGGAAAATTATGGAGGTTTTATGAGATTGTTTGAAAAACATACAGTTTGAAAGGATGTTACTTTTTAAATTCTCTGCAGTGATTGGCCCTAATTTTTTTTCTTGTTATTTTTTCCTTTAAATCCAAGTTCTGTTTACAATATTTAATTATTTCTGGCAAGATGAGTCAGGTGTTATAAATAGAATATTGTGATGTTAGATTGCAAGTTAGAACTGTGTCATCTCATATGCTTTAAAGATACTCTGCAAGTTTTAGGTATTACCATCGTATGAGTGTGATACTGCAAGGCCTTGGGGACTTTGGCTGGAACTGCAGCCACAAGGCTGTCTTGATCTGTGCATAAGATGTGAGGAAGCAGGATATTTTCTTTTTTTAGAAGAACCTTTTGAAATAGTTGTCTGTACACATATGTAACAGTCAGGAATTCACTGTTATCTAATGCTTCTTAAGTGGTATATATGATTAGCTAGGTTATCCCTGTGCAGAAGAGCTGATGTCTTGATAATACTTGGTTAAAGATTGGTTTTTGTATCATTTCTGTGCTATATTTAACAACAAAAACTCAGTGAGAGAAGAACAATGCAATAAATATGTAGAAATGTGACTTTCATACAAGGTGGTAACTTTGTCATCTAAGTAGAGCAGGAAAGACAAAAAGGCTGAGTGAAGGATACTTTTAAATAAATTGGGTTAAGAGGATGCAGATTGCTCTCTCTAAGGTAACTTATTTTAAAAGGTATTTCTTCCATTGCAGCAGATCTATAAAAGTGAACTGTGTCCACTTCTTACAGCTCTCCTGCCTATGCCCAGCCTGTGGCTGGAACTGCTGAAGGTAGTCTCTTACAAAGAAGATTTCATCTTTCACAAACCATTGTAATATTTGACTTGTAATTAACTATTCTAAATAATCTATAGGATGCTTGAAAATTGTTTCTCTTCCTGTGTAATGAATGAAATAATCCACTGCTATGCAAGTTCCCCATATGTATGATATTCAGTGTTATTTCCTGGGCATTCTTACAATGTAGGTGACAGCACAGAGATGAATAGAGCTTTGTACTTACACTTCAAGTTTTTTAGCAGCAAGTGCTAAAATCTGACAAAGGGAATTCAAAGTCTAATGTAGCAGAGTAGCATGATTATAAAAGCAGTTGTCATAGGAGGCAATAAATTTATTGTAATCTGTTCCCACTGCTAGAAGGCTTTGCACAGTGAAATGCTGTCCCTGCTTGTGCAGGCTGTGTGCAGCTGTGAGCCAGGACTGGTGCTGGTGGCTCTCACACTGATCCTTGTGGCAAGTCAGACACTCATGGTAACCCCCAGGTACTTCAGGGTATGACAGGGTGTGACTTCATCAAAGTCAACTGCACAGGCAGCTGCTCCCACACTGCTTGGAGTCATTGCTAGGTTTGGAAATGGCAAATATTCTGGCTTATTGGCTCAGGTAGATTAGAAATACTCAAATGCTCAGTTACTTGTGTGTGCACATGCCCATCAGCCCTGTGGAATAAGCTGGTTTGTGGTAACATGAGTTCCAAATGAGAAAGACTGTTTATTTACAAGCTCACCCCCACCCTGATCTGCACTTCTGATAGCTTTGGCATAGCCTGTGGATAAACTTCATTGATAATATAAGGGGAAAGGGGTAATTGGTTATGCTTTGTTTTTCTGCTGGGGGGATTATGATAGGCAGAAAACATGTAATGTTCTTGATCTGCTCTTCCTTCTGTTGCTAAGCAGGACTTGAATCTTCATCGACTGTAGTTTAACAGAAAATGCAGCTTTCTCAACTGGCACTGAAAAAATACGTATAAAAGAGTTGAAGGACTAAAATCCTGTAGGGAGTGATTTTGAGGTTAAGTCCATATTGCTTTGGTTCTGAAATCTGGAGCTGTCATTGTTACCTTTCCAAGCAAGTTGACTGGATGTTTTCTCACTGATACAGTTGCCTGGAAGTCCTATAGCAGCTTGCCTTAAAATGAAGTGTGGAGGCTTTAATGAGTTAAATTTGAGGATCCAGTACTGTGATGAATACACAGTAAATTGGATGTTTGCTTTCCATGGACATAACATTCTGTTGTATTTTACCCTTCATAAATTTAACTTTCAGTCTATGGTTTTGTTCATTGACTGCATTAGATAGTTGCTGTGGCATAGTAGATGCTGTGGGTGGAAAAATGGGAGTTCTGCTGGTTTATTAAGTGTTACCTGGGGATATGGGCTCTCGTGAGCCACTGAAGTCAGCAGGGTGTTTCTTGTGACTGGAAGGAGAATGTAGGACCAGGCTGTGGGGCTCAGTGGATGAGAGAGGAGACAACCATGTTCACTGCAACCCTAGGATCAGACAGACACCAAAGGTGCTTCACTATGCAAACATTTAATTGTCAATCCCTAGATATTATAGCCACGGCTTTGTCAAGTGTATATACCCTAAATTACACCCTCTGGCTATTGTTTCAGGCAAAACTACAGAGGAAAATCTGTATCAGTTTACACCTAGGGTGTGGTTCTACAATCTTTTTTTTTTCCTCCTAGTAATGTTGGATTAAGCAGCTCTTCTGTCTCTGCTAAGTGAAACACTTGTGAAATAATAGTTGTATTCTAACTGTAAAGTTGTTTCCAAAACAAGGTGATGAATGCTTAAAAGAGAACCTTAATTTTCCATCACGTGTTTGGTCTAGAAATCTAGAGTCCATTGGGCTGTGCTTGGTTATGTATCTTTCCAGAGTGAATCTGGTCCAATTTTTGTATGTCTGCCTACAAGACTACATAGCATAATAGATCTTGTATCTTGGTTGTCTTTGAGTGTTAGAGATGTCATGTCAGTGAATAACCACAGTGTAAATCAGGACCAGTTGTAAGTGGTGTATTGTGAAAACTAAACAAGTAAGAACTGGTTGTTGTTACTATTATTAGTTAGTATTTAAAAAAAAAATTCTTTCTCATAATTAATTATGTCAGGAGGCCAGATAATAGAAGTTGGAAGTTTTTCTAACATTCCTGAGGTGGTAACTTTGTGAACTGGAGAAAATACCATTTGAATTTGTGCTACTCTGCTGAACAAGACTTACAGCATCGTTTCTCTCTTACTGGAGGGCTGTTGCAAATGATGCCAAAAGGAGAAAGAAGCATCATATATACAGTATACATAAATGTGTTCCATACCAAATACTCGTTTTATCCCTTCAGAACAAACCTGTAGTTGTGTGGAATATTCAGAAGCCTCAAATGCTGCAAAGATTTGGGTTAACTGCAAGTATTTTTGATGGGTATGTCAAAGGAATAGAAAGTGTTCCCAATAGTCAGACAGTGTGGGTGTTGGATTATTGAGACAGCCATGTAAAATAATTTGGAAAGCACTTTTCAAAATAACACATTTTCCAAAGAATTTCTCCACTTTTCCCAGGAAATGTTAAAATCATCTATTTCATTCCTATTCAATTAGAATGACTCTAGAAGTATATTAAAGGAGTTTAACTTGCCTCTGAGAACTAGAAGGCTTTACTAAGCTTTGGTTTATAAGGAATATCATTTTGGTCATGGTTTGACACTGGCCCAATGTCAGGCACCCATGACAGTCTCTCACTCACCCTCACCTGTCACAGCTGGGCAGAGGAGAGGAAAATTTAATGAAGGCTTCATGAGTTGAGATAAGGACCAGGAGAAAACTCTCCAAGGGCAAAACAGGCTCAGCTTGGAGGTACAAAGTGAATTTATTACTAACAGATCAGAGGAGGATAATGGGAAGTCAAATAAGCCCTTAAAACACCTTTTGTTCCCCCAGCCCCTGGGGAGACTGGGCACAGGGGTTTTGGTGAGTCCATCAGCGAGGTTTTCTTCTGCTGCTCAGGGAGAGGAGTCCTCCCCTGTGAGAGCCTGGGGTCCCTCCCCCAGGACTCAGATCCCTGGGAACTTCTCCAGGGGGGCTCACTCAGGAGCAGCACTCCTGGGGCAGCTGCTGCAGCATCAGCTGCTCCCACGGGCACCCAGGGCCCCCAAACTGCTGTGCCCTGGGTCACTCTTGCACGGGGTGCAGCCTCCAGGGACAGGCTGCTCCAGCCTGGAAGCAGGGCCCTCTGTCCACAGGGAATGCCACTGGATCACAGCCTCCTCCAGCATCACCTGCTCCAGCATGGGCACCTCCTGCACGGGCTGTGCATGGATCTCTGCATCCCCCAGGGATCCCCAGGGGCTGCAGGGGCACAGCTGCTTCACCAGGGTGTTCACCAGGGGCTGCAGAGGAGCCTCAGCTCCTGGAGCCCCTCCTGCCCCTCCTTCTCCACTGACCTTGGTGTGTCCATGTTCTTTCCCTCACATATTCTCCCCTCCTCCTCCTCTGTGAGTGGAAGAAATCCTGTGTCCCACTTTGTTGTGATTCTCTTCTCAGATCTGCCATCAGAGGCGTTAGCAGCCCCTGGCCCTGGCCCAGCCCTGGCCAGCAGCTCGTCCGTGTTCAGAGCCACCAGGGATTGGCTCTGCTGGACATGGGGGAAGCTTCCAGCAGCTTCTCACAGGAGCCACCTCTGTGGCCCAACCAATACCAAAAACCAGGCTGTGCAAAAACAACACAGATGGTCACATAATTTGTTTTTTAAAACAGACTCTGTGTTTGTATGTGTCTGTTCTGCTCCCCTAAGAGAGATGGCAGTTGTCCTGCTCTCACTGGTACTAAATGAAAGTATTTGAGAGGAAAGGCCTAAATTAATTTCCTGATAGGCAGCATCTACTTCATAAAAGTACTTAAAGATGAATTCCCAAAAGTAATTTTGTTTTCCATTTCTGTGAAGTTGTGTTACTCAAATCAACTGTCTAGAAATCCTGCTTGTTAAGGAGCTTCTACGTTATAGTTCTATGAATTCCATGTTATGGTTCGTAATTTATAGAGGAGGAGTTTTGAGCCAAATTCAATATATCTGTGTTACTTACCAAAGGCAGTGTAATATGTGCTTATAATTTTTGTCCTAAATACAGGGTTGGGGCTTTTTGTGCTAAGTGATTGAGGGAGAGCTTTTACTGCCAGCTGTGTTGTGAGATTTTAGGGGAAATATTGATGTCTGAGCTGTACCTGATACAGTTTGATTATGGTTTGTATCTAGGCTGGACAGAGCCCTCTCCTTGTCTGACATTTCTTCTGTAGAACCTGCTTTAACAGCCAGCTCACTGTGCCTGGCTGTTTCAGCACCACTATTTCCATGGGGTGTTTGGAGAAATCCTAAATGCATCAGTCTTTGGGAAGTTTCCTTTTGGTTCTCCCTGACTCCCATCTTGTGCCCTGAAACGTAGGGGCACAGACCACTGTGTCATTTGCTGGAATAAAACTTGTACATTTCTTGTTTTTGTGGTCTGAATTTAATGATCTGAAGTGTTAGCTTGATAGCCTTGGAGATAAGAATTCTATTTTTATCCTCAGAGTAGAGCACAGGAGTAAAATCTTCAGCGTGCTGTCAGCATGTCTCATCTGAGGCTTGTTTACACTGCTTGGGATGCAGAAGGGGTTCTCTGTGCAACAGTGCAATTCTCTTTCCTCCTGCTGATGCCATCCAAAATTCTCATGGAAAACAACAATGTGAAGAAGGGCCCCTTTCCTAGGAAAGGGCAAAAATCACAGCCTGGGTACATGGTGCTCTTCACTGTGAAGTAGGAAGGCATGATGGTAAGGTGCAGCATCAGCAGTTTTATTTATAAATGAATCTGTCTGAGACCTTTGCTGCACTCGTGTGAGAAGTGTTGTGAGCGAGGTGTGTAAGGAAGTGTGACGTTGTCATCGCGGTGCCTGGGGTGATGTCACTGACTCATGGGAGCATTTGGGGTGTCCCTACTGTTGTGGTGCCTGGCAATATCCTTTCCTGGACTCCTTTGGCATTTTTCCCCAAGTGTTCCACACTGTTGCTGGAAGCAAAACCTCCTGAGCAATTTCCAAACACAAAGCAGTGCATTGTGGGGCAGCGCTGGGAGGACTGGATCAACAAGTTTGGCAGCAGCAGCTTTGGCTCCCTGCCTACCCTGGATAGGCACCAGTAGAGATTGCCTTAGTCTCCCAGTGAGTTTGAGCTGAAGATCCCAGCCTAGGTCCTGAAAGTCATGTGTGTGTGCAACTGCTGTGCCTGGCTGAGGATCTGCTTCTGTTGTAAGCCGTGGTTTTGTTACCCTGGGTATGTTTGCAGTAGTTATCTTCTATCTGCTTTAGGAAGGTGGATGTTCTACTTTTCAGTGCACTGGAGGGTGGTAAACTCTAAAAACTTGGTAAAATATCAAAGGATCCTGTTTACCTTTCAATGTTCAGTTGTCTATTTAATCTTTCTGATTTCCTCCTGAGTCATCCAGGGGCAGTTAACTGGTGCTCTGAAGTGTCCTCTTCTGTGTGTTTTTGAAATACCAACTCCGTGTTCTTTGTTGTGCCTGATCCTTAACACTGACCCCATTTGTCTTCTCTGATGTCCCCTTTGCAAATAGGCTTCACCTTGTAACCCAGTGCATCAGGAGCACCACCTGAGGTCTGGGGTTTCCTGGGGGAGCAGGACACCATTGGCTGTGTCACTGCACAGTTGTGCTCTGAGTATGTCTGATCTTGTATCTGCAGAAGGGTGGCTTTGTCGTGCTGCTTATATCATTAGGTGTCCTTTTTGATATGAGATGTCTAAAAATTAAAGCTGGTGCCTATTTCAGTACTTTTTCTCAAGAGTAGTGCATTTTGCTCCCTAGCTGGCCTAAGAAAGAGAGGAAAGTCCTTTTTTTCACCTCCCACTGTGTGTTTAGGTCCATTCATACATATCCAAAACCTTCTTCCCACTGTGATGAGTGCTGTTATCTGCAGAGAGACCAGAGGAGGGAAGTAGTCTTAGAAGTATCTGTCAAAAATGTGATTTGGACTAAACCAACCAAATCAAAGCATTAAGTAGTCAGAGCAAATTCTTTTCTCCTTTCCTTTTATTTTGTTCTGCTGAAGGTGTTACCTTCTGTGTACATCACAAGTGGGCTGGTATTCTGGTTATGTTAAAGAGTCTCAGACCGTGAAAGAGCAGAAAAACTACTTTAAAACAGTTCAGACCTTTCAGATCTTCTGCATGTATAACATGATCTAAATGATATTAATTTTTTAATGCATCTTAATTTAAAAATATGAAAAGTTGCAGTCCTTCCCAACCTGTTTCTGTTGAAGAGTGAAATGGATAATTTCAGTAGTGGAGAGCTAGTGCCAGATATGGAAGAATAATACCTGATGCAGATTTGTTCACCCTGTGTTTTCAAAGTATTTTCTGTTTGTTTTTGTTTTGGTTTTTGTTTGGTTGGGTTTTTTCTCTGTAACACACAAATCATGTATTTTATGCATAACGTTTGGAGATGGAATTTTGGAAGATTTTCTGAAGGCAGGCTCTGAAAATAAGGTGAATCTTTCCTAACAGTGGAAAAATTTCAGCTTGGAATAAGGATAGTGATGGGTTTATTCTAAAGAGGAGGTGACATGCAAAGGCAAAACCTAAATTTCTTTAGAAGGATTCAAAATTCCATAACAATAAAAAACAATTCACTTCCACAAAGATTTTTTAAACTGAACTGTGTATCACAAATTACCAGCAGTGAAATTACTGACCTTATTCTGTGAATGGGTATCCTGATTTTTCTTCCCTGCTTACCTATTTAATTCACATAACTGTGTGTCAGAGGACAGCAAGCACAGGTTTAAAGCCTGACCCTTCTGAACAGGTGGGTTCTTTCTTGGAAGGAAAGCTTTGATAACAGTAGCTCTGTATGTACTGGAATATATCAACTGTAAGAAGTAAAGACTCAGGGTTTATCTCAGCTAGATAATTGAAATAGTCATATTTCTTTGTCTAAAGGTATGCAGCAGCCAAATTCAAAATACTCTGTGTAACTACATGTGTGTTCAAATACATAACAAGTAGGCTAGCCCTTTTACTGCACTATAACAACAAAACCAGTTTTATTTTCCACATTTGATCTTACTGTCATAGTGCTTTTGGGGTTTTTTGCTATAGTTCATTTATATGCCTGTTGCTGTGCAACTTACATTATTTTTTTTCTATTTTATCAAATCAAGTCCCAGTAAATCTGCAAAGCAAAGGAAGTAATTTTTAATGGAAAAATTAATAGTGTCTGCCAAATTGAGAGGAGTGAGAAAGTGTAAGCTGGTATGTGAAGATCAACAGGCATCAGTTTCCTTATGGCTATATGAGGCATGATTGAAACAAACTTGGTTTTGAGGTGGATGTTCTAGTGCACGGAGAATGGGAGTGGCACGGGTGGGGTGGTTTTAGGTAGCTGGCTTGCCTAATAAAAGAAAATATTGATATACAGTTCATTTGACAGGTCTTGTGTATTGTTTTCCTTACTTTTTAAAGTTATTTTTTGAATACACTGGTTAGCTCCCTCAAGTATCAGGTGCATGATGTGAAAAGTGTCCAGAGTGTTCTTTGCACAAAGATGTGTTATCTTTGCACAATTAAAGAATTAACACCATGCTGCTGTCACACAGGAGTTGGGGCTGTGGCCAGCAGGGAAGAGAGGGGACAGGTGCAAAGATGAGCACTGTGCATGTCTCAGGTAGCAGAGAAAAAGGTGCACTTTATTATTGCTAAATTTTGGGGTGTTCTCCTATCACAAAAGATGCAGTCATGGGCACAGTGTGTTCCTGCAGTTCCCATTAGTAAGAAAATGTGTAAATGGAAGTGGCTGTTAGTGCTGTGCTCCATCAGTTACTGAGTGAGAGCCAGCCCCCAGTCACATGGCTGGTATGACAGTCACACAGGAAAGTGGCAAAAATGCTACACATATGCCAGGTTTATTTTCCCTTAAAAGCATGTCTAGGTAGAGATGGGAGAGGCTGAGAAGCCTGGAACATGTTCACCATTTGCAGTCACGTCGTATCAAAATACTTCTGCTGCAACGAGCAGTTTTATGTAAACTGTGAGTTTAGGTTTAAATAAAACAAACTTCCTTTTTCCTACTCCAGAAGTACAGCTGCTGCAAAGTACACGGAGTGCTGTGTGTGAAACAGGAGAAAAATACCCAACCTGTTGATGTTAGAACAATTCATAATTGTAGTGTGCTTCAGGCTGTGTGACTTAAGATACATTTTAGAATATTCTATGGGTGATTTATTTCAGTTTAATTGAGGCTATATTTGACTAGTGGCTTCTCCAGAATTTTTCTCCCCCCTCATGATAGGTTTTCTGCATAATAATTGAAGTGTTTCTATGTACACTTTCATATTAGCTTAGTCCAGATTTTAATTTTACTGTGCAAATTATAGGGTTTTAATTCCCTGAATTCAGTTTCATTTTTGTGTGATAATTACAAAACACAATTAATTATTGAGGGTTCCTTAAACTATTTTAGAATTGGCTTGGTGGGGGTTTTTTAACAGAAAAGCATAAATAATAGTTTGTTGGCTTTCTCAAAATACAGCAGTGGCACGATGAGATCATGCCAACTAAAAATAATGCATGACTTTGAATGAAGATAACTTACATGACAAATTATGTGTTCAGCATTTGTGTAATATACAAATTGGTTGGAGAAATTAAAAGTATCTTTAGATCTGAAAACTCATTAAAAAGTAAATGGGAATGGTTTTTGCAGATGACTGACTTCATTCAAATTGTTGATGAAAAATTGATCTAAGAGGATACAATATGAGTAGGGAGACTTATAAAGCTTTTCAGCAGATTAAAATATGCTAGTTGTGTTTCATTGAGGAATTTACTCATCAGTCTTTCTACAGTCTTCTGTAAGCTTCTTCACTGAAATTACTTATTATTCTGTACAATAAACTTAGAAAACCTGTTTAACAGTTTGAATGAAGAATTTGACATGCATTTTGTGTTAGATTTTCAAAAAAATTAATTGTGTGTAGATGAATTCATGTACAAAGAATTTAACTAAATACTTAGATGTCTACTTTAATATGCTTTATATATAATTACAGGAACATGGAAATCTTGGGAGCCTAAAATTAGAACTCCCAGCTGTGCCCTAGGCTGCAGGTGCACGTGTGCATGACACACTTCTCTTTGGTATCTGCTGCTCAGTTTTGATCCTTGGGTATGATACAGACGTTTCCCAGAACTGTTCAGTTTTAGAGAACTAAAATTTAGTGTTTCATTCTGCATCCTGGCAGAGAGAGGGCTCTGGGGGAGGATGGCTGCAGGATCCTCTGCACAAGGATGGCTGTTGG
Organism: Anthoscopus minutus; assembly: GCA_013399455.1. Taxonomy (NCBI): domain Eukaryota; kingdom Metazoa; phylum Chordata; class Aves; order Passeriformes; family Paridae; genus Anthoscopus; species Anthoscopus minutus. The sequence continues at coordinate 932,636 of VWYI01011759.1, forward strand.
GATTTGCCACCTGTGTGTGCACAGAGGAGTGTTGCTGCCTGCAGCAAACCTTTCTGCTGCAGGTGAAGCTCCAGGGGATGGGGTTTTGGGAATGCAACACAGCTGAACCTACAGAAAAAAGGTAGGTCATCTCTTTACCCCTTCCCCAGGGCAATCTGACTTGAATTTGGGAAAAGCAAAGTAAAATCTGTAGAGCTTTGGCTTTGGAAAGATAGACTGTCAAGAGTTTTGAAAGGAGAGTGAACAGACAGGACTCCTTTTTTATAGAGATGGAACCAAGTGTTCTAACACTAGTAGAGATTTATGATAGTGATCAAATCATAATGCAGCTCCTGTGTCTAGTTAAACCAGACTGTGGGCTTTTTTGGTCTTGAACTGAAAGTCATTTCTCTGAGCCAAACCTTTGAGGTTTGAGTATTCAATAAAATGCTGGGTAATTGCTTTATTTGCTGAAGTGGAAAACACAGTCAAAACGGTTAATCAAGTCTTCAGCTGTTCCTTCCTCCAGCTGATCAATCAGCAACTACTCAGTGAAACAAAGTTCATGCTCTTGTGCTCAGAACCCAGGAGAACACTGCCTTTCAAATGTCCCCTCAAGCTGCTGGGCTTCCAAAGCTGTATGTGCAGGAAATGCAAGTTATTTAATGTACAGAGTGGAGTTGGCAAGGAATTTTAAAAAAGGGTTACCTTGAAGAAAATACTTCAGCAGTGCTTCCCTCTGAACCTAAATGAAACAGCTCAGAGATAGAAATGTGCATTTGGTTTGTTTTACTTTGTATTAAAAGGCTGTTTTGTATCTAAGGCAACCCAAGCATAAACCTTATGGGAGAGATTTTTAAAACAGTGTTTCTGTAGATTGTGTAGATTTGATCATTTCATGTTTTGTTTGTTTGATTATATGTATGTTCTTTGCAGGCACAAATTCGTTAGGCCTGCACATATGGTTCATAAAATACTTGTGTTCTATTAATATCTAAGTGTTCATTACTTGAAATTTTTCAGAAAACCCTCAAGTCTGTATGTTTTATTAGAATCTCTTACTTTGGTTTAAAACTTGTGTAAACAAGAGCGCTCTAATTTCTCTATGGGTTTAGTTATTTTGTTCACAATATCTGTTTAGAAACATTCTTCTTTTGTTATCATCTTGCATAGTACACAGTAAAAAAAGTGCAGTAGTTAAATTTACGTCAGCATTGATAAGTATACAAAAACACATCTGTTCATGAATGATAAGCCCTTGAGTGTTTCTCAAAAATAGTTTGGAAGATATTGTTTAGGAAATAATGGTTTAGTTGCAGAAAGTGAAGTATCTGTGTATAAAAGGGAAGTTTTGAGGACCTAATTTGGATCACTTAATTTTTTTAACTAAACATTCGTATCAGTTAAAATAAGGGCCTATATTACTTTAAATAAATGGGTGCTTTACTTAAGATAACCAGGTTAGTTAAGATACATTGCAGTGCTGTTTGTAGCTGCCTCATTTTGCAGCCAAGATTCTCCTTCAGCCTCAAGATTACTTGGTATTGACAATTAATATCAGCAATAGATTAATTTGCTGTCTTGGAGATCTTAACCTCACTTTTTTTGTTGATATTTAAGTTCATTTCTAGAAGGGATGTTGTCTTATTAGATACTAAGATAAATGGACTGTGCAAGGGTCCCAGTCTGAAAAGACAACAAGATTTGTTGGAAATTTTATAAATTTGGGGAGTTAAAAAGGAGAAACCCAATTAAATATGTAGCTGTGGTAGTCAGTGGAATTTAGTGGGTAAATAAATGTAAGCTGCTGGCTTGTTCTCTGTCTGGGGTAGTTGCAGCCTGCTTTATGTGTTCTGTGTGATATTAAGTAATAGAATTGAGAGGCTGAGAGTATGCAAGCACAGTTAGTTTTAATGAGCATGAGTTTCTTTAGTCTCCTGAAAGAGAATGCTGGAAATACTAAGAAAATATTCAATCATTTGCGTGTTTCCACAATGTGTTTCAGAGAAGAGATGGCAGATCAGTGTATGAAAACTTTCCAGATGAGGCATGCTGAGCTCCATTTTACTTGGTGTACAATATGCCAAATTATCCATTATTGCTTTTTCTTTTTTTCTTAGAAAATGATGCTACATTGACCTTTTCCAACTAAGAAGCATTTTCCTTATTACATGCTGAACAACTGATGCAGTTATCTCAGAATTGTGTATGGCATAGGCTTGTTCTGGTCTTAGTAAAGAGTGCAGTAATGCATCATTTAAAGTTATTTTTTTAAAAACTCTGTTATGTTTGAAAGGAGAAGTGAATTCTGGAGATGACAGTGTCCAGAGACTTCTTATTATGGGGGCAAATAGAGTTGTTTTTCTTTCTGATGTTAATAGAATTAATATAACTAACAGCTCTTATAATAGTATCTGTATGCTGATACAATGCATACTGTATTTGTAGAAAAACACAAGGAAACTTTGAGGTCTTGAGTTAAATTTTTAGTTTGACCTTGAAAAATATCCCCAGATGGAGAGAGTTAAACGAGCCCAGCTTTGAAAGAGGAACATATGAATCATTGTTGCCAGGCTCTTCCTTGAGAGGCACAGGCTTTACGTAGTGAAGGTATTTCAAAAAGTGATCTTCAAACCCAGAGTAACAGTGCTTTGAGATGACACTGGTAAAATACTAGAAACTTCATTAGACTTCTAAATAGAGTCATGAAGTGGACCAGGTATAAAGTATTGGATGTTAGAATAATAACTGCATGATATGTATGAACTTTCATAAATGGCTGACGCTGGACAGAGAAATGAGGCATCCATCACCTACTCCTGGTACATACTTTCTATGTAAGTTTTGTTAAATGATCTGTTTGTTATTCTCGAAAATTTTCATGGACTAATTTCTCACTCCCTTGCAGTGCCACATAGATATTTGTCCTGTTGAAACACAGAGAGAGATGTAAGATTTCCCTGAAACCTGTTCTTGCCCTGCCCAGCTCATGACAGTGAGGCACACTAAAGATATGAGAGCTTACCTGCCTAAGAATGAGGCTCCTGGATTGGGAAGTGTGGACTCAGATCTCTTCCAGTTGCCTTAAATGATCTTGGTTGGGTCATACACTTTTCAAAGCCATTGTTAAATTGCATTTAGGCCTCTAACCTTTGCTACTCCCTCACTGGTTACATTGAGATGTTCTGATACCAGTGCTGTAGGAGACCACTGTGGGGTACAAGATCTTTTACACTGACTTGTGTGATCTGGCTGGAGTCTTGTGCATGACTTCCTTTGAAATCAGGTTGTGGTTTTGTGTGTGTAGCAAATCCTTTTCTCTGTGTCAAGTGGTTTTACTCTTATTCTGGTCCTCTGTGAGTTTATCTATTTCCTGGCATTCTGTCATTGCTTTCTGTCACTTGGAGTTAAAATGTTTAAACTGAAGGTGTTTCACAGTGGAAAGGACCTTTGTAAATTAGTCCAGTTTCTTTGGATCCTCAGACTGAACTAGGAAAATACTTCTGTTTACATAAATTTCTGTCAATTTGTCTCAGTTGCCATTTAAAATTGCAGTTCTGTATTGCCAGCAAATATTCATAGAGGGTTTCTTAGAGTGATGGCAAATGGATGTGGTGTCTCTGACTGTGTGAAGGAGTGCTTTATCTTGCAGTCCTTCTCTCCTGTTAACAATTTCCCCCTGCATTCAGTACAAGCTGGTGTAAAGTCTGAGAATCCAGCACAGCCTGGAGGGTACAGCTGTGGGAACAGGTGCCAGGTGTGGATTTGCAGTTGCCTGGACATCACACAGGACATCACACCTCTCTGTGGGCTGTTAACAGTAAATAATCAGGCAGGGCATGCTGTCACTGTCCCATTCATCCCCAGTGTATTGGGTGAGACTGACCAGGGAGTATTTGCTCATGTGTATAAACTTTGATCCACAGACATGCCCAAAGAGACTACTCCTGCATGAAAGATTAGCAATCATATTTAAGCTTATACATTTTTTCTTATGTAGCTTATTGTTACATCACAGAAAGTAGATATTGAAAAATAGAAGTTTATTATTCCTGTCTGATTTTTTTCTCCCTCAGCATATTTTTACTGATTGTACTTGGCTTGCAGTAGTTGGATGTGCCACAGATTTTCATGCTTTTTTCAAGAAATATCATATAAATAAATAAGCAAGAGTTGCTACTTAAAGAAATGCAAACCAGATTATTTATTTGATGTAACCTCAGCTGTGAAAAGGTGCCTGTGACTTAGGAGAGGGTAGCTGTGATCTCTCTCAGCCAAGTTAGATGTCTTTGGTCACTGCATTTGCATCCAACTGCAAAATCCAGTTGGTGCTGTTATTGCAGGTGTCGTGCCTAATTCTGATCTAGCACTAGTAAGATGTGTGGAACATGTGGGATAGACCTTATGTCTTTTATTAAAAGTATTTAATATTTTTCTGATAAAGATACATACTAATTCTGGAAGCAGTTTTGGTGTGGATATGTTCTCTGTGACAAAGTGGACAGAGCTGATGGTGGCTTTCTGTGTGCAGCTGCCTTGAATTATGGCACACTCAAAGTGCAACACACCCAATTTATTTCATAATTGCTGTTCTATTAATGGACATAGCAGTGGATGTTGCTAAAAGTAACACTAGGCAAACTAGCTGTAAAACAAAACTGGGGGTTTTTTTGCACAGTTCTAGCACATAAGAGTAAATAAGTTTAACTTATTTTTCTAAGTTTCTGTTAAGATAAATCTATTACTTGAGGGTTTTTATAAGAAAATAAATTTCCTTATGTCAATTTTTAACCTTTAAATAGTGTTAAAGATCCTTAGCCACATACTGTGTTTGCAGTTTCCATTTTTTTTTCTTTCAATGATTAAGTAACATTTTTAGTTATATAAATGTAATATACCTTTAAGTTGTGTAGTGAATTCTGAATTTATTGCTCCAGTAGTCTCTGAATGCAGTTATAACTGTTATATTTATTCTTAACAAGCTGTATTCTTAAAAACAAAATTGTAGAAACTAATTTTATTTGTAAAAGTCTCCAAGTATGTGTGTTATCTCTGCAATCCACACATGCTCTGACATACTGTTATCTCTGGTTCTCTCTCCTGTGTAGCTGTTCCATGGATCTCTGGCAGCAGATGGCTGGACTATAATGCACTGTTAAACAAATAAAACCATTAGGCATGTAATTCTGCCCAGTGAATGACTGTGTGTTTAAAATAGTTTAAAAAAAATTAAATAGCAAATGAAGTTCACATTTGAATTCATTTAATGACATTGGAATAAAATCCAAAGCCCTTTTCAGAATACATAAAACATCCCCTCTTATGTTGTGTTTGTCTCAATTGAAGTCAGTCTTTTTTTCTTTATTGCATTCTTGCATCTGGTATAAAATAATCAGTCCTAAATCAGTTTTCTAATAGATGTTTTCTACAAGTAATCGCTCATTTTACATTTATCTTTGTAGTAAGATTTTTGCTTTTGTAATACTCCAGCACAAAATTATCTATTACATTATATGCTCTTTTTTCCTCATTTTCAAATTTGATACAAATGTCTCTAAAATTTTGATTCAACACTAGTGTCATGGCTCTGTAATTAAACTGTTTTTCTATAATTGTCAGCAGCTGAGAGATGCCATTTTGTCTTTTTGTTTTTAGATATGCCAATATTTGGTCTTTGCCCGGCTCATGATGATTTCTATTTGGTGATGTGTAACCACTGTAATCAGGTCGTAAAACCACAGGCATTTCAATCACATTATGGTAAGTGCTTAACTATTTTTAATAATTAAGGGTGAGGTTAAATCAGGATTAAGCCTGGCTTTTTTTTTTTTTTTTAATTGATGGTAAATAGTTCATTAAATTATAAAAAATGTGAAAGAACATAACCTGTATTTAATGATTTATATACATTGTGATGCAGTTACATAAAGATCTTGTTCTTTTTAGTTTTTTAATGCTTTCTTGAAATGCTTAGCTACAGTTCAGTTTCATAATGACACATCTAGTGTATTTCACAGCCAATGTGTGTAGTGTGTTTGTGTCTCTGTGTGTCATTTCTCTTTGTGTATTTATACAGATTTTTTTACATGGGTTCTCGTACAGTGTGAGCTGTGAACTTGAACTGAAAGCTAAACTTCCAGCAGAATTTGTAACATGTAGTAAGCTTATTTATGTATTTTCAGAATTATCAATTTGTATTTGTTTTACTGGTCCAGTGGTTTTGTATATAAACTATATAAGGAAGCTCTTGTTGTGTTGGTTGGCCAGTGTTTAGAGAGGAGTGCTACACCAGTTCAAGTGCTTGGTTACTTCCTCCAAGCCTCACTGGGGGTGGTTGGCAGTTCTGCTTTTCCATGCTCCTCTCAAGACTAGAAATTAACTTCAAACAATTTAATGCTGATATTTGGATAGGAGTTTTTTCAGAATTCAGCTTTTTGTTTCTTAAGAAATTCATGAGATGTTTTCTGACCAACTCCTAATAATGGACAAAGCATCTTCTGAACTAGTCCTTCCTCCCTGTGTGTGCATGTATTTGTACACTGCCTCTTTTCTCTAGGCCAGTGCACCTCCTGGTTGGCTTGATATTTATAAGGATTTGAGCTGGGTATGGGCAGGGAACATCTTCTAGTGTTGAGAAAAAGAGACAACTAATTGTGCATCTTAAATAATCCAACACTTTGGCAAGTAAAGATGTACTCACCTCTGCTTCCTTGAGACTGGAGAAGAGCCTTTCTGGGCTGTGCAGAGGGTGAACTTATCCTTTTTCCTTCTCACTTGGCTTTGTGTTATACTGCCTTATGCATTCTAGCCCCACACTTGCTGTGGATCCTGCAGTGGTGGCACACAGCGTGACTCAGAGAAGAACCTGAATAGGTTTTGTGTCATAATTCTTAATAGCTTGCTTGTTATTCTGTGGCTGGCTGTACTAATAATTTTTTCTAACCCACAGTTTTGTGGATGTAAGTCTCCAGAGCTGTTGGGAACCAGAAGAAGAAAAGCCCATCGTGCTTTTCTTGCTCTGGTTGCTGTAAGCCTTTTTACTAGCCAGGAGCAAGTCTACCCCTTGCCAGTGACATTCCTCACGTGTCACTGAATATCAACTTAAGACGTCCAATAACTCCTTCTAAAATATCATATTAAACTGATTCTGACAGCTAAAAATAAATTTGTGGGGGAGGACTGGATGATACACAGTTCTGAGTGATGGCATATTAAATATTCCATCTTGAGGTCAGTAATACTGTAGTGATGGAGAGCTGTGGATAGCTGCAGACACCTGAGGCTGTCTTTATGAAATGAGCAGGTGATCTCCAAGCACTGTCTGACAAACAGGTGTCTCCTAGGAGGCACCATGGTGTTTGCCCTTATGGACAGGTGGCAGAAGCAGCTCAGGAGCTGAAAAGGTGCAGCATTGTCTTGAGCATGGACATGGGAACATGGCATGTTGTAACGCTGCTTGTACTGCTGCTAGACTTGTTATGTGAAGTTAATTCCAACTCTTCTGTAAGCACTGTTTGCAATTTAAAAGGTGCAGAGTGAACAGGGAACTGCAAAATGAAGGTATGGAAAGTATTTTTAAAGGTTGTAATATAAATACTAACATAATGTTTCCATTCCGTATGACTTTGTAGAATTGTGATCTCTACAGGTGAACATTTCTGTAATACATGCCTTACATCAGTGGCAGATTCACACTTTAGAAGTGAAGAAGGAGCAGATAGAAATGATGAGGTTATTGTTAGTGTTTCTTAAGCTTGTTCTGAACAATGAGGAGTCTCGGCGTGGGCTGTGGCGTGCAGAGGAAACAGGCGGGGTCATTCTGATGAGAAAAACAGGCTTGGGTGGGGTGAACATCATTAAAGGACCTTAGTTTGCCAATCTAATAGCCTCAGAAAGGTAAGAAGGCTTACTTGGTCATTTTGTGTAGCACTAGCTCTCAAAGACTTCTATCAGCCTTCCCATTTTTTAAATCCTTACACAGCTGTTCCTTAATTTAGAAAATTAAATATGAAAGCTGATAAATATGGCTGGTGATTGATTGCCAGACAATGATCTATTTTTTTTTAAACATTTTATAATGCAGGAGAAGGAAATTGCTGAACTCCTCAAAACACATGGTTATTTTAAAGGAGAAAGTGTATTATCATGATAACAAAAAGTGAAGCCCCCTTTGGATTCACCACAGTCAGTTTACCCTGAATTAAGTTTTTTATTGATGGTATGATTTTAGGGATTGAAAAATTCTGAAAATTTGCAGTCCATCAGTGTATCTTGTTATTACATTCTTAAGATCTTTTATTTTTAATTGTTGCCAGAGAAGTATTAATCCCTTGAAATACTCTACAGCGCCTGGTGGTGTGTTTTGCTGTACTCGGTGTTCTTTGAAATTTGTCATGTGGAATTTTACTTCCTGAAGTAGTAGAATATGCTCTGTTAAAGTGTCACTTTTGTCCAAGGAAAGCTAAACAAACTATTAGTTAAACCTAATGAGCTAATTAATGTCTTCCAAAGCATATTTGTGATAAACCACTTAAATAGGTAGGCTGAAAGTGCTTTGCAGGACATATGCTGGCTTTTTTCTCTGGACCATAAGTAGTCAGAAATAATTTAAATGTAACCTTATTAATTAGTATATGTCACCTTTTTAGTAAAATTAATTAAAATATGTCACCTTTATTGATACAAATGACAGATTTGTGTATGTAACTGATTCTTTTCTATTTCATGAATTTGACTAGAAAAGACAACAATTTAAAATGCAATTCTACTTTTTTAGACAATCCAAGCATGTGTTTGGGCTATGAATTTCCACTTTAATAATTTATTCAGTGGTGTTGGTATACATACTGTGCTTCATTTGTAAAGTTGGTATGCATAACAGCATGTGCAGGTTTGTTTTTAAGAGCAACCTAATATAATGAGATATCTGAAGTCAGCTTGTGGCATTCCTTTTAGCCTGTCTGTGGATAGAAGAAGGCTGGCAGTGCAGCCCAGTGGCTTTGGCCCCTTGGCTTTAGGGTGGCAGTGCTGCTGGGGCAGGAGCACACCAACCACCCAAAGAAAAGTTGTTTGAAGACAAATCCTCTGTTCTGTCAGATAGCAGCTGTTTTTATTTGAGGGGCCAGGGAAGTGATTGCAGCCCTTTATTGCTCCTGTTGCTGCTGTTGCTTTGTGAATGGCTCCACTTTCATGGTATCAGCATCTTCCTTGGATGAGTCAAGATCAGTTTAGAGGTGGAAGATGGAAAAAAGATACGATGCTGAGTCTTGTGGGTGAAGCACCTAAGATCACTTATCATGATGACCTATTCCCAGAAGGTGTTTTTCTTCAGGAGTATTTCTCTGCACTCTGGATGATCATGTGCCAGCTGTCAGGCTCCTCAGGACAGCAGGATGTGCCTGTCTCCCTTTGATTTGCATTCTTTCCTCCCTGGAGACACGTTAGATACAGTTCTTGTGCTGCACCCAAAGGTTGCTCTTTGAGGAAGCCATCGTGACAGTTATTTCAGGTTGTTCGTGGAAGCCCTGAAGTGCCGTGGTTTTCAGGCTGTGTGACCTTTTGTTGGCATTTCAGCTGTTCCCCAGGTTTATCTCATCTCCCTGTGGTTATCAGCCTCCTGGCTAATGAGAGCTGCTCCTCTGCCCTGGCTGGGCTCCTTTGTGGCTCACAGAGAACTCAGCAGTGTGAAAGTAGCATCAACATAGAGGTGTATGGGGTGTTGTCCTCCTAACTTCCCTTTTTTCTTTTTCCAGAAGTTTTTTTTTTCCCACTTTGTGCCTTAGTTTTCATGAATACAAAGTAGGGTTAAACTGTCAGCAATAATAATGAAGGCTACCTGTAAAACTTAAACTGAGAGAGCCTGTGACTCATGTAGTGATTGTGAAAACCATGAATACAGTACATGTTGGAAGGACATGATGATAGAGTGTTGGCTGTTGAGTCATTAAAAAGCTATGGCAAGTGTTTTGATTAATTTCCATGGGTTTGGCACGGTGGCAAAGGTAAGCAGCCACCCTGAGCTTTGCCTGCTGCTGCTGTCCTGAGAGCTGATGGGGAACTGCTTGAACATTTTGCTTTCCAATCAGTGCAGGTTTAAACCTGAAGTATATGGATCAGAAGTGGGGTTACTATTCAGGCATGCCCATCGTGTTGTGGAATTGGAATGGAGCATCACACAACCTTGTGCTCGGAGGGCAGATGCTGGCAGTAGAGAAAGGGATGTTTGCTGGTTACTTGGGTCCATCCTCTGAGTCTGTTCAGGATCTTTTTGTGTGATTCTCCTTCATCTAATTGTTTAACTAAGGTACTTCCTCCCTCAGCCAGGGCCCACACCCACATCTCATTTGCAGGTCTTCAGTTCGAGAGTCCTAAAGGGGTTTTCTATGTTGGTGCTAAGTGCCTGGATTCAGAGAACACATGATAGTTGTGATTTTAGTTGAGAAAAATGATCTATTAACTATCTCTGTCAGTGTGCTGATGTATTTTGGATGTGTATCTTACATAACTTAAATATTACAGTCCCTGCAGTGTTACATGTTTGGGTTCTTCTCACACTATGAATTGAATATAAATTTGTCCTACTGTATTTTTGTTAAATTTGGCAGCAGCTAATTGTTCTGAAAAATCTGTCAGTATTTAATGTTTTTCAGTTGTTGTATATGTATTGCTTGTTTAGAGTAGAATAAGAGAGTGTGTTTAGCATGGATTCATGGATTACAAAGTCAAAGATAGTGTCTGTACAAAGCAGCGTTTGAAGCTGATAAGAAAAGAAAGGAATGTACTGAATCTTGTTCCAAAGACATTGGACCTGAGGACTGGATTGTTTGTTGCTTGGGTTTTGGGTTGGTTTCTTTTTTGTGTGTGTGTGGTTTTTTTTTCTCGTGGGAGATTGCTTGAGCTCATCCTCATTTTGGAGGGATAAGAATTCATTATGGCCTGCATACTTTTGTCAGCAAGCAGTTTGTTTCAGTAATTAATGTCCGCTGTTCACTAAAGTCTTTTTAAAGCAGTGTGAAAAGATTTTTTTATACATCATAAGAATTTTCTTGGGTATCAGCAATCTTCTGTAAAAGTCTAACAACCAAAAGAAAAGCTGAATATTCTGTGGTGTGTCACAGATGTGTGGCAGCACATGTGCCAAGCATATTGCCAAGCATGCACAGGTGGCATTTGCCATATTATGGCTCCAGTTAATGTATATGTTTTAACAAATTATCATTGGCAGCTTCTGTTCAGCAGCTTCTGTTTAAATGCACAGTCCCCTCACAGTAGTTCACAGAGTCCAAGTACCAGCAGCTGGATCTTAATCTGTGGGTCTAGCAACAACTAGTTTAATTTCTTGGTAAAGATTTGTGAAATTCTGTGGCTTTTGCAAGAATCATCTTGGCATATAGCAGGGTCAGAGATAGCACAGGATTTGTCTCAGAAGGAAAAGTTTTGGCTGACTGTTTAGTCATTTTTAAAATCATGCATCATTAAAGAAGAAATTATTATAATGTGGAAAGAAACTCTGTAAACATATTTTGAGCTTTGAAATGTGCACCCCCAAGCCATTAGCTGAATACCAAATGTGCCATGCAGATTTTACAGAGCGGTGGAGCTTGGTGCTGTGGTTACTTCTATCATCACAAACTGTTCACATGCAGAAGATTATTTTTGTACACAGAATGGCTGTGGTCTTTGTTTATTACATGAAAGCACAGGGAGTCTGTTGGAGAAGTTGATGGCAGTTTTCTAGTAAAACTTCCCCCTTTTTTGTGGGTACGTGAATTTGTCAAGCTCTGGTTGAAGACAAAGCAATTTTTAAGTATCAGCTAAGAAAAGAGGTGATGTTCAGCTTCAGATTTAAGATATACTGATAATTCAATTTACTGCTTACCATGTAACTCGTTATTCTTTCTACAGCTCTGTGTGTGCTAAAATGCTACAGACTTCAAGTGCATGATGTGCTTTAGGCTCTTCTTACCTTTGGTTAACATGAAATGAATTTTATGCTATTCTGACACAGCAGAAGACCTAGATGCAAAAATCCTTTTGGTTTAACATTGGTTGAAGAGAGCGTATATTTTTTTATTCGATTCTTACTGAAATGTTAAAATGTTTAAAACAAGTCTAACATACAAAATTATGCAAGGGTTTCATGAGAACCCTGCTCCTTTGTAGCTTTATACCCCCCCTCCCCTTGCTGAGTATTTGCTCGGACACTGGGACTGACTACTTGCTTTTCAAAATAAATGCTGATGGGGAAGAACAAATAGAAAGAAAGAAAAACAAATCTTTATCTTTGTGGGAAAAGAAGAAGCAGTACCATGTTCACTAGCACAGAAATAGTTGTTCAGCAAGAGAGTGAAAGGGTGTTGATCAGTAAGATTGGAATAAGATCTAAAGAGAACAAGTAATTCCAATACAAAGTTGCTATTGAGTGTATTTGACTACAGCTGCACTTAGAAAGAAGCCAGGTGAGATAGTTGCATCAGGTCTACAATTAAAAGTGACTGACAATGAGAGGACTTAACCAGCCTAGAAGTCAAGGTTGAGTTTCATCGCTCAGAACTCATTTTGTGAGGGGACACGGCACGTGGAGCACAGCACAGCTCTCTCAGCCTTCATCCCTGATTTTCTGCAGGGTCAGGGAAGGCCATTCTGCATTAGCTTAAGTGATCCACATCCTTGGAAGGTTTCCTTCCCCACTGAAAGGGTTCTTTCTGCTGCCTGAGCCACTCCCCAGGCTGGAGTGCAGCCAGGGGAGGTGGCACACACCGAGGGCAGCCCATGGGCACATGGGCTCTGGCACACTGCCCCGGGCTGAGTGCAGGAGAGCAAAGCTGCAACCTGCTTAAGAGCTGGGGAGGTGGAAGAAGCCTGAGTTGGAGTGAAAAAGAGACAAATTTCTGCTGTTCTGGAGCGATGGGAATGTGTCAGAGCCATGGAGATACGAACTTGGTGTTGGAGGGTGGGGTTATTAGTAGTTTAATTTCAAAAGCTAACTGCATGCAGATGAATTATTTATAAGGACTTTCTCATTTGTTTTTTGGGGAGAAGTGTGTGTTCTCATGAACTGTGTAGATTATTCCAAGAACTACAAACCAGATGAATACCACAACACTTTGTGATTCCAGGGAGGAGTATTCTGGGAAGCTTGTAAAATTGTTTTGAGTATTGAACTGTCATGAAGAAAATAATTTTTGGTTGATTTTTTTGCCTTTTCCCTGCCCCCCCCCCCCCCGCCATGGAAGTACATATTTTCCAGTTGAACAGACTGTACCCTCTCATTCCAGCATCTGACTCTTGAAATGCTGTGTTTGGGATGATCTCTTTTTCTCTGCAAGCAGAACTTCACAGGTCAGATAGGAAATCCCATCAGTAACCATCATTTACATTCCATTTTGTAAAGATACCGGTGCACCCAGTACAGCTGGCTGTGCAGTACCTGGGTGGGGCAGTGGTGCCCAGCTTTGTCAGGCAGGGGGATGGCAGCTTTGGCAAGGCTGCCTCAGCACAGCTGGAATTAAGTGGTTTGCAGTCTGTGTGTGTGTGTCTGAGGAGGGGAAAGAGAGGACACCAGGGAATAGCTAAAAAGGGAAATGCAAAACAAACAACCTGAGTGAAATACATGTAAAGCAAAATAGATGAAGACAATAAGGAGGAAGCTAAATAAAGAAGGTAGGACAAAATTGCCTTGGAGGAGGGAGAATGAAGTAGGTACAGTGCTGGTTTTACTCCTCTGTAAGGAGGGGTAAAAGGAGGAGAGGCTAAACAGGGCAAACCAAACTTTTCACAAAGCTTTTTCACAAGTTTTTCCTCCTTCGATGTTTTGGCAGCAATACCATTAATGTGGTGTATGTAATGCTGTGGCATTCTTGGATTTTGCACATTTTGGTGGGGTTGAGAGCAACACGAGTGTCCTACTTGACACATATCTCCTGGCTTTATCAGGCACTGAGCATCAAGGGAAGAGATGAGTATATGCATGTGTGTGCACTTATTAATAGTTCATCTTTTGGTTTCTTATGCATTGCTTTTACGGTTTCTGTTTGGACTTCTTAATATTATTTCACAATTCTCATTTTCTATATTGTGAAGACTATTTTTTAGACAGTAGGATGTATGCATAGCCTTCAGCAGCTTTTGCTATTAGAAGAATTCCCCCCAGAGAAGACAAGGTGTAGTGTACTAGGTGGAAGAAAGTTATCCATGCTGGGCCAACATAAAAACAATGTTTGGTAGGAACTTCATCTGCCACCTCAGGAAAAGCAGGCAGCATTTTAAAATTTACATTCTCACCTACAGCAATAGTGCACAGAATGGTAACTGGGCATGAGGCATGAGTCATGCTTTTGGAAGAACTTGGGACAATATTTTTCTTAGCAAATTAAAAGAAATCTCTAACATTTTGGTTTTAGGCACAGCTAAAAAGTAGCTGCTACTTACTTTAGTTTGGCTACTTACTTTACTTATTATGTAAAATAGTTCTTACCTGTTAGTTATTTGATTTCGATCACCAGCTTGCTGGCTTTTTAAAAACAAACACGATACTGCCTTGAGTAATGATACTTAAAATCTAACATATGATACACACTTTAAGTCTAGAAACTGTGTTTTTAAGATATAACCAGAAGAGGGAGTGTATAACACTTTCTATACAACGAAACCCGTAAGTTTATTGATGAATAGCAATCAATAACCACATGACATTTTTTAAGCTAAAAAATAACTGTAGGGTCAAATTCACTTTCAAAAGAATACAAGTAATGCCACCTTTTAAAGCTTCTCATTTGGCTTAATTCAGTTTAACACTAAATAATTACATCCTAGTAATGTAAATGGCCTGGAAGGCAATTCAGATTTGGTACTGGTGCATTGTATCTATCTGTAACAAAGATTCAAACAGCTTTTCAATAACAGTCTTGGATTAGCTCTTGCATTATCCAACTCTGTGGGAGCTCCTCTAACAGTATGGAACAATTACAAGTATCTTTTGAAAATGTAGAAAACAAACAGAAATAGATAAATATGATATGTAGTTTTACATCTGTTTGTGATAATATTATTGTCTAATAGGCCATCAGCTATCTCAGGCAGTAACAGTCAAAATACTTCCAAACCGTTTTATCTCCTATGGATGAAACAAATACATAATGTAGAGTTTGTATAAAAAATAATTACTTTTACTTTACAATTTGTGTAGATGTTCCTGCAGTTGTCATGCAGCTGGCAAGCAGGTTGATCTTTTCAACAATACCAAAAAGATGTAGGAAAAAAGCCATCAGTGTGTCTAATATGTAAACTTCTGATAAACTTTGCCTATTCTGGTGCCTTATGCAAGTTCTACTGTGTCAGAGAGTGCTGCTGGCCACAAAGATTGCAATGATGTTTTGTTTTCACCAAGTTGTATCAGAGAAAGAAGGACCACTGTCAAGAGATTCTTGTCCTATTTTCTGTTCTCTCTTCCCCAGATAACAAGTTACCCAGGTTGGTATGACACACTCTCTCTGCACTGATTTGTAAAGGATGCAATTAGACCAGGCTCCTGCAGGGTTGAAGCAGTTCCTACATAACTGAGTTTTTCCTTGTTGTTTGGCTAGATTGTCAGAAAACCTTTAATTTACAATTCTATACAGAGTAGCTTGCTGAAAGGCAGACTTTTCTTTTAGCCAGATCACCTTCTTACGCTTTTACCCGACAGGATTTTCTCCGTCCACCGGGCCAGGAGTGGTTTTGTGCTGTGTCCTCTCTGTGTGACCCTGCAGGTTACAAAGAACCTGTTTGTCATGTCTGGTTCTTGGAAAAACCCTGGTTTCTGTGGAGCATTGTGGTGAATTCTGTGCATTAGGAAGAAGGTGTGCCCCTCTCAGGGCACCCTTCCACCTTAGAGCCTAAAACTTTCCGATATTTGTGGATTATCTGTAGAGCTGGGTTGGAGCCGTCAGTTTTATGTGATGTACACTGAGAATTTTGAGAACTGTTCATCTCTGTGTGATGGTACATATGGTATTCACATGGAATTCATGGCTCTTCTCCTTGCTAAGAGAAAAATTGGCTGTGTTTCCTTTGTTACTATGTGGCTGAAGTTGTCACCTGAGTCCTTAAGCATTTTGATTTTCTGCTGTATTAGCGTGGGCATCATGAAGTAATTGTTTTTACTTCTTTCTCTTTTTTAGATTATAATAAGAAGCATATAGTACTCTGTGAAAGCTCTGGCCCTGCTCATCATTGGCATGGGACTAGCTAGCACTGGTTTTCTTCAGTTTCATTTTGGCTTGCAGCCTCTGACAAGCCACATGTAACCATGTATATGCCTGGAAAGATGCCACTCTGGCCCTCTCCTGGCCTCTAAGGTCAGAGGAAAGGTTTTTAAACTGCCACAGTTGAGTCCCCTCCCCATCACAGTGACATGTACTATTTGACCAAAGGTCATCATGTGGGTCACAAAGCAATCCACCAGCTAGCTTATAAAAAATACCTGGGACCGCTTTAATAGCCATAGAAATTATATACATTTATATATGTGTGTGGTATTGCAAGGCCACATCTGGCTTGCTACAGACTGATACCTAGTAACACTTAGGAACTGGTCAGTGCTAAGTTTTTCTCTCTGTAGGATTGGTCTGTGTTCTGACCTTTAGGGCCATATTAATCCCATTTTTCTGTGATTAAAGAATATATCCAGGGAGGCTGGAGTTGGCAGTTAGGATGTGCTGAAAGCCCTGCTGAGCTCCTGGGCTGTCTGCTATTTCCTCTGCTCTGTTCCAGTTGTCCAGGTGGCAGAGATTCACAATAGCTGTGGTTGTACACTTGAAATCTAATGGACTCAATGTCCTTTCCTGATCTTAGTCCCTGTAAATTACATAAATCTGTACAGAAACCTTCATTCTATGTGTACACATATGCTACATGAGTATCAGTTATATTTTGTATTTCTGGTGTAAACAAGCATGTTGTGTAAGTGGAGTTGATACTAAGGCATAAAATGCTGTCACTTGTTTGTGCACCAACAAGCCTGTCAAGTTGTTCCTCTGTACTCAGTCATCTATTTTATTTTGGACTCGCTCCAGTTTTCTGAAACCTGAGGAACTTCTAAGCTTGCTCACTTGGAAAAGAAAACATCAAAACCAGTAATCTTGCCCAATATATTTGTTTTGTTCTGTAGCATGTAAAATACTCGCAAAAGTGGCAGCTGCTAGAGAAAAAAATCCACATATTTCAAAATCCATTGCCTTGTGGTTCTGGAAGTTTTGGGAATTTACTTTGTGCCGGTACTTCAGAGCACTTGTTGCCAAATAGAAGGTAGTAGTAGTAGCACTCCTTTTTCCATGATTTTGCTGCTCCTTCACTAAGGCTGGCTTTGTGGTGTCATGTAACAAATGGAGGGGTTTTTTCCATGCACCCCCTGTAGCAGCAAAGTTGATTTTCTAAGTAGCCATGCTGGAGTCCTCAATTGATCAACTTTAAGATGTTTGATGTTGGCTCAAGGCCCATTGTTCTCTTCCTTCCAGGAAGAATAATAATAGTAGACAGTAACCAAACAATCTCTTTAAAGCAAAATATTTACAACAAAATCATCTTAGTACTAAATGTAAGCATAAGCAGGCTGTGGTGTAAGCAAGCCCAGCTTATGCACTGGAATATCAATCAGATGAAATTCCTTGGAAGTCTGATTTTTTTTTTTCTATGTACCCTTTAAAGATTCTAGGAACTGGCAAACTTATCATTACTGCAGCTCACAACCCAGTTCGTTTTTGTGCCCAGTTCTTACGCCTGCAGCCCTGGGATCAAGTCAGAGTTTAATTCTCACTAGTCCTCACTGAGCTCACTGCCAGCTGTGGCACGAGCAGGCGTTTGGTTTGTGACCCTGCCGGGCCTTTGAGCTGATGGTTCTCTCTTTGTTGTGGACAGAGCAGATGGTCAGAGGCTCAGACTGAGTGGTCAGGATTGGGGGAGAAGGCAGGAATGCTTTTTGCCTGTGGCACTATTAGCTCGCACCAGCCAGTTTAAAGTGGTTGTGAAACTGGTGCTTGAGTTTGCTGAATTTTGAGAAAGGATAAGTGAGTCTTAATATGTGGTGGACAGTGAAGCTTGGTTGTCTGTGACTTTGTCCTGTGTGTTTTGCCATCACTCTCCCATTGCAGCACCTCCTGCTCTGCATACAGACATAGCTTCAGGTTTCATGCCGTATTTTGCCTTTTTTTTTTTTCTTGCCAATTTAATAAGACACATGCATAGCTGGGCTGGAATGTCCTCATGGTGCCTAGCCAGCAAAGATCTTCCTGCCTTCCTTCTGTAAGAGCACCAAGAAATCCTACCTTTGCTGTCTGAATGCTGCTTTTATTGTTAATGATAAACACCGGTGTCTCCAGGACATCTCCCAGCAAGAAGTGGGAGAGCACCATCTCAAATCCAGCTCTTCAGTTTTACTAAAACCAGCCTAATTTTGAAACACAGAACAACATAATGAAGACAAGTGGAAGGAGATGTGATAGGGCTGCATTTATCTCACTTTACAAAACCAGACAAGAAATGTCTTGCAAGTAAAAGATTGGCTGGAGAATTTTTATTCTTAAAATCACAGTTTTCCTGGCCATGCAGAAGGTGCAGGATACTTCAACTTCTTTCCACTCCCTCAATTTTATTCTTGTTTGTTTGTTTTCAGTTTCTTGACATTCTACAGTACTCATCCATACAAGGGAGCTACTGTATGTGTGTGTGTGTTGTGATAGCATCACAAATTATATAAATACCTTTTTGTGTTACATGTGTTCAGTGAGAAAAGAAAAAAATCAGGGTGTTGATACTGTTCTTTATCTGGAGTGATAGGAAGCAAACTTTCTTCCATTGCAATGGTTTTGGCACAGTTCAAGCTGTCCTTCTTGCGTGATTGTGTAACACCAAAGATGTGGAAATTGGGTTCTCTGCAGTGATTCATGTCTGACTGCTTCTCTCCCTCCTGCACTGCCCTGATGTCAGAGCAGGAGTCTCTTCTCTGCAGCCTCCCTGGGAGCGAGTGGCTGCACAGGTGCTTTGTGTATGGAGCTGTTCCCTGCATTATCACAGCTTGCAGGGCTAATTTTAGGCTTCTGAACTCAGGTATTCACTGATGGTATGAGTGTTTATATTGAATCTAATGTTGTTGATGTTTTGGGGATGTTTTTCAATGGCTTCAAGTGCTGTTGATAGAAAATAAAATCTCTTGCAATATTTAGTACCAGGAAAAGAACTTATTAATTTCATTGCCTTACATAATAGGCTGCTTTTACTATGTTAAGTAAAATTACTTTTGCATTTGGCACAGTACACTGGCAGCACGTGATTTCACCGTGCCACATGCACAATCCATTTCAAGGTGAAACCTTTTGAATATTTACTGCATAGCGTTACTCAGAAGCCTTTAGACATTGGAAAATAGTAGTAGTAAAAATGCATGGTTCGAGAGAGTTGGCATATATGCTCTTGCTATAACATAAGGAGGCAAAAAATCCCATTGTGTTCTCTGTGCCATTGTGTGCCTTCCCATGGGCTGAGGGCGGCTGTCTCCCTGTGTGAGTGTCCCGTCATGCCTCTCCCTTCCATTCCAGCTCCTGCCTTGATGCCCAGCTGCTGAGGTTTCTTAGCAGTTGAGTTCTTTGTCCTCAATCTTCCCAGAAGGAAGGCAGCTTTCTGCATTGTTCCATGTGGGAATTACATTGCCTGATCTTGGTCGGTTTATTTGTGGAACAAGCAACAAAATAAAACTTACTTGCCCTCTTGTCCCTAAAATAAGAATGGGCCAAATCAAAGACTAAGAATTCTAGTTTCTAACAAATGCATCACTGCTGGTTCCCCACATAGTATTTTGAAGTCGAGAATTTCGTGAACCACTAAAATCTGTTGGAGACTTACCCCGTTTTAATTATGGGTGTGAAGTAGAGTGCACAGTAGAAACAAATCCTCTAAAAAATGCATGTCTCTGGTACTAATTTTAGTTCTGAAAGGAGTAGTGTTTTAAAAATAGCATAATCTAAGGAAATGTCTTTGTATTCCCAAGTATTCCTTAACAATTAATGGGTAGGTGACACGAGCTGTCAACTTCTTGAAATTTGGAGCCACAGAGGAGCTGGTTGCTCTCTTGTATTCTGAGTGCATTGACATGGGAACATTAGTATTTAGTATCTGTGGTTTAGGATTTAGTATTAATTTCTAAGCTTGGTAATGGGAGCAGTAACTTTCAGGTTTCTGCAAGTTTCTTTAAACTAAGAAAAAAACCCCAACCCTAATGAAGCGCAGTCTGCTGAAATGGTACTCTCCTTCTTCTGTTTAAACCTTCATAATGAAGAAAAGTACTATGCTAGCACACTGCTACTACACAAAGATGTTTGTGCAAGCCAGCTGCATCTCTTCTTGGCAAACATCTTAGTGAAAAATTAATTTGCTTGGTTTCAATTATGAATCTGTGTGTAATTTGATAAGTGAGAGAAGACTGGAAATTTCAGCTTTGATTATGGTAGCTTAAAAGAAGAGCAAAAGCCACAAACCAATTCTTCCTATTCCTTTTGTCAGCAGATATGCTGTAATTTTTATAAGTGGCCATTTAAGAAATGGTCCAGAAATTAATCCTTTGGTAAAAAATAGATTTTACTGTCCATGTACTGGCTTTGGGTGGAAACCAGACCCTGACAGCCAGACCTCAGAGCTTGGAGACTTAGGATGTGGAGACCCATCTGGACCCATCTGAAAGTTCAGGCATACATGAAGTGGAGTGAATTTTTGCTGCTGGAGAAGCCCAGCAGGAATATCCATCCAGCGGCAGGGTGGCAGGGCTTGTGTCCCTCAGAGCAGCGGCACCCAGGGAGCTGCAGCTCGGGGATGGTGGGTGTCCCCAGCCTGTCAGCCAAGGCTGGGCACGGCCACATTCGCTGGAGAAACTGTCCTGGAGCCCCCGGGCAGGCCTGGCAGCTCTCCCTGGGAATCACAAGAGCATCCACACAGCCTGGTGCCGTGGCTGTGCCGGTGAGGCCGGGGCTGGGCACAGCCTGGGGGCCGCGGTGCCTGTGGCCGGCCCGCGGCTCCCGTGGGCCTCGGCGAGCTCTGTGCACGGCGTGGAAAATCCCAGAGGCAGGGATTAAGCACTGCAGGCGGCCCCGTGAGCCCTGTGAAATGTCACCGGAGCCGTCTGGCACAGCCCCAGCAGCGAGCTGGCCGCGCACTGGGACAAACGCTGCAGCTCTGATCCTCCAGGGCCGCAGGCCGGGCACGGGCAGCAGCCCACAGGGCCAGCGCTGCTTTGGGCTGGTTCCCTGCAGAAACCTGAAAGTCCCCAAAAGCCACAGCTCAGATGGGGAGAGTGGCAAGAGAAGAAAATAGCAAGCAAACATTAGACAGGCGATTGCAGTCCTGTCAGGCCCTTAGAAAAATTAGCAGCTGTTAATCAAAATGTTAATTAAAGAAACTAGTAAGAGTGTGTTCATTTCAGCTTGTTTTTCTGAGTGTGCTCACCCGTGTAATTTATAAATCAGAGGGCCAACACACTCCTGTTACAGCTCTGCGGATGGCTGGCTGTGGGCACGAGGGTCTGCGCTGTTTTGGCTCCTCAGGAAATGGGAAACGCAGGCACAGCCTGCGTCTGTCAAGTGCAGTCATGTTTTTCATTTAAAAGGTTAAACTGCACAAACATTTTAGTTAGCACATCCTAATTACGGCATTGCTCCATTCTTTCAAAAGGAAGTGTGAAAAGGCTGGTAATATTTAATTTGAAAGATGCTATTGTGCAGGCACAGTAGGTCTGTGCCCTCATTTGACTGTATTAGTGATTTCCGTAGAATTTTGCTGCAGTAAATTTTTAATTAGCATAAAGTTAACGTGGTCAGTATTTCTAAACATGAAAATAGTTGTTTTATGCCAATTCTGATTGAGCAGTGGTAATGAAATAAACAGCAATGATCCTTTTTTATCCTTCAAAATGTACTAATGCCTAAAAATGTTGAATTGGGGTAAAGTAGTATAAGGATTTGACTTAAAGGAAGAAACCAAGTTACTTGTTTTCCACTGATGTTGCAAATTGCATATTTACTTTTCAAGAGGTTTCAAATTTTGGGAATTTGAAAAATTTTACAATACCACTGATTTGCTTCTCATCATCCTTTTCCATTGTGAAAGAGTTAAACATTTTGTGCTTAAAACCTCAGAACAGAAAGAGGGGTGCTGGCTGTGCAGACAGAACCCCACGCTGTTCTCATTTCTTGATGAGCTTTTCCTGCAGTGAGGCTCTTGATGAGTTTTGCCCCTCGGTGTAGAGAGCCCTGTTTGCCAAGGGGCAGCACGTGGGTTGTGGCACCCATAGGTGTGCAGGCAGGTGGGACATGGGTGTGACATCAGAGAGAGCCCTGGCAGCTCCCTCCTCAGTTCCCCTGAGCAGAGAGGAGCTTTGTAGTTGGCCAGTTCAAATAGCCATGTATGTGTTTATATTCTAGTTTTCAATCTTACAAAGTACTTGTATCACGGCACTGGATGTCACTAGTTAGTCTTGCAGTATATAAGAAAAATATTTGTGCTCGATGTCTTTTTATCCTCTAGTTTCTTAGTGGTAAAATCAAAGAATGTGATTTCCTTAGCTGACATCACTATTTTTGTGTACACTCTGTGATATTTCCTCCTATTTCTACACTCAAAACAAAGTCAATTCCCTCTTGTTGATTCTCTTTTGTGTGGAGAGCTTTGCATTTCAAGGCCTTTCTTTTACACCATTTTCAGGACTTTGAGTTAGGTGTAGCCCACTTTGTATTTTGGTTCACTAACAGCTTTTAAGCAAGCTTTCATTGTCAGCATCTTTTCTTTTGTAGCAGAACTGAGTCTCACAGTCAACATACAACATTTAAAGTTTGCTAAAGAAATAGCTACAGGGGGAAACATTTAATTCCCAATATGACATGAACTGAGGCATTAGGAGGATGAAACCAGGCAAGCATTTTGATAGGTGATAGCTCATCTGAAGTCATGACACAATATTATGCTATGTGATAAGGTCTTTTGAGGAACATAGTTGATGCTGAAGAAGAGGAACATGATGTTAAACATGTGAATCTAATTTCTAGGTAGAAAGTAGGCAGAGAGAAAAGCAGAAATTAGGTGGTGATTCTTCCCTTTTTTATTTGCATCTTTCAACACACCATTCTTTATTAATCTTTTGTTTACCAAAGTTTTTAGTAAACTTTGCAGTAATGTTAGGGTGTGGTATTTATTTTGAATTTGCTTTTTACTTTTTTTGAAAAACTGAAGCTTTTCTTTATTGTCATTCAGGGTAAACATAAACAACTGGAAAACTGTTGTCTTATATTTTTGAGAAAGCTGATCCATACTGTGTCTTGAGATGCTGAGTACTGATCTGTACTTCTTACCTCTGTCCGATGCTCTTGTTTGTCATCACTATGGCTTTTCTGAAGTTCATTTCAAATAAGAATTATTTTTTTTAATAGCAAAAGTATGACTTACTCAATACTTGCCTTTTAATCAGACAGTGAAGGTCTTGTCATGTCATCAACAGGCTACACAGAGATTAGTGTTCATGGTGTGGATGGTAAAATCTCTCCACGACCTGATTGCCATCTAGTTCTCCTTCCATAATAACTTTGCCATATTTGTATTGCAGTGCCTAACAGATTTACAGGACAGTTACTGACCACACCTCTTGGCAATTTCATTGGGGAACTGTACCAGAAGTTTGAGCTTGGATGTTACACCGCAGCATTTCTGAGATGTTAAAGCCCTTGCATTTATTTGGGTTTACCTGAGCAAGGAGGAGGATGGGGTGAACATCCTTCCCTGGCTGATGAGGGAAGACACACCAAAAGTTGGTCTCCCTGGCTCCATTTTTGTTTGTGGTTCTGCTTCATGAATAATTCAGTACCCTGCTTCTATCAGTTTTCCCACACTGTTCTCAAGAGTTGTATTGGTCTGAGGGGTCTCTGAATAACTCAAGCATATCTGATGGGAGTGTCCTTAATTCCAATTTGCTACTAAACAGCACAGAAAACTCCAATCTCTCTGCAGGCTTGGGATGATACTATGCTTGATGCTTCAAAGGCTATTTTACATCTCTTGGGGGAAAACCCATGTATTTTAGGGAGGAATTCCAAATCCTGTGGCCATTGATTGCAGAACTACTTGTGTGCTGAATACAAGGGGGTTTTGAAAGGATTAGTAACAAATAAGGAAAAATGAAAAAGCTGGTTGTGGA
Organism: Anthoscopus minutus; assembly: GCA_013399455.1. Taxonomy (NCBI): domain Eukaryota; kingdom Metazoa; phylum Chordata; class Aves; order Passeriformes; family Paridae; genus Anthoscopus; species Anthoscopus minutus. The sequence goes on from VWYI01011759.1 coordinate 956,820, forward strand.
GGGGCAGCAGATGGGAAAGGAAGATATTTGAAGGTTATTTTTTTAAATACATTAATTTATTGTTATAGTCTTAATAATTCTGTTTGCTATCTGCTCCTCACTCTCTTTCCTGTGGTGGCTATCTTGGATGTCAGGGGAGGTGTGCTGGATTTGGGGCTGTTTTGCAGCAAATACTATGGAGGAGATGGCATTCCTGCCCAGGTAGTGTATGCTGCTAGAGAATTAAAGTATCCTGGCTATGCTGTACTTATACCATAAAAAGTATAATTTATCCTAAATTATAGTTACATAATTATCTCCTCTTTGAAATATTTCAAAGTGCTGAAGTTGGCATTCAGAATCTTACTAGTGAGGACAATCACTTTACACTTCTCCCTCTTTTCTTCAGTGGCAGCAACAAAACTGACTCTGCTTATGCATAATTTCACACACTTTTATCTAACATATTTTGCACAGTGATCACTTGTGAGTGGATTTTAGTTCTACAAACTAAATGTCGAGAAAAAGTATAAACTTCCTGTGCTAAGTATTTTATTTCTCAAGTGAGAAAGTGCAAGACATAAGGTTGCATCAGTATTGCTTGGCCAATACCTGTTTAAAAGATAATATGTGTGGCTGTTTCTTAGTGTCACAAGCATACATGACTATCAGTTGGCTTCTTGTTGTGGTTTTTCTAGTACTCAGTGATAAACAGTAATATCAGCTGCCAGATGCAAACCAGTGGTTTTTTTATGAAACAGCAAAACAAAGCATCTCAGACATGACAGATAGTACTGGTGCCCATCAGGCCTTGTTGCTCTGTCATACTGGTTGCTTAAATATTAAATGGCTCCATAAATATTCTGTTTTGTAACCTACAGGCTGAAGTGAAGATGACTTTGTTCAGCTGCTCTCTGTTCAGCTAAATGTATAAGATCAAACACCACCCAGCTGAAGATGGAGTGACCTCATGCTGCCTTACAGTGTGCACAGAATTGATGGCATGATTAAAGGGACATCAGTGGAAGATTAAGGCAGAATCCTTGGTATCTAGGTCCCGTGATTAGAGCAGGATAATGAAGCAGCAATAAGTGAGTGAGCAGCAGGTCAAGCTCCTGCACAGACCAAGCAGCTGCACCCTGCCAGGGTGGCAGCAAAGGAAGAGTAATTTGCCTGCTCTGCCCGTGATTGTTTTAGCTCCCAGTTTCTCCTGCAAAATCCTCATGGACCTAATTTTTTTTTTTATCTGTCGTGGTGAGATTTATGGTGGTGAGATCAGAGTGCTGGTGGACTAGAGCTGCAGAAGGGATTTTAGTTGCTTGCTGAGTAAAATCTGCTATGTTGAGATGCCTTTCCATAGCAGTGTCTGTGCTCTGCTGTCATGTCATGGATCTGAGCTTCCTGGAGAAATGAGAAGACCAAGTCAATTAGCTCTTCAAGTCAATTAGCTCTCCATTATTCTAGGAATGAAATACTCTTACTGACAGGAAATAAATTTTTTATCCTCAGGTAAAAGGTATTTGTTTTAATATGCCTGTCTAAATTTCTCAAATGACAAGTCACACAGTAGCTCGGTGTGATGGAGAAAAGGACAAGTTGATTTTAAGTTTCATGATTATCATGCTTTTGCTTTGTGATGCAGAAATACAGACATGAAATATCAATTGCTTAAGCATAAAGGGTTTTTTATGCTTTGTTTCAGTATACACATCTAATCCTATAGTTTGAGGAGTACTCTTACACTTATTCTACACAATACTCTTAACCTGTGTTAGCTCTTTTTCTGAATGTTCACTGAAGTTCCAACATGTCTAACTGAACCAAACTTGTGTGTGTTCTCCTGGGTGTGCTTCATTTTTACTGCAGCTGCACCAGCACTGACACGGGGCACTTTGACTTTTTGCCCAGTACTTATGTAAGGAGTTGGTATAAAAAAACTGGGTTTATGAAACTTGATCTGTACATCTTGTATTTGCTGCCCAAAGCTATTAATTGAAGCCCAGAGAAAATGAACAGCACAAAATCCTTGCTAGCTTTTGGGAAATAAGCAAAGACCTGGGAGGAATGTCTTGAACAATTTTTAAGAGTATTTATGCCCTTAGATTAATTTTTTTTCTTAATTTTGTTTGTAAGCATGCATCAAAGAAAGTAGCATTTTATGAAAATGTTTTTTCTATGAAAGGATATCATCTTTTAATATAGCAATAAGGTATGAATCACAGTAAGTCCAACTATTTACTCATTGATAGAAGAATAAGCAATAGGAGCCAAAAACAATGAGAAGTTTTATTTTGTTTGGTTTTTTACCTTCTTTTTTTAAAATTTTTTTCCTGCTCCTTCCAGGTTACTTTTTTGCATTTTATCTGAGATTGCTGCATGTAGAGTAGGAAACAGACAATGTAAAATAGGATTTTTAAACCCAAGAAAACTGGCAGCCAGACTAAGGGCCGGGTGAAACTTTTTTAAGCTCTGGAAGAGATTTCTATTATCAATATCTATTTTATCAGGAAGTCCTGTGTCCTTTGGCCTGATACATATATAATGATTGCTCAGCTTGGTAGTTAACAGCTGTGCTGGTCATGGAGCAGGGATGGTTTGCTGGGATGCCATCTCTTTTCACAGCTTTCCAACTCTGTCCAGTCCTTCTCCATCATGTCACAAACCTGTTGTATAAATGCAAAGGGATTTAAGGAGGAGTTTACCTGTTAGTGTTGAACACCACTTTCATTTTAGATCAGATTCTTTCCAGTGCTGTGGCATCAAGGAAGACTTCCTGGTTCTTTGTCCAGAAATGGAAATATCACCTTGATATGCTATATAAGCAATCATGACCAAAACAAATTGTTTTCCTTTCAAGAGTTAAGTGGAGGGAAGGGATGTGAGTACTAACCTTTAAAATTTGAAAACTGAACACCTGGAGATAGTTATATTTTTAAATGTTTTTGGGCTGAGACAGAATTAATGACGAATGGGAACTATGTTAAATTGGTGGGAGATTAGTAGAATTTATTATTGTAATATGCTTAGCATAAAAAGCATGGTGGTATTGATTATTCAGTGATAGTTTGTGTAGTAATTTTTCCAGTATAAAACTGTGTCAGTCTGAGAGTAGCTATATTCATTAGATCAAATATGCAATTCTTAACATGTCTGGTTTCAAAAATAATATTGGCTTTCTCTATTAAGATGAGACTTCAGTGTTCTTCACATGATATGCAAAACAATTCTTAAGTAGAATTCACTGAAGATCATGAATGTTATAAAAAGACTGAAACACTGAATTTAAGCAAATTGTAGTAGCAGCCCTACCTCACTTTGTATGTATGTCAACAAAAAAAATAGGTCTAGGCAAGTTATGAAATATGAGCTGAAAAATCTTATTTTGTTGATAGATGACATAAATTGTGGTTTTGCACAGAAGTGGTAAGTGAAGAGTTCACAGCCCTGCATTGTTACAATATGTCTCTCAGAAATTGTCCCAGAGTTCTAGAAAAAGTTCACTTGATGGTTTTTTTTCTGAGGGCGTGTGTCTGTGTATGGAAATCCTCTCTGACAAATAGACTGTAAACTTGTGTGTAATCAGCCATTAGCCTTAGTTCTCTTAGGTAATATTTTTTTGTTATCACAAATTTAAAACATTTTCTATTAAACTCATTTGGTTGAGCCTGGTGCTGTTGAACATTCATGCAAATAGCAGTGGCATCTCAGTTTGGTACCAGAACAGTGCCAGGTACAGTTGACAGAAGTGAAATCCAGATCAGAAGGAAATCCTTATCATCCAGATAAATAAGCTGAGATTACTATTTTGTCTAGTTTCTTCCTGATGATGGAATGCAAGGAGCTTGTCAGTTTTATTCTAGTCCCATCTTCTTTTCATCTGCTAGGGTTTTTTTTGAGAAAGTAATACTATCTTTTCCTTCAAAAAGCAAAAGTCATCATAACAAACTCCCAAGGATTGCGTTAGTCATCCACTGGCTTATTGGAGATTATTTGTAACTGTGATAGACACTTGGATTTTGAATTTTCTAAATATACAGAATGTGGAAGAGTATTGAGTAATGTTTCTCACTATCTCACAGAGTGTAGCATCACTGAACTCTAATGGCCCTCAAATAGTAGCTTAAGAGAGCTGCTCAGGGATTCTTGCCATTGCTATAAAAAGCCATTTGGCAATAAGCACTGTGTCATCTTAGAAGCACAGGCATTTACTAGAGCAAAAATATGCTAAAATATTTCATGTACAGACTCTTCAAGTGGCAGCTGGTTCTGGAAAACTAAGTGGATAACTAATAATTTTAAGTACTACAATTTGAAACCAGTTATTCCTTGAGATAAGTGATAAGTTACTGAATTTGTTTGGTAATTCTGTTGGGCATTTCACACTTGACTTCTCAATTTCTTGGTAATTACCCATTCAGAATTGATGAGAATTTTGCAAAATTTTTCAGAAGGATTGTTAGGTATTTGCCCCCATTTTTGCAGTTAAACAGAGAAACACACAAGAGTGGTTCAATTTCTTTCTTAGTCCAAGCTCTATATTCATTCATTATTTTTATTTTTCTGAGCTAATGAACACATTTCAAGTGCTACTTCCAAATAGGTCATATAAGCAGGACACAGATGTGCTAATTTACGTTTCCCAGAGCGTTACAGGCTTCTGCACAGGTTGCACTGGACTTGGCTGTCACTCTTGGCAGTGATTGTAGCTTCATGAGTAGCCTGCTGCTTCCACAGTTCAGTTAAGTCAAAATCTGTAAGGTGATCCTGAGATTGATCGGTGGTGGATTTGGGCACCTCTGACAGTACTTGGCTGCAGAAGAGGTGTTAGCACTGCCTTTGCCCTCCCCTGACAGACCTCTTTCTTGTGTCTCTTAGATCTGTGGTTTTCATTTCTTTGATTGCCAGAAGTGTCTCTTAATTGGGTGTTGATTACACAGATCCTTGAGGAATCACAGGTGTCCATGTGCCAGTGAGCACACGGGTCTGTGTCCGTGTAGGCAGAGCTGGAAGCTGCCAGATGTTTTGAGAATTCATGGTTCGAAAGAACTACCTTTACAACAGACACTATTTTACCTGAAATGGTGCTAGCAACAGAGACATTTTCATCGTTTGGTGTTAATTAAAAAACACATCCAGTGACAGAATCTGATCTCTCTAAATTCAGATACTCAGGTTTTTGTCAATATTTGAGCTGATGTTCTCAGAGATGTTCCACACTGGAGATCTGATATGTCATACCAAAAGTTTGTCATGAAGTAGAAGTGAAAATGTTGGAGTAAATATATTTTTGATGATTAGGAGGCATACTTACAGATAATTCCTGTCCTTTAAGGGAATATTATTTTTAAGCTTGCCTGGCCCTGAGGATGGGGGTGTCTTGCCTTTGTGTGTCTGAGGTTCAGAGCAGGTTGTTTGAGGTGGAGGGAGAGCTAAGCTTTAGTGGCTGAGATATGTAGCTCCCAAAGCTCTCCTCTGGAGACCAGCATTGAGTGGAACTTCATGGGTTACAGAGAGGCTTGAATCCTCTTTGCTCTGTGTGTGGCAGGGAACACCCCAAGCCAATAAAGGAAAAATGTTAATGGAGTAAATGACATGAAGTATTTACAAATTCTTTCTGTATGGGAGCTTAAAACCCCTTTTCACTCTTTCAGAAAGAAGACACAGCTCCTCCAGCAAGCCACCTTTGACTCCGCCCTCCTCTTCAGTATTTTCCCTCATTTCATCTTTCCCTTCAAAAAACAAAGGTAGCAGTGGCAGTGGGAGCAGTCGCTCATCCAGTGGAGGTACTAGTGCATCATCAAATTCCAAGTTGTTGAAATCACCCAAAGACAAGCTGCAGATCAGCGGAAACAACAGGTTAATGCATTTGGTACAGCACAGCAAAGTTCCCCATGACAAAATGTGAGTATGCCTGCTGAAAGAGAATTAAATGTCATTACTTGCATAGACACTGCTATGTCAAGAAAGTTTTCTTTTTGTTTTTGAACATTTTTGGTTTAGGAGATAATAATTTTAAACTCCTCCAGATCTTTTCCTGCAGCCCCATCAAAGATTATAATTAATGCTCATATCTGTGTTGAAGAAGAACTCTTGCAAAGCTGCATCTTAAATCACCATGAATAAAGGTCATTTTACTAGAGGCTCCTAATTCTTTGATATAATCTTCATACTTTGATCATAAGGGAGTTTTAGCTCTGATTCAGGTGATTTTTGACCTGCACGTGTGAGATAACAGCGCTGCTGATAAAATTTACTGCTACAAAACATTTCTCACTGGACAGAATGGGTCCATTGCAGTTGCTTTGGGCAGTTCAGTGACACTCTCTGTTCATGAATGCAAATAATAGTTTCTGAAGTCCTGGACACTGTGAAGTGTCAGGGAAAAGAGGACAGAAGATATTATGGGTATCATAAAAAATGTGAAAATTAAAAAGATGATAGGAGGAAGGTCTGCATTTATATTTGGAATTGACCAGAGTATTGTTGAATAATAACATATTTTAGCTTTTTTTCTCTTTGTTTTTTGTAAATAACAGTATGACTCCATCTGTCAAAGTGGAAAAGATTCATCCAAAGATAGATGGTGCCCAACTGAAAGCTGCTGTTGGTCCAACTTGTTCTACTACTGTGAGTTCCTCAATAAAGACTGGCCTTAATTGTCCCTCAATACCAAAGCCACCCTTGCCTTCCCCTGGACAGATACTGAATGGTAAAGGTCTTCTCTCTGTGCCTCCATTTTTGGAAAAGAAACCTGAAGAAAATACGAATAATAGGAAATTTTTGCATAAAAGACTGTCAGGTAATTTTTTTTTAAATTATGCAATAATATAGCTATGTTCCTTTTAGTGGAAATATATTTATGGAAATTAGTTCCAGAAGTAAATTAAGACTCCTGTAATACTGTAACTTGTAGTAAGAGTTTTTCAGTATTATAATTTAAATATATGATTTGATGTACACATTAAGGATGCAAACACCTTGAAATTGGCTTTTCCTTTCAGAAACCTGTACAGATCTCAGATACCTGTCAGTTCTGACAATTTTAAAATTACACTCTTCTCCTGTCTCTAAAGTTTCTTTCTTTCTATCTGGAAGGTCCAAATGTACACAGAAAACAGAACAACTAGCACTTCATAAATTCAAAAATGAAAACCTAATCTGCTCTTTACACTTTTTAACACAATTATTTTGAGTGTTAGTAGAATGTTAGAGAAGTTCATGACACCAAAGCCAACGAGAAAAAACCCACCATTTGTCACAATCCATAATGGTGATCTCTGCTCCTAACAGGCAGCATCAAATCCTCCTTTGAGGTCATTTACAGGTATTTGTAGACTTGAGCTCTGTATTTCAGTACACCATGAGCTTGCTGAGACTGTAGAAAAATTAATTTGTACAATTTTATTGTGCATTTTTATTTGTACATTTGTCTGTGTCATATTTGAAAAGTTTCCAATATGATTAATTTTTGTGATTAAACTAGATATTAGTATTTTGTCTTGATGTCTTTTGATAACTTTTCAATACTGTGTGTCTTCTACAGAGAGAGAATTTGATCCTGATATATACTGTGGTGTCATTGATGTGGAAACCAGGAAACCTTGTACTAGGTCTTTAACATGCAAGGTAGGATATCTGAATCAGGATAAGATTATCTGCAGTTTTTATTCAAATTCTTGAGGAACATGACACAAAATTGAGAACTCTGAATTTTTGCTGTTGGTAATCTCCACTGTAAGTGGCACCTCTCAAAACATGTTGCTCAGAACCAAGAAAAAATTGCTTTTGTAGTTCAGTTAATTACTTATTCAGAAAGTATTTCTCCAAGTAGCATGGAGATTTGTATTTTTGTATAAACCCTTTCAACATGGCTGTTGACATGGGACAAACTGTGTTACTCCACACGTAGGTAGCAGCGTGTTCCTCTTTTTAGGGGTAACCTTCGGGTTGTAGATCACGGATTTTAAAATTCCTCATAAGCATTGAAAATATTGCTTATGCAGGATTTAAATAATTCAAGCTCTTCCCCTCTCACACCCTCTCCTCTCCCCCAGCAGAGTCTGCAGCAGGTTCCTGGTAGGAATTTGCGTAAATGCTAACGCTGCTGGATGTGCTGCTACAGCCAGCTCCTGAAAGAGCCATGGAACGTGCCTAGAGGTCAAATTCTAAATTAAACAATCATAAAAACTTTCAGTCAGACAAAATGTATCCTCTGGCTCCAAAACCCTGGGGGACAGAGGGCTGTCACTTGCTGCCAGGGAACCAAGAATCCAGATCCCTTGCACTTGTGTAATGTTTTGCTGCCTTCCTGCAAAGCAGCTCTGCCCTAAGTTTGGGAAACGTCTGGTAAATAAACCACCTACAGAACAAAGGTAAATGAAGCTGGCACTAATGACCCAGAGGAACTGAACTTGAACACATTGCCCTTTTGGAATTACAGAGGGGAGGAAATTGTTTTGCTAATAGAGGAGGGAAAGGCTGCAAAATTTTACAAGAGAAATAGGCAAATCAAAAGTGAAAAATAAAGAGTAAAAACATTTCTCAGAAATTCTTTAGAATATTCCACTCATAAAATAATTTTTGGAATTGCTATTTGTGTCTGAATTATGCAATAAAAATGTTTACCTACTGAAAAGAACCAAATCAAACCCTTTGTGCCATATTAAAAAAGGTATTGTGTGTGACTAACAATTCAGAAAAATAGCTTCCATTTACTTGACCTTACTTAGAACTGGTGCCATTTACACCTCTTACTGTCTGTAGTGCTCAGGACACCCAAAGACCTTTGAGTCCTGACTGACTCTGGATTCTGCTGGATGTTTTGAATTCCTCGATATCTATTTGATTACATTAATTTTCAATGAATGTATTAGTTTATAGAAGGCAGCACAGTACTTTTATAAATATTTTTCAGGTCTCCCGTTAGAAGTCTGATTTTAAACATTATTTTGTTGAATATTTTTTTAAGTGAAAGTAAATATTTTCTCTTTTTGGTTTTACAGGAGTTGGCAATTGAAATATCAATTTAAAAAAAGGTTTTCGGTTCTAGTCTTAACCTTACAAAAAATTTGGCAGTTTGGTTTTTAAAAAGAAGTTTTAAAGAAGACTTTTACTGAACTGCTGGTATTGTTACTCTGTATCAGATGAGGATGCAGTCATCCACCAAGCAATTTTAAACTTTGTTTTCTAAGTCGTATTTCCATTTGTTTACTAAACCAGGACTGTGATGATTTTCTCTGTTTTGGAGCTCTAGACACGCGTTTAGAGTGTTTGACTTTACAAATGTCATAGCCTGGGATTAATGATTTATTCCTGGTTCTGCAGACACATTCCTTAACCCAGCGGAGGGCTGTACAGGGTCGAAGAAAGCGATTTGATGTGTTGTTAGCTGAGCACAAAAGCAAAACCAGGGAAAAGGAACTTCTTCGACATTCGGATCATCATCAGCAGATGCCCCCTCTCAGGGAACCACATCCCTCACCTACTAAAACTTCCCAGGAGCTGCACCAAAATTCTCATGGAGTTACTCTTACAGAATCAAAGCCTTTATTACCTAATAAACCCAAACCTCACCCCCCCAGTCTTCCAAGGTAAGGGAAATGTGCAGATGCAGTGTATGAGATGAATACTGGGAGCTTGATGAGGGGGATTTTGGGGGAGCGATACGGATCTGTTGGATGGGGCAGTGTGGTTGCTCCAGGCCTGGTGCCTGTCTGCAATTAGCAATTACCTGCTGAGGGTAACTCCTGGTGAGGAGGGCTTGGTGTTTGAAGCAGTAAAAGCTGACTTGCAATCAGTGGAAGCAGTTGAGCAACAATTGGACAATGCTGCTTTCCCAGGGGTGCCACCACACTGTGTCCTTCCCCTTGGCAGGTTACAAGACCATGGACAACACCAGAGATTTGTTAATGTAGTTTTTTTTTAGCTCTCAGTAACAGTAAGCACTTAAAGGGTGGAATTTTTAACTGGGCTTGGTTCAATAACACCTGGTTACTGTTTGCCTTGCCCAGGCCTCCAGGCTGTCCAGCCCAGCACAGTGGAAATGCCCCCAGTGAGTCTCCTTCTGTCCATGAGTCCCCACACCCTCCCTTGCCTGCAGCTGAGCCAGCATCTCGGTTATCCAGTGATGAGGGAGAATGTGATGAAAAAGAAGAGCCTGTTGAAAAACTGGATTGTCATTATTCAGGTCATCATCCTCAACCAGCCGCTGTACGTTTCCAAAGCTAACCTCAGTCTCTCTCTGGCTCTAATTGTGTAAACAAGTTACTTTGGGGTTTTATAGGTGGTTTTTCTGTGGGGTATGTGATTTTTTTTTTGTCCCTTTTATTTTTTTTCTTTCCCTCTCTGTATTTTGAGAAAATTATTTTGTGGCCTAGGAGGCGGTGCAGCTTTAACTAGTTGAAAAATAAACATGCTAAAAAAATGTGTTCATTGCTCACTTGCCCAGTCCAAAAGAAACCAAAATGCCAGAGTACTAAAGATGAAGTTGGTAAGTGCTCTAAAGAGCTGTGGTTTTGGAATAAGGACATGTAAACAGTGTCTTTTTGGTGCAATTTTCTTATTGGACTCTCCCCTCCACACCCATTTTTTGTTCAAGTTACCAACGTCACATTAAAGGTAGCAGTAAGGTATTTTAATATTTAAATTTTGACAAAACTTAGTTAGTATAGCTAAAAGCAAATTTATTGCCCAGCCTGGATATCACATTATATCCTTTTTTTAAACAGATTTCTGATAGCTGGTAGGTCAGCAGATGTTACAGAAATACATGTGTGTATATAATATTTATACATAAATGGACATACTGCTAGTCTCCTTTGTTTAATCAGAAGACTTCACATTTTACTTCTTCTGTTAAGTATGGGAATATCAGAAGACAGGAAAATTATCTCAGTATACCAAGGCCAAAACTTTAAAATGGTTGTTGGGCCATAGTCATAAAAACTCTTAATTTACATTTTTTTAAATCTTCTACCTAAATATCTAAAAGCATATTTATCATAAACAAATTGTTGTTCAGAGAGTTGTCATTGAAAGTAGCAAACACCAATGAAAATCATGTCTTTTCAGTTTTGCACATTTGGTAGTCAGCAAATTGGAAGAGGTTATTACGTGTTTGACAAGCGGTGGAACCATATTCGATGTGCACTTGACTTCATGTTGGAGAAGCATCTTAATTCACAGATGTGGAAGTGAGTAGAAGTGAAAGAGTTCTTATTCTTCTTGGTGTTTGTAGCAGTACATGGAACCTTGTGATTCTGGTTAAAGAGCACTAATCTTGTATTCAGACAGAAGGTTGTTAGTCTGTGCTTTACATTTTTTGCAACAATTAACTATCAGTTTATTAAAATATTTCAGAGGCATGAATCAACCCCAAGATACAATCATTTTAAGGTATCATTATCAGTCTGAAGAACAGTGACTGTGTGAAGCTTCATCTTTGTTTTTCTGTTCACCTGCAGGAAAATCCCTCCAGCATCCAGTACCACAGCATCAGTGCGTGCCCCTCATCGGACAAACCTGCTGCCTGCCTCCCAGCACGGTGTCAGTGCAGCAGGGTTCCTCCTGCCCAGCACAGTCATGGCCTCGCCAGCGCTGGTCTCTCCCTCCTGTGTGTCTCTGAACCACAAACCGGTACCATCCCATGGGACGACACTAAATGCCAACCCCGCTGCTCTGGGTGCAGTGGATCCTGTCTGCAGTATGCAATCAAGACAAGTGTCTTCTTCCCCCTCAACACCTACAGTGCTTTCCTCTGTACCTTCACCTATGCCCAGCAAACCTCAGAAAATGAAATCCAGCAAATCTTTTAAACCTAAGGAATCTTCTGCTGGCAGTGGCACCTGTAACAGCACCGGCAGCGTCAGTAGCAGCAGCGGCTCAGGAAAGAAGCGTAAAAACAGTTCCGCACTGCTCGCACCTTCTCATTCCACAGAGTCCTTTAGGAAAAACTGTGTGGTCAACTCTGGAAACTCTGGGACCTCCTATCATCCCTCAGTGATAGCTTCATCCCACAGCGTTGGCCTCAACTGTATGACTAGCAAAGCTAACTCTGTTAGCCTCAAACATGACCAATCAGGGAGGGGGCCTCCAACAGGGAGCCCTGCAGAATCCATCAAGAGAATGAGTGTGATGATGAACAGCAGCGACTCCACGCTCTCCTTAGGGCCCTTTGTTCATCAGTCTAGTGAGCTGACTGTAAATTCACACAGCAGTTTTTCACATTCACATACTTCCCTTGACAAATTAATAGGAAAGAAAAGAAAGTGCTCACCTGGTTCAAGCAGCATCAACAGCAGCAGCAGCAAATCAAACAAAGTTGCCAAATTGACATCGGTGAACAATGTTCATGCAAAACACACTGGTGCAATCCCAGGGACGCAAGGACTGATGAACAATTCTCTGTTTCATCAGGTAGGAAATCTTGTCTCAAACTAAGCCAGCATGAAGTGCCTTCTCATGTGCTTATAATACATGTGTTCTCTTTGGTATTAAATAGACAGCCAGTTCCAGAGCCTGCTCAGGTAAAAGTTCTTCTCTTTGTCCAGTACTCATTTTGAGTGTTCTTAGGGAACATTTGAACATGACTTTTATAAATGTTCAAAATAAAAAAACTACACTTTGGGAAAGAAACCTTACATGGGATATTTGTAATTCCTTCGATGCTGTTGGCTGTGAGTTGCTTTCAGTTAAAATTAGTTTCTCTTCTTTGTAAACCATAATTTTAAAAGTGAATCTTGCCGGCCTGCCATGGGACTGAGCTGTGTGCCTCAGCCTGACTCCTTGTTTCTGTGTCAGGAATAAACATTCTACAAAGTGGAACATAATGATGCTGATAACAGAACTGTGATGCTGTGATAAAATAAGCCTATTATCCCAAGGTGTCATTGACTAACTTCTTAGTAATAATGAGATTAAATATAATAAATCAGATAATAAATCTTTTTAGTTGGTAAGGCAAACAGGCTATAAAGGAAGCAGATCTCATGAGTATGTAAGATCCCATTTTAAAAATTAGTTTGGGATTTTGATTTTTTTTTAAACAAATCTCACCGGAGAAGTAATGTATTCAGGATTAAAAATCCAAGAAATTTGGTTTTCTCTGCTGCCAAAAACTGAAATCTCTGCAGCTGGAGAGCCAGGGAGGCCAGTAAGAAATTTTTGAGAATGATTTCGTAATTTTCACTTTCAACCACAGAGGAAGATTTTTCACCTTTATGTGTGTTTACTTAACCAAAAACAGCCTTCGGATGGCTGAATTTATTTTTGGACTTACCTAATAATTACTATTTCAACTATGCAATGTAAGTAAAAGAGAAATAGAATTTGAGTGAACAAAGAAGGAAAGCATCCTTGAAACCATTAAAACTTTGAAGAGGTTTAGTTGAGGATTTTCAAGTCTCAGAGAAGCCAAGCTCTCAAGGTTGCTTTGTGCCTGAGATTTTCCCCCAAATAAGCCCTTGTTAGCCACAAAAGAAGTTTGTTTGCAGGTCTGAGGGCCTGGCTCACTGATGGTTTCTCTTTTCTTGCCCCCAAGCCAAAGGCCCGTCCCTGATAGCCGAGAGCACCACGGTGAGAAACAAACTGGACAGTTTTCACTACAAGCAAAACCTCCACCTGGATTTCTGGACTCCAAGATGCCTTGAGTTTTCCCAACTTCCCATGGTCCTCAGGTGTGGAAATCTACTGGACTGTCACTTAAACAAGGAATTTCCCTGAAGCCATGTCTGTAGCAGTGAATATACTAGAAATGGACACTGGATGAAGTTCAGCCACATAATTGCTTTTATCAGTGTTAACAGTGGTCTGGACTGTTTGCTACAAATCTGTGAGATTTTCCTTACAGGAGTACATCATCTTGCCACTATTTGACATAGTTTGGCTGGGCAAACGAATGTTTTCTGGGGGGAAATAAACATTACTGTGGACTTATTTTTATACTGATGGTGTCTTTTGTAGGTGGTAGCTAACCAGACAGACACCCTCAAAGGAGAGGACCCCGTGACAAGGGGAAAAATGTGTAAGGCACAATGGAAAGAAGCCCTCAAGAAGGGAATATGGCTTTAGTGTTTTTATAGCAATGTTCCTTTAATGGAATATAAAAAATAGCACAATTCAAAAAATAGTCTGTTTTGCCCAGCCTTTTTGCAGGTAATTTGGGATAAGAAGCTATCAGGAGTTTAAAATAAAACAAACCCAACAAAAGCAGAAAAACTTGTTTGAGGCCACTGCTCAGAAAACAAGTATAAAAATGCCGTATTTGTGTGATACAAAACCTATTTTCTATTCTTTTGAATGAGATTTTATTGTGGAAGAAAAATTAATTTTGCTCTTTAAAAATTCCAAAAATATCAAACAAACAAAGGCAAATAACCTCTAAAACTCTATGCCCAAAGAACATATTTATTGACCTACACTGTATACCACAGGCCTTTGTTTTTTTAAAAAAAATAACTGTATTGATGAAATTAGGCTGGATTTGACTTCCTCTTCCAGCTGATAAAATTAGCCCTTTTAAAATGGAGTTTTAAAAATATTTCAATATTTTCTAACAACCATAAAAGTCAGTTTCTTTCTGCCTTGTTTGTGTAACAAAATTGTTGATGTTTGACACCTTCTACCACTCAGTACGATTTTTCTTTTAGTCAGAATTCTGGAATAAATGCCAATTTGACAGCAGAGTTCACTGTGAAGCACTGGTTTGTGCATCACAGTCATCCCAGGCCCACCCAGACTTTATGAGCATGGGGGGGATTTACAGTTTTGTATAATCCAGCCAATTTTTATGAAGTATTTTGTCTTGCTTCAAAACACCTCAAAAATGAATTCCGCCAAAGGGCTCATTGTTTTATGGTTTGCCTCATCTGGATGTTTTTAAGTTTTTAAACATCAGGTAAAGGCTCAAAGCTGACTAAACTTTTATTAAGGGGGCAAAGCAAAGGAAGATGAAATCCTAACAAAGAAGATTTTTATTTCCTGCCTTAAAGGGGCATCAGCTGTTGCTGAGAAGAGACAATCTGAGCCTGTCCAACTGATCACGTAGCCCAGCCTTCTCCCCATTCTGGTGGCAAGTAGTAAGTACATCAGGGAATCCAAAGCCACTCTGAGTAGCAGTTGCTTAGTTGTTTACCTAACAATGCTTTCAGTTTCTCCTGAACTTCCTATGAAATCATTGTTACACGGCAAAACAACAAGAAGCCTCTATGCAGACACTTTAGCTTTGAATTGATAGAAAAGATCACACTGAGAAAGCAATGTACTAGAGACTCTTATTATGCAAACTTTAACAGAAAACAGTAGACAACTTTTCAGGAACAAAAGGATTTGTATTTAATAGGATGCCCTGTTGAAAGGTTTGTTAGAACTGTGATTGGTTTAACATAAAAGGAACCAAAGTGAATTGCCACAAAAAGAGAAATCCAAGTGTATTAAATCCTGCACATTTGGAGAGAAACCCATGCTCTGATGAAGTCCCTGGGGCAGAGCTTCCACTTCTGGATAGAATCAGTCACAAGTGCAATTTGACTCTTGGTAGCAACAAAAGTAAAGGAAATGAAAATTTGGCAAGATTTGGATGCTGGCGAGTTTGTGATTGAACTGTCCTCTGGTTTTTAAGGTTGTTTTTAAGGTTCTGTTGATCTGAGAGCAAAATGGCAAATTTGTGCTCCTTCAGTAGAGTGCAGATGTGTACAAAGTGAATTCCTGCTGGCTGCTCCTCCAGAGCCAGTGTGTGCAGCCACCTGCACCATGGGGGCTTGAGCCACTGGAGCAAAAAGTCCGAGCATAAATTCTGCCTGCCCTAGATCTGCTCTGAATATTATGTTTTAGATCTTGGTTATAAGCAGAACATTGCTCCTGAAGCTCTTATTGTCACATAGTTCTTACTGTAAATAATTAAGGAAGCTTAAAACTAATTTTCCTTGCAAAATTGAATTTGCAGTGGCTGGGTTGTTTCTAGACAGATTTTGGTATTAATTTAAGAGATACAGTTTTTATAGTCTTTCCAACTTCTCGTTATGACTCCTGCAGTTTTCTTAACCTAAAAAATTGCTGCAATGATGAACAAAGAATTATACAAGAAAAAAAAAAAACATACTTTTGTATCTTTACTTTGGAATTTCTTGTTCTATTATAAATATTGAAGTATCCCTATTTCAGAAGACATATTTTGTTAATTGATTGTACATATTTAAATATGTATTTTTGCACAGGTCTTTTTTTCTTATATCCAGTTTTGGTACAATTGAGATCATCTAGTATTTATTTATTAATTAATTAAAAAAAAAAACAACAAAAAAAAAACCAACCAAACAAACAAACAAAAAAAGCAAATACCTTTTTATAATTTGAAGTGGTTCACTGCCAAGCCGATAGTTAACATGCCTACTTTGCAGTGTAAGGGATGCCTCGGTTCGTGAAAGCCGCGGCCCTCGCCCTGCCCGGGGGCTGGGCGGGACCTCGCCGGGGAGGGCCGGGTCCTCGCCAGGGGAAGCCCCGGGCCCCCGTGGCTGATGCGGTTTTTGCTTCTCCCTTGCCTGACTCGCAGCAGATCCTTTCAGTTCTGTGACACAGCTTCTCCTTCCTCCGTGTCGGTGCGTGCGCATCCCTGTGGGTCTCGTGTGGTTTAAAACTAACGGAAAAAAATGAAAGTGCCTGATATAACTCGTTTTAAGCTTGGACTGTTTAGACAGCTTCTCCTTAAAAGACTTGAATGTTCAGTTGAAATTTTGGAGCTTGCTTTTTCCACCTATATAAAATATATGCGTGTGTGTGTGTGTCTATATACACGTGCATATATCTATATTTCTGAAATTAATGAGATGGGTTGACGAAAGAAAGCAAATTATGCTGGTAGCTTTTGTAAAATCTTCTAATTTGAATACCTTATGTTGGAACAATCCCACTGATAACTCATGTTTAGCATAATGCCAAGGGTTTGAAATATGGTTTCAACCAGCAGTTTATTTAACTGTCTCATTTTGGGAAGAGGGAGGGGAGCAATATTCATTAATCAAAAAATTTATGAAATGTTCAAAATTGTTGGTATTCCAAAAGAAAGAAAAAACCCCAAGTTAAGTACCTCTTAAGACCATGAAATAAAATGAAGATGTGATATCCAAATGACATTTCTAAGGCAGTTGTCTTCCTGTAAGAGTTCTCTTGCCAAGGAATCTCTCGTCTTTTACTCATTCTGTCCTGGAGGAGGGAATTGGGCTTAGAAAGATTCTTAAATGTTTCACTGTTCAGCAGAAAATAATCATTTTTACCTTTTGTGCGAGATATTTTATGTTTTAAAGATAATTTTGAAATGAGCACTACATAATGTCAATGTGAATGTAGGCCTTGGAAGCATCTTGCTCGGTGTTGAGCCTGGTTCTAAAAGCAATCTCCTGTGTAAAATGTGTGAATAGTTTGATAATTTGTATACATAATCAAGAGCATCTGATCAGCTGAACTCTGTGTTGGCTGCTGTATAGTACATGAACAAATGTCATGGGATAGAAAAATTACTTTGGATATTTAAAAGAAAAATAAATATATAGTCTATTTGTTTTGTAACAAGTTTCTGTAAATAAAATAATTTATACTATTTATAAGAAAAAGTTGTGCTTTGCTTCATGAAAAAGATTAGTTTGTTGAACAAACATGTTACTAAACAAGGCAATAAAATTAGGACTTTTCAATAAATGAGGTTGGTTGCATGGAATATATTATATGTTTCTGCTTCATTATAAAACCCTTCGCTATTAAAGAAACCATTACCTGTATCGGTGCCTATGTGAACTAATTTCAGAGAATTGGATGTGGTCAAATTCTGTCACTGTCCCTTGGCTTTGTGAGTCTGGAGCTTTCCATCCTACAGGGGGTTGGTACCTGCTTTTGAGCAGTGCCTGTGTCACTTCTGCAGCATTTTCCTGTACAAATGACTTCTGTTACGTGAGGTTTCACACTTTATATTATTTTCTAATCAGAATAACGAGCAGCAGCCTTTACAGCCCCAGATGTGCTTGAGTCATCGTGTTTCCTGGATTTTTTTTTCCTCCCAAAAAAAGTGTCTTCTTTGTTTTCAGTTTGAAGATCCAGTGTGTGAATTCAGCAGGTTAAGCACTCCCGCAGCGTTTTTCTCTGCACGTGTCTCGGGACTCGTGTGCTGGTGATTTTGGAGCAGTTTGTAAAACCAGTAAAACTCCTGTTAGTGGGACAGGACTTTGGAGTGCTATCTGTGGCAAAGCTTCCTTTATTCTGTCACTATTTTGGTTTGGTTTGAGTTGTTTCCCCTTTATAACAAGTTTTTCTTAATATCTGTAATAAATGCTACAAGATATAAACAGGGTTCAGACAACAGGCAAGTTCTGCTTTGCCTTTTTCCAATAAGCACCTCTAGTAGTTCTACCTTTACTTTTGCATTTCTAAGTATTGTAATTTCTTTTTTTGTCTTGCCTTCTTGCAAATCCTTTTCCTTCCTAGCAGCAGCTTCTACCACCTGTGCCATCCTGCAGGAGCTGCTGCGCGTGGGAGTCGGCGTTTGCAGCCCAGCTGAGCTCTGTGCTTGGCATCGTGTTCAGGCAGGTTTGTGACTCAGCACTGAAGGAGTAACTCTGCATTTCATGCAGGGTTCAGTGTCCTCTGAAAATGGCAAGGTTAAGAAAGGAAAAAAAAGGGTGCATTTACCCTGTGTAACCCTGAGATTTTGAAGCTCCGTGGAATTGGAGCGTCCTCCCTCTCCCCTTCCTTTGCTGCGTTTGGTGCAGTGCAGTGCCAGGGAGCCCTGGCCCTGGGGCAGAGCAGAGCTGCTCCTTGGGTTCTCTCTTCTGGTGACCGTTCACTAAAGGAGTTAATGATGAGAAATGGTCCTGGCCAGGTGCTGAAGTGGAACACAGTAAGCACAGATGTCCCTGAACTGGGTGGAAAACAGTTTCCCTCCCATCAGTGAGTGTCTCATAGGAAAATACTCCAGTTTATATTTGGGACAGTGATGATGTAGGAGACTGCCAATGCATGTAATGAAACCCCAGGGCCAGAGGTTCTCTGTGTGCAGGTTTTGTGTGTTTGTCAGTGCCCTTTGCATTTAGAATCAAAGCTGGGGAGATGTGTCCTGGGAGCCTGAAGTTGCTTGGCTTTCCCCTGGTGGAGCAGTGTTGGGCTCAAGGGCTGCAACCTGACTTAGGCAGAAAATTTGTCCCTGGTTCTGCCCGTGCAGCTCTGGATGAGGGCTGGGGAGTTGGCCGGGTGCCCTCAGGCTCTCCTTGTTTTCACCACTACCAAAACAACCCAAAGGAGGGCTTGCCCTGGCTTTATTTAAATGCTAATTGCTGTTGGTTCATTATTATCACGTTCTGCTGTAACAAATAATCAAACACATGTGGCTTGTAGGATCCACCACGGGACTTTTTATTTTGACTGGATGCTTTTTTCAGTGATTTGGCTCAGTGCTGTGTTAGCTGCTGGATTTGTTCCTAACAAGCAGCATGGGAGCTTTGTCATGGAAAAGTGGCATATGCTTGGGGTTTTTTCTGACCCAACAAACTTTGAAAACCTTTAGGGAACTTGTTCAAACTAATGTGGATTGAAATTTCATTACCAAGGAGGAAAAACAACCTGAGAAATGCAGTAAAAAAGCTCTGTCCAAGCCTATGAGAAGTGGCTGTTTATATTTGTGCCCAAATTGATACAAAGGTTTCTTCAGCATCAGCAGGGACTGTGTTGCTGCTTGGGTTTGGTGGTCTCTGACAGTGCTTAAAGTTTTTTGTCCTCCATTTTGCTGTTTAGGTCCCTTCACCTGAGTCCTTTCCTGTCCAGGTGACTTTTTCCTAAAGCCAGTGCCTTGTCCCTTGTCTGCAAAGCCGGACCTTGAGCTCTGGAGCCCGGTGTGCAGCAAGAGAAGCACCAGAGGTGTTGGCAGGTGAGTCAGAAACTGCACAGAGACTTGCACAGAAACCACATTTCAGCTGCTTTATAGCAGAGCTTTACCAACAAATCCTAAACCACCCCATCTCCTGCCCTTCCCACCTGCTTTCCTACCATTAATGCAGGGAATGAACTGCAGAGAAGCTCAAACTGCGGCCTGAAAACTCTGTCTGGTTCTGGCTACCTTGTAGCGAGGGTGAAGTCAGCTTTGCAAAGCGAAATTGGAGAATGGCATTAGCTCAAGGAACTGCCCAAGCTTGAATTACAAGAGAGAATGTACAAGTTTGGCATGTGGACTATAAATCCATGGAAAGGTGTCAAAAGTGAGGCATGAAGGCCTGCGTCCAGAGTGCTGCTCACAATCAGAGTTAAATAAAGGGAAATGATGAGATCAGAGAAACAGAATATAAAACTAAGATGATCACGGGACAGTAAAAATCAATGTGAAATTACTTCAGAAACAGAAATTCTAATGCTTCTGATTTGACATTGAGATGGGAAAAGGCAGTTAAAAACAACAGAATAGACAAAATTGTGCCCTTGATCAGCTCCAGGCCTGACCACCCTGGACCCCTCAGCATTCCTACTGTGGAAAACCTGTATCAGATTGCTTTATTTTCTTTTCAGGAGAACGATGTGAACAGCTGTGCTGGCTAAACTGTGTGCCTCCAGCTGTGGGCTTCAAGAGGTGCTGCCTTTCACCTTTCCCAGAATTTTATCCCATCACTATCTGGCATGGCTGAGAGGCTGAACTGCTGCACAAAGCCTTCAAAGGTTCCAATAAAATTGCTGTGACTCCTTCCCACCCAGCCTTGGCACAAAAATCTTTGTCCAGAAGATCTTTAGGCTTTCCCTGGATCCTCTTTCACAGGATACAGGCTGAGATCAGGAAATGTGAAGGTAAGTTGGGATCTTTACTGTAGTAGGATTGTGCACTTCTGTTTGGAACATTATTTTTCACCCACCCGAGCAGAGACCACCAGATTCTGAAATGCTTGGCACCCACAAGATGATAGCCATGGTAGGGATAAAATGCTTGATAGCTCTGCAAGTATCTCAGAGCACTAAAACTCTTTAGCAATGATTTTACTTTCCACACAGAGTAGGGATTTCCATTTTTTTTTTCTGCTGCTCTTACCCACACTAAGAGAGCAGTGAGATTTCTCTGGAATGCATGAAGCCCCTGTTAGCCTCATTTTTCTTGAGTAGGTTTCTACTACCTCTACAGTTAAAACAATACATGGTAATACATATGCTGAATGGAAGCTTTGATGTAATTAATTTAGGCCAGTTCATGTATCAATATACTGGAAAGGAAAATTTATTTGTGCACCAAACAGAAATTCCTCAAGTCATTGAAGACATGAAGTATGAAACTATGGTTTTCTGCTAGGCTTCACATCTGCACCTATGGAAGGTGGAGAAGATGTTCCCAAAAATCAGACTGATTAAAGCCTTCTTAGCTAGCTCTACTTATCTGGCATGGAAGAGATGTAGAAAAACAAGAAAGGTTATTGCAGGTCTGAAAAGTCTGAATATTGGGGTTTATCAATTAAAACTTGATAGGAAATGGTATGTGTGTGAACACACAAAACTCATAGCTGACCACATGGTAAACTAGAGTTCTTGTTTATTACTCTGCCTATTCTGAAGAAAGATCATCATTTTCTTCTCATGAGTACAGTCTGAAATGTAAATCTTTACATTCTGGATAAACAGCTGCTTCTTGGAGGGGAAAACAACCAGAAGAGCTTCCAGTAAGTAGTAAAAAAACCACCCCAAAATCATGTGGTTGTATTTTGGGTTTCAGAAAAGTTCATGAGAGAACAGTAATGGCCCCTCAGCACCACAGGGCCCAGCCTCAGGCAGCAGCAGTTCCAGGCCAGGAGACCCTCATGATCTTCCAGTGGGAGGGGTGGGCAGGGGAACTCCAAGCTGTCCTGTGTGTGGCACAGTAGCTCCCCAATGCTAGGATTGCTCTTTGGGTGCACCTCCCTGCTGGGGCTCCTTCCAGCACTGAAGCTGCACTGCACACAGGCTGTAAACGTTCCAAATGCAGTGGCATCAAAAGCACACAGAACTCACTCACAGGCCTTCCTTGGGAAGAGGGGAAAAAAATCCCTCAAGGCAGGCCAGCAGGGTAAACAGCTGCTGCTGGAGGCTCTGCCACCAGAATCCACGTGTCATCAGCATGGCAGCAGCCTGGTGAGACATTCATTCCTCAGCAGCTGTGAAGAAAGGAGCTGTAACCCCTGCAGTACCTGATCAGCTCTGTCAGGCTGCAGCAATCCCTTCCACAGCTCCCACCGTCACTGGCATCTGCAAATCTAACTCAGGCAGTAATTATAAATGTAATGCTTTGCTCACATGCTGACTTCCTTTTCCACAGTTTGCAAAAAAATATTTAAAGAGAAAGGCTACTTCTGTTACGGTTGTTCCCAAGGTTTTAGTCCCATGGTTTCTGTGGTTGTATTACTGCTTCACCTCAATCACTTGCATCCTTATTCCTTCTTCCTTACACTGTAATCCCTTCACTGCAAGACTCTGTCCTGTCTGGACAGTGTGCACTCTTCACTAAAATTTCTGGCCACTTTACTATTATTTTCTGATTCTTTTCACCTCTGATTCCAATACAAAAGTCTTAAAACAGCAAACATAAAATGGCCATGAGTTCTCTGTGTCCACAGGTCGTGAGCCTGCTCTGCTGTTCAGTATGGAACACTGGGTATACAGGCAAGGAAAGGAACAAAGTCTATTACAAGAGATCACCAACGGTATCATACATTTAATAAATGAACTGGGTTCCATACACCAGAACAGAACAGTGTGTACATAATGAAGTGGAAAGTAAAAACACTACCTTTCTTGCTAGTTATTTTTTTCCCTACAGTATACCAAGTTATGCAATATATTTATAGGTTACTTCCAAAATGTTTTAAACATGTAAATTTTGCATTCCCTTGCATTAAAAAAATTACATATTAATTACTCGGGAAAGTTTCTGAATTCTGTTTAGCAGCAAATCTCCTTTCTTGATGGTTTCTTGGTACTGCCAATTCTTGCTATCAGGCCTAGGAATCGTGGGGGAAAAAACACAGGGGGTTAGAACTAAGAATATGATTTATGCCAAAACATTAAACATTTCTGTAGTAAATGTCATCCAAATACATAGAATTCAACTGGCCTGTTAAGAACAAGGAATTGTTACGTACCTGTTAGTTTCTACAATCTCATTTACTTTGTCTATTTTGCAGTGCAATCGCCCAGCTGCAATAAATCTTGAAAGCTCCCTAAATAAAGAAAAACAGTTGGTTAAATCCTGTTTCACCAGGGACTTGTACAGCTAAGAGCACTGAAACTGCTGTTACACCATGCTGTATTTCTGAAGCAACAGCCTATGGGTCTCCATAATGCATCTTATGCATCCTCATCTTATTAAGGCTTGGACACTGCATCCAAAAATAATCATTTTAGTGACCTGAACACAAAACCTCTTGGTTCTTTCTTCTCAGGCCAAAATGTTGTACTCCAGTTAGTAAAACTTATCACTGAGCTTTGTGTCTACTACTCTCAAATCCAAAGGCAGCAGTAATGCAGTGTGGCTATTTGGAATTTATCCTGAGGTAAGTATCTTGATGCCAGTCAATTAATTAGAAAAGTATCTCAATAATACTTAATTTTTAAAATGCTTTTTAAAATTTTATTATTATTGTATTGTTTTATCAGCTGGTGGTCTACAGCACTGATGGTAGAAGTAAATATTCCTGTGCTCAACAGTAAGATAAGTTACAACTCATAATAAATTACTGAAAAGCACAAGAATTAGTATGACTTAAAAAATTGCTTTTGAATTGAATGGTATTTGGTTTATCCTGAAACACTTATTAATTTCTGAATATTTCAAGCAGTTTCATATTTCTGTAAGTTTTCCATGTTAGAAAATCTGAAACCTCTCTGAAATGAGAATAACTCTTGTGAAGGCATTTGAAATATTGTGCTTCATGTACACAGAGTAAAAGTCAGTTTCTGACTTCATTCACCACTAAGTTCTTACCATGATCTAAACCTGTTGGTTCTATTCTAGAAAAGAATTTCAAATTGGGACTTCAAATTGGATATGTTTGATTTAAGTTAAAAATATCAGATCCTATCCACATAACAGAAACCAAGCAAAATGATAGAGGGAGACTGGCAGAGTACAAAAAATGTGCATATCCCTAAAGCTGGAAAAGCTCACTTTTTGCATAGCTGTGAACAAAGCTATCTAAAATCTAAAGTTTCATAGCACATGGAGGTTAATAAATACAGCAATATAAAGAACAAAGTAATTAATAAAATACCGTAACTTGGTATATTCAGAATACAAGTGCACAAAGATTTTTACTCATAATGAGATCATCATAAATATTGAAAAGGGGGATGATAAATATATAAAGGGGGATCTCTAGAACTTACTGATCTATGAATTCTACACTGACTCCAAAGGCTTCTGCCATGTACCCTAACGTCAGGGAGCGGTAGGACTCCAGGAGCTGGCTGTAGGCGTGGATTCGCATTTCCCGTACGTAGTATCGGTAGTGAGGGGCAAACAGCCAGTCTTTCTTCATCTCTTGCTCCACAATAGCTGAAAAAACCAGAAGCAAAATTGAAAAAAAGAAGTCAGTAATTTCTAAGAAACGTCAAATAGCAGTTATGTAAATAAAACGTACTGCACCAGTTAATAAGTAATGGGTGAGACCATAACTACGTTGTATTCTTGCACTCATCAAGATATGGAAGGGATTCTGGACTAAAGAGGAGTAAATTCATATAATCTGTATCACTTCTGGAACCAGGAGCAGTAAGAATATGCAAACAATACTGTGGCAGAGCTAATGGGAGCCTGTAATCAGCACAGCATCCTTCTTTCAGGGGGAGAGGGACCACCTCGCTGAAGGCAAGAGCTGGATCTGCTGCTGGAGCTGGGTAACAAGCAGAACCGGGTATGTAACTCCTTGAAGAAACACTGTTACCCACACCTGTTAAAGGACAAAACTTCTGCTACTGGCTCTTAAATTAGTTACAGGGATTTCCAGGCACTGGCCATTCTTTTTCCCTGACAGCATGGGTTCTTGGCTTGAGATGAGGCCAGCAATAGGAAGACGCTGCCCTTTCACTCAGTCTCATCATGCTTAGTCTTCCACAAAATCAAGGGTTCTTCCTTGATTTTTCTAAATGTCTCATTTTCTTGTATTCTAAATCTCACAGAAGACAAACAAGCAGTCTGAGAACTGACAAGAATGAGGGTTCTCTGAAAAGCTTTCTGTTGGTGTCACCCTTTTACACAGAAAGCTTTCAAATCTTTCCTGATCTGGCTCTTCAGGTAAGATGGTGTTTCATAGCCATTTTCAAAGTGCTTTTTCACCTAATCAGGTGTGACTTTTCACAAGGCTCACTGAATGAGAAACTTGTCTTTCCTTCTTTGAAAAATCAAAGCAGAAAATTTTAGGCCACTGTCCAAAAAAATCTCTACAGTTTGTTTTTTCTGCACATAGCTCCAGATCTAGGCTGTAGCTACTCCACAAAAGTTGTGTATGATCTAAAACAAATATGTGTATGATCTAAAACCCCTGAAACAGTGCTGAGGGACACAAGCCAGCCTTACCTAGGGACTGGAAAAAGGCTGCATAACGACATTCGTAAAGAGAGAAGAGATACTGCCGTACAGCTGGCAGACTGTGCAAGGCTTCCAGGATCTCTGCTCCTTTAATCACCTGAAAGCAAACACACATCTTTAACCACCATCCCTTTCAGCCTCGAGATGAACAGGCCAAGGAAAGGCTCTGTCAGTTGGCACCAGTGTTTCCACGTGCTCTCCTTACCTTCTCCCTCAGGTCAGGCCTGTCCAGGGCAATCATGCTGACATAGACAGTGTATGTTACAAAGGTTTTGTAATCCATCAGTTCATAGGATGTAAACGTGGAAACTGTATCAAGGAAGAGCTCTGCTGCTTGTTTAAAGTCTCGAATGGCTACACAGTAAAGGCCCTGGTACACCTTGAGACGGTTTCTTCTGTCCCAGTCTCCTCCTTCTTCTATTAGACTTAAAATAGAACAAACAATATTTACTTATGTAAATGTGTCATGTAATAAGTTATATGAAACAAGTACAAATCAACTGAGATCATGGGACTAGAGAAAGAATAACTTGGTTTATGTTACAGCTTGTTGAAACAGCCTTTGTACACCTGTTGGCATAGCTAAGTGGCTTCCTTGGGACAGGAGAGGCCAGAGGCTTTTACACAGTGCAAGTTTCAGCTGAAAGGAAAAGTTTACAGCATCTTCAGCTGTGACAACAGTCTGTGGATGTGCAGGTAAATATTACTGTCAGCCTGGCAACAGATTTACACTGCCTCCCCGCGAAAATCAAAGCAGCATAGAAAAAAAGATACAAGTTGCCACTTTTTAGGCATTAGCACAAAACTGGTGGCTGTAAGAAGGGCAGAGACAAGACACAACAGCTGAGAAGGCTACACAAACTATCCCTGCCTAAGGAACTAGGGAAGTAGGAATCTCCTCTGTCCTCCTGGGTGTCTCAGGGCAGCAGCAGAGAGGCTGGAACCACAGCTTTCTGCAGGAGCTGCTGAGGTTCAAAATGCTGGGAGCACAGGGACACTGAAGCTACCAGTGGGAACATGGGAAGGACAGTGGCACCAAACCACAGCATGCTCCTCTTGCTCCTAGAGGAAAAGCTCCCTCTTTGCAGAGCCACCTGGGTGCCACTGGGAGCAGCTGGACTTAGCTGGCAGAGGCACAGTCCAGTCATACCCAAAGTGGGAGTGGGAGCTGACCTACAAATACAAATTGAGCCAGCTGCTAGAAAACAGCTACCACAAAATCTTAACCTTTCTCTTCCCCCCCATAAAAAAATCCAGGAGGAGGAAGTGCTCCAAAACAAAGTAACACCCACCCATCACTCTGATTCTCTCTCACAACCAGTCTCTCATTTCTGGACAGAAAGGTATTTATCTTCCATTTCTTTTGTTACAGCTTGTTTCAAAAGTGCTTTAGTGCACTCTGATAACACAAGCAGTACCTTTTTGCCTTTTCAATGTTCCGTGTGATGAGGTCATTGTCCATATAAAACAAGCCAATCCTTAGCAGATAGAACACGATATCCAGGCGATGTCCCAGGGCCACGGTTTTGTCGTAAGTCTTGCGGAATGCAGTCAGAGCTCCCTCCTGCCAAAACAGTATTTGCTGCTGTAGGAATGTTAAAAGCACCCAGAACATTCACAAAATACCTGTTGTAAGGACGTGTGCTGTCTCCCACTGGTAGTTGTGACTTTCACGTTATGCATTCTGAATAATCTTAACGTATCCAAGTTTAAATCAAGTTAGAAAAGCTGTTCCTCATGTATCTTTTAAAGCTAAAGACTATGAAAATCTACTCTGTAACTTGAGATTCAGCTGCACAATCTAAATAGCTTGGAAAAGCCTAAAGGTGCAAGTAAAGTGAATAATGCTATCTGCAAACTTTTCTCCTTGTCAAGAAAAAAGTTGTTTTCTTTCAAGGACTGGTTTTTTTTTTCTAAATAATTTGTATTTCAGTAAGACCCTCCCCTATCTGCCAGCCTTGTGTGAATTGTGCCATACTGAAAATGATCTGCAAGTCCCATGGTGCTCTCTGGGGCCTGCCCAGCTAACAGGATTCCCATGCAGTGTTTTCTACAAGTCCATAAAGCCTCTGCTGTCACCAACCTTGTCCCCAATCCTGCACAGGTACTCAGCCTTGGCCATCATTGCATCCCGGATTTCGCTCTCCCCCAGGATCTTTTCTGCATCCTCTAATTCGTTGTCAAGACGTTTCAGTTCCTCCTCATTGGCTTTCTTCATTTTGTTCAGCAGATCTGTGTCCATCTGCCACTCAAGAGACTTGCACAGGGCTTCGTAGTATGGAGCCATGTCTGAAAGAGAAGCAGGAAGGGTTCTGCTGCTCACTGCTGCAATGAGAGTGCATTTGTTCCTAAAAGGACAACGTGACTGTCAACGCCAGAGATGTCCCTTCTGTGACAGGTACCTGCTGAACCCACACACAGCACAGCCCCTGTTTCTGCAGGCCTTGCCCTGCATGTTTCCTTTCACCAATCCTTTTTCATCACTGCTCTTTACACTGCTCCCATTTGCACTTTCCCTACCTTGCACTGGGCTGGTCTCACCTCGAGTTCCGGGGGCAGTTTTGGGCACCAAAAGGACAGAGGACATTAAGCTGTTAGAGGGCATCCAAATGATCATGAAGATGATGAATGGTCTGGAGGGGATGTATAAGGAGCAGCTGAGGTCACTTGGCATGTTCAGCCTAGAGAAGAGGAGACTGAGGGGAGACTTCTAAAATTTCTTCATGAGACAAAGTGGAGGGTCAGGTGCTGATCTCTGCTCTCGGGAAGCCAGTGACAGGACCTGAGTAAACAGCATGGAGCCGTGTCAGGGGAGGTTTGGCTTGGATATCGGGAGAAGGTTCTTCCCCCAGAGGGTGGTCAGGCACTGAACAGGTTCCCCAAAGCAGAGCTCATGGAGCACTTGGACAATGCTCTCAGGCAGAGTGGTGTTGTTGGGAGTGTCCTGTGCAATACCAAGAGTTAGACTTTGATGATCTTTATGGGTCCCTTCCGGCTCAGGATGTTCTGTGACTCTCTTTATCCCAGTGAGCACAGCAGCCCGTGGTGCTGAACTCACAGCTCTTACAGCCCCAGCACGATGTAAGAAGTGCTCCGAGCTGAGAACAGGGCACGGGTACGTCCAACCCTCGCCGTGCCCCGCTGCTCTCGGGCTGCCCATGCCCCGGGGGTGTCACTCCCGGGGGCAGAGCGACGCCGAACCGCGGGGAGACGAGTACACAAGCCCTGCCCGGAGATCGATGACCAGAGACAGTCACACGGCTGCTCCACAGACACACGGTCGGAGCCGGCGGACAGACAGACTGACACACACACACACAGAGAGCCTCTCCCAGGCCCCACTCACTGTGCAGCCGCACCGCCGCCATCAGCTCGTCGCGCGCGGCGGGGTCGGGCGCGCGGGGCCGCAGGCTGAGCAGGAAGCGGAGCTGGGCGATGCGGAGGTCGGGGTTCTTGGGCAGCCCCTCCTCTTCCAGGTTCTCCAGCGGCATGGCGGGGCCGGGCTCGGCGGGACGGGGCCGCGGGGCCGGGCTCGGCGGTGCGGGCGACCCCTGGCGGCGTGGACGGGCCTGGGCGCAGCCGCGGCAACCGGGGACACAAAATCGCAGGTTACAGCCACGGGCTGCCCTGGAAAGTGCATGCTCCATCCCTGGAAGTGCCCAAAGCCAGGCTGGAAGAGGCTTTTGGTCTAGTGGAAAGTGTTCCTTCCCATGGTAGGGGGTTGGAACTGGGTGATCTTCAAGATCCCCTTCCAACCAAAACCATTCTATGATTCTGTGATCCCAGAACACATGGTACAGGGTCGTGTTCAGACAGTTCTGGAATATTCCTTGTGAGGGAGAATTGCAGCCTCTCTGGACAACCTGTTCCTGTGCACAGTCACTGCACAGGAAAGTTTTTCCTTATCTTCAGGTGGAACTTCCTGTGCATCAGTTTGTGCCCGTTGTCACTCACCCTATTGCCTGGCACCACTGAGCAGAGCCTGGTTCATCTTCTTGGCACCCTCCCTGCAGACACTGACAGACACTGATGATGTCCCCTCCCAGCTGTCTCTTCTCAAGGCTGAACCTGAGAAGGTTCCTTCCTAGGAAGGGCCTCTTTGGTGTTTGAGCACAGGGGAAGGACACAGACCTAGGAGGGGTCACAGGAAAAAGTGGGTTTATAGCCTTTGTAGTTTCAGAAAGGAGCTTGGATGTGTTACACCAGAGCCTCTGGCTCAAAACAGTGGCCCTGGTTTCAGTTGTATTTCATCCAGGATGGTGGGGAAGTCATTCCTGACTCTGGTCTGTGTTCATCTACTTCGCATTTTGTTTTTCTTGACATTTATTAAATATCTGCTTATTAAATATCTTTGATTTTATCTTTCCTGACCTCAAACAGCAAACAGTGCCAGTGCTGGAGCGTGTTCCCTTCCTTGGGAACACCAAGTAGAGGCAGAAGGGCTGGGTGTCACCCCACCCCAGTGGCCCTGGTCCTGCCCTGCTCTCCCTCCTCCCCAGGGCTGCCCACAGATTTTCTGTGCCACATGTTACAGACAGGGCATCACCTGTGCCTCCATAGCCCTGTGTGTGGAGTCCTTGAGGTCCATCCCCTGTTGATACCTGAAGTCAAACCCCTTTTTTATCCTTACAGCTCTATCCATATCAGCCACTGTATTCCCTTGGAAGTTAGCAGCAAGTTAAAAACATAGTTGGTGCTTTTGGAGTGCAGCACAGCTGGATGGTTCGGCAGGCACAGGGTGCTTGGCTCCTGCAAAGGGCATTTTTGGGTGCCCAGGGCTATCCTGTGGGATGCAAGAGCCCACCCAACCTCCTGGGCAACCCTTGCTGTACAGCTGAGCTCCTCCTGACATATTTTGGTGTTATTTGTTGAAACTGGGGTTTAAGTACAACACTTTTGGCCAATGTCTCTGTTTTGGAGTTGTGCTTTGCTGGGTGATGGGAGAAACAGTTCCCTTGACTGTTTTGGCACTGTGTATTCCCAAGACTGGCTTCTGTATATTGAGCATTAATTATTTAGGAGAGTGCTGGAAGAAACAGTTGCCTGCTGTGTTTTTGATAAGTGCTAGTATTTTTTACATTGATTCTGACTTTCTTCCCCCCTTCATTTATTGGCTTGTAGTAACAGTACTTTAGAATAAAATAAAGGAGAATCCGTGTTTTAAGTTGGGCTGTTCCTTTGTTTCTTTAAGAGCAGTCATTTCTTCCTTTGTCTTCTGTTTCTCTTTTTGAGCCACAATCACTTTTGTATCGATTGCGCAAGGAGCAATGGCTTTGATGCTTTGTGGGGAACAGCACGCAGATCTTTTGCAGCAGTGTTTATGTTATTTGCCTGTTGGCCTCTGCATTTTCTTGGAGGCCTATTCATTAGTTTTATTTATGACAGACACTTTCAGGCATCTTGCATGGGTTTTTATTTTTGCATCTTGTCCCCAGCTCTATTCCTTAGGCAGTGTGCTCTGGAGCTAAGGAATGCTGTTTATCCTTTGCATGCCTTGTTTGGGAAGAAAGGGATGATTGGGGTTTTTCTGCTAAGTAAGGCTGATGTTCCAAGTGCTCAGGCATTGCACACATGGGTGAATGTTGTTTGTGTGAGTGGCTGAGCTGGGATTAGCTCACAAAAATTGAAGATGAAAAAAATTGAACCAGCTCCAACCTACAGTTATTGCAGAGAGTCCCTCCAGCGACGGCTGGAAGGTGGAAAGTATGTGCAGCTCCCTTGTAAGCAGATAACCTGGCTGTCACCATAGCTCTTTTCCTAATCCCTAATAAAGATTGGTTTGCAGCCACAGCTGGAGGTCTGGCCTCTTCCAAAATTCACATCATTTGTAACCATAATAGTTCTGGCCATTGTCACTGTCCACAGAAACATTCACACCCCATCACCCTCGCTGGGTTTGGTATCCCCAGCTCATTGTGGCAGTAAAAGCCACAGATTCATTATGTACTGTGGGAGAAAAATATCTTCGTTCTCCCATTTCTGGATTTGCCACTTTTTAATTGGCTAAAAAATAAGCTGCTAGGTGTGAGAAGAGTAAGGGAACTGAGTTTTAATCTTCCTGGGTTTAGTTATTACTGAAATGTCATGTTTGGTAACCATATGAAACACTAGTTAATTACCCCACACAACATTTATTGCCTGTAAATATTTGCTCATATTTTCATATTTGTGTGTATTTCAGCAGTAACAGGGAGAAAAGGAGCTGGGTATAGGTGTGACATTCACTATTAAATGTGAAAAATAATTCAGGATCAAATATTTATATGATGAAATAAGGCCTTGTGGTGACTGTAATTTAATGTAACCTTACAGCATTCAAAAGGATCCAAATAATGTTTTAGTTTTTTTTTAAAAAAGGCATCTCAAATGATTGTTTCCTTCCTTACAAGACACATCAGGGCAGTGAGGAGCCCTGTGATGACCCTTAGTTTCTCTTTCTTGAGGAGTGACAGTATGAATATGCTGCAGGTAAGGTCCAGACCCCGTGCTGCCCTGGTGATGCTCACACACATCAAGAGGTTTGTTTACTCCTTGCAGTTTCCTGGGCTGGAAACATCTTGTGTGGTCAGTGCCCCAGACAGTGATCATGGGCATCCCAGTAATGCCACCCTCCTCATTACCATTTTTGTAGCTTTGAGAGGCCACAAATAGGGCTGGAAGTGCAACTACAGATTTCCAGATCTCCTTCTCCAGTAGTGGCTGTTAGTTACTGAATGCTACCCAGAGCAAGGTGGCTTTCTATGTGTCTGTGTGATGTTGCTCCTGCTTGTGTCCCGGCTGTTGAAGCCATGGCCAGGCCACCCCGATGTCCATCAGGACAGTCAGACACAGCGTGGCTGAGCTGCCACAAGGTGCCAGTGTTTCAGAGCAGTAACTGCACGGTGTCTCTGCCTTCTGAGAGCTTTTCCGGGCTGTTTTCCCCCCTCAGGGTGCCAAGTGAAGCCGTGCTAATGGCTGAATGTTGACTGAAATCTTTGGGGACTGGCAGCCTTCTGCAGGGGCACAGACCACCCAAAACCTGCTGTGTCCCCTCCCCAGGCACTGCCTGGTTTGCAGACCCCTGTGTCCAGCCAGACACCACTTTGCTGCTGGCAGGGATGTAGAACATACCTGTTATGGCAGTGTCAGGAGCTGGGTAGTTTGTTTGCCAGTGCCAGGGGAGCCAGGGACTGTGTCTGTCAGTGATCCCTCTGCTTGTCCAGCCCTGCTGCATGCAGGGGCTCCTCTCTCCCAGCCCATAAAGGGAAAAGCTCCCATCACTCAGGGTATGTGGCACTTTTCCTGCAGCAGGTCACAGAGCGCTCTCCTTTCCTCTCCAAGGAGGTTCTGCAGCCCTACCTGGCTCTCCCGGGCTTCAGAGACAGGAACCACCCTGGTACTGTGAGCATCCTCTGCCAGCAGATCAGGGTCTGCAGCAGGACCTGACCTGGATACAAGTGTGTGACTTTAATTCCCATTGCAGAAGGCATGAAGGGCTCTGGGAGCTGTTCGACCTGTCCGTGCTGTAACAAAAAGCTCTTTGTGTGCAGCCACCACGCTGTGAGCTGCGGGCTCACCTCAGCTGTGCCAATTACTCTTTCATACTTTGCTGTCATCTTCAGGCACCTTCAAGAGCAGTGCATTTGTTTCATTTGCAGGGCTGGTTTAACTGAGCTTGGGAAAAGATGGCACTTGAATCACGTCTGGCTTCATTCTTCGCCCTTCAGTAATGGAAGTGTTGACAGCAATATTCACAGTGGTACTGTAAAAGCATACAAGTGTTAGGCATTGATTTCTTCTGAATAAGCTCCTAGAAGTTGCCTGTTTTCCTAGGTAATTATTGTTGGCACAGGTATGGCTGTTGTCTCAGGAACTCTGGCTCTCAGAAACTACAGTCTGTGTCAGCAAGGAGTAAAAAGCACAGGGTCGAGCCCTTTGCTAGTGCAGCTCCATGGACTGGCTGGGGTTAAGCAAGCCCTGGCACCGGCATAAGAACAGCTAGAAAATGCCCTTGGAGTGGGATTTCTGCATCTCTTGACCTCCCAGATATTCTTTTGTCATCCTTTCTGTGTTACTAATTGCATCTGATCAGCCAAGTATTTGTTTCACAGCCATTAATGTCTTTCCTTCCCTTGCATATTTTCAAATCAGTAAATCCTTGTTTTGAATGACAACATTTTACATAGTGCCCAAATTAAGTCTTTTGCAGAATTAGAGTCAGAGTGTTCCAACAAACAGGCATGTTGGGGAAGTTTATTACCCTGGGAAGAGAGGGCTCCTGCATCATTACTTAGAGATCTGAAAAGCTATTAATGTGTAATGGCCATAAGAAATCAAACTGACAGGTATGGGCAGTGGAGGAGCCTCTTCCTCTGCTCCACACCTCTGGCAGCCTTGGGTGCAGGGAAGAATGATGGCACACTGCTGCCTGAGGCAGGATATATTTAACACTATTGCCTCAGGAAATCTCGAGGGAGAAGCTCTTTCTGAATAGCTGAGAACTCAGTGGATTTGGTGCTATGCAGACATGCAGCAAGTGATGGCTCATGGGTGAAAGGACTGATGGGGAGTGGGAGAGAGCTCTGCTGGTACAGGGAAGTGAAATCCTGCTCAGTGTCTGTCCCATTATCAAACCAAGAGACACTGAATTGACATTTATGGAGATTTGTAAATATACACACACACACACACACACAAAAATGTGTTATGCTTGAGCCTTTTGTTTTAGATCCTGTGTTCCAGCTCACCTGTTACAATGCAGAAAGGAGGGTCCATGGGAGATGGTAGCCTGTGAGTCTGATATCAAAGTGAGGTCTATTTGTTGCATCTTGTCTCCTAAGTATCAATTTAGTTTCAGAAAACAAATACTCTAGACCAACACACTGGTGCATTTGTTTCATACACAGCAACAGCACCCAGTGTTTCCCATGATAAATAGTGCCAATATTATCACAGGCTTGTGCTGGATCTGGCCCACATGGAGCACAAATATAGATACCTCCTCCAGACTGATGTGACAGTTTTAGGGGGGTACCATGCACAGGGTAAGGTATGCTGCTGTTTAAGGTATCCTATTGCATGTAGAAATCCACAAATCTGCATTAATTTGGCGGCTCCAGCTATGTGTCAGTGTCTGCCTTTGTTTTTTAGGTAATTTGTGCTGTACACTTTCACCCCATGATTGCTTTTATTGTATATGGATCCTTCTGTTGGGCACTTCTCTGTTGACTATGATTACTACCACATCAACTGAAAACGCTTCTGTGCTGTATAATTAACTTTATCTGCTTTGCTACAATGCCTCTCACCGGTAATTACACACACTTCAGCTCTTTCACTACATTTCTAAGACTTTAAGAAGTGCTGATTAATCTTGCCCAGCCTCTATCCAAACTGGAGGGGTTTTACATGCCTAAAATGATATCTTTTCCCTTGCAGCAGCCCTGGCATAATCTGGATATTGATTGTAGTACATATAATGTGATCTTAAAATAAACCATCTGTTTGGAATACGCTAGGGTTTTTATGTGCTGGTTGCAAAAATCTTATTTAAATCCTCAGGTTGTTGGCGGGTTGATGTGATAGTTACCAGTTTACTGAGATAATTTGAAATGAAGAGCAAGGAATTTGAATTCTTCCAGTCCCTTGGGAAGCTACTCCATTTTCTTCCTCCTTAGCTCAGCCCTGCCAGCCTTCCCTGCATCCCTGCGGTTCCAGAGTGACTTTTGTCCTTTGATGATTTTTTTAAGCCTCTTTTTCCTCAAGCAATAGTCTCATGTGATTATACCCTCTGCCATCAGCCTGTGTTTCTGTGCTCTAATGCCTTTGAACCCCTCGGTCAGCTTGAACCAAATCTGATAGGTGTCATGAGCTCTTAGTAACATCCAATTCCTCAAAGTTACGTGAGATCAGGGAGGGCAGATCCAAACTGGGAGGATTAGCCATTCTGCTAACCCATACCATCCTGCCCTGCAGTGAGCAGATTCCTGTGCCTTTTGCCCAGCTGGTGTTTAGGGAATGTGGCCAGCAGTGAAGATTGCTGTGTGGCCATTGCAGGGTGCATGGAGGGATGGGAAATGCACAGGAGTGAGGAGCAAAGGAGGGAAGAGCTGGTAGTGTCACCTTAGTGGGGATGGGGCAGAGTGGGGAGAAGGGGTATGGGATCCATGGAAAAGCAGCCTTCATCCCTGACTGCTCACATAGCAGCATCTGCCACTGTAATTGCAAATATTGATGTATTTTCCACAGCTTCTTTTCAAACACACAGCCTGAGGATTTTTGTTTGTTTTGGTTTTTTTCATTCTTTATAACACAAGTGATTTTCACATCATGCAAGGAAAAGCACTTGGCTGAGAAGTGTTGTGTAACTTCTATTGAGATCTCACAGCAAACCAGGCACACAGTATTAATTAAGGCAATGGGTGTTTGACACAAACAATAGTGTGACGATTTAATATTGTGTTGTCTTCTAAAATAAACCCAGTGTTGAAGTGACCACAGTCTGAACATCCTGGTAAGTTCACAGGAAAAGGAATTTCTCTAAAATATGTGGGAATTTAGCTCTGGCTGTTTCTGCAGACTGTCGGAGTATCTGGAGAGCACCTGCAAAATGCCCATTGGCTTGAACAGCAATTGAACTGAGGAAGGTGCTCTTGTTTCCTTCTCCTGAGTGCACTTTGTGTCCCAGAGAGAATTGGATTTCAGGGTACACACAGTGCTGTGCCCTCGTTCCCAGGCACTGATCTCCCTAAATGTTTTGCTTTTACTAATGGGCAAGTCGCTAGCCTGAGAAACTTCAGTTTTGGTGAAAATAGCTGGATTATTACTTGACAGGATTTTATGTTGGTTTTAATAAGTGAGCAGAAAATTCAAACCATCTGGAATTGAGAGTCTATCTCTGAGCAGTGCTAGAGGATCCTCCTCAACTGATGGAAAGGGCTCTGCCTTTGCACTGAGTGACTTTGGGAAGCAGAGAACTCAGGTGCCCTGAGAGATAAATACCTCCAGTATGTTTCTTTTTTTATTTGCAAGACTAACCCTGCTTTCACAAAGTAGGAATATCCTTCACCCGGCAGAGGTGAAGAAAACTCTCCAGATGATTTGCATCATGTCTCAAGATCAAACCTTCAAAGGTCAGAGAGAAAGGCCTTAAGCAAGGAAAGCATGATTTAGCCCTCTATAAATGCTACTGTTATTAGTGGCATTATGTCAATGTAGGTGACTTCTGGTTGCATATTTAATCTTCCTGAGCTGCGACTTGACATTACTGAGTAAAAAATCCTATGTAATTAATTCCTTTTGGTATCTTTCTATGTTGTAACCTCTCATAAGTAAACAAACTTGTGCCTCATGGTATTTCATAAATACCTGGTTGGTGCCCTGTAAAGCCCTGACTGGCTGCAGCATCCAGCCTCTGCTGCTGTGGCAGTTTTCCTCCTGCCCCCATGGCGCACTGCTCTGCAGCTGAGGCTGTGTTGAACTCTCTCCCCCTATGCTGATGAGAATTGCCTCTTAACTAGGGTTACTTTTCTCTCAATTTCCATTTTCCTTTCACCTCTCCCTTGACCTTCCCCTCCTCATCTTTTGCTCTCTGGACCTTTGTTTTTTTCCCTGGTTCCTTGCACTTGGTAGTAGCAATCACATCTGGTGAATGAAATGGTTCTTCTGCTGTTGCCTCTTTTTGGGGTGTCATTTGAGTTATTGATCATTACATTTTACATGGTGTGGATATGACCAACTGTCTTGGTTTGAAAAACAGGTGTTTGCCAAGGAAGGTGGGAACCTCCCTTGGAATGGAAAATATGACCCTCTTTCCTCCAAATTACCATAACTTTGAAATTAAGGGGCTTTCAGGCAAAGATATGAGAAAAGGAAAAATCCTAACCCCCAACACTAACCTCTAAAATCCCTCCCACAACTCACATGAACCTGCTGCAATGCCAGAACACCTCTGGTACTCACCTTGAGCTCTTTATGTCTTGCCTGCTGATACACACTGCTTGGCACTTACTAAGGCACATATACAATTTGCTGTCACAGGATTATTCCTGGCTTGTTCACTGTTTATTCCAGCGTGGCACAAGATCTGGGGTGGGATTACCCTGACCCCAGACAGTCAGCAGTCTGAATGATGTAACATATCCTGCTGCTTCTCGCATCTTCCAGCTAACACTTTTCTGTTACAACACAATTCATTCCTCTCCAAGTGCATAAATCACCCTTCAATGTTTTCCTGGTGTGGCTTGCATGACAGCACCTCCACATCTCACCTGCTTTCCTCTGTGTTCACACTGCATCCTGCTCTGTCATTCCCAGCACCATTACATGGAGGTTGTACCTGCTGCTCCACTTTCTGGACTACTCCCTCCCCTGTGTTTGCAGCTCCTTATATGGGCAATTTTGGCTGGAAGAATATCCCTGGATGTGCCACCATCCGTCTGGCACAGGGAGGTGTTCCTTGGAGCAAGGAAAAGGCACTTTGTGAAATGCAGTTTGCTGTTTTTTTGAGCAGAGACGAAGGTGTCTGGTTTGTGGCCATCTCAGCTTGCTGGGAATTGCTGACTGCCTCTCCGTCGGCTGGAGGCTCTCTGGCACAAATCCTTTCTGCTGTCAAGATCTCACCCTCTCTGTGTGTTTTCTGGTCACAGCCATCCTTGGGCAGATGCCATTTAGAGACTGGTCCAACTCATCAGACAACTTGCTTTCCTGCTCAAGGCCTTGGACTTCAGTCAAGTTAACCTCTGAGAAACCCTCTCATCTTCAGCTGGATGCAGGAAGGATTTCATTTGTGCTGCCTTTGCTTTTCAGTATTTTTTTTTCCATTGTGTATACACCAATATGTGTAGGCACACTGTGTAGTTTAGAATATGCACTCTGTGCTCTGTGTAATCACACACACATGCATTAGTTTATCTGTACGTATGTGTATCGTAAATCTTGTAGGAGTCATGCTTGCATTCATTTTTCTCTCAGAGATTTTTTTTTTCTCCTGGAGTGTTCCCTGAGCCACAGTTTTGTGGTTTGCCCCATTTTTCCCTTTAAAATCTACTTTCCAAGAACATCTAAAATTACTAAGCTGTTTATTCAGTTGCCTTTTAATGTCTAGAACCTTTGCAAAGAAATATTCCAGAGCAGTTATTTTCAGCTACCTTTTTCATACCTACTTGTGTTTTGTGCTACTTTACTTGTAGTTTCCATGACAATTATCCCCAGAGTTAGAGACAGCCTTGGCCTCAGTTGCTGTTTTGCAAAGCAGCCATTGCTTTTGCCCATCTGAGGATCTGAGTGCAGAAGTTCATGTTTAATACAAGTTTTTATTTTCATAACTTCTCTATAACCCACTAGCACTACTTGGGTTCTGCAGGTTGCTGTAATATATATTGCATCCTGCCTATTGCCATGGGAATGATCTGGAGGGCAGAGACATCCCGTCCTCAAAAGGAGAAGCATATTCTGGCTGCTGGAAGAGGACACATTGGCCATAGAAGGACTCACAGAAAGGATTAACTTCACCTGGTGCAAGGTACCACAGTGCAGTGGAGCCAGGTTTGGTTCCTGGTAGGATGGAAAAGGAGGGTGGGCACAGGGGGTTTGTGCCATGTGTGGTGCTGGTTTGTGCAGCCCTGCCTGGCTCCTGCCCCCATCCCCCAACACCACTCCCCACTGGACACAGCCTCTGTTTGGTCACATCCTCCTTCCTGTCCACTTTCTTCCTGCACAGTTGTTCGGACATGAAAATAATGTATTTTTAATATTTTGGACTGCATACTGTTCAATATATATTTCAATATCTTTTAATGTTATTATCATCTTGATATTTTCCTCTCATTCACTCCCCTTTTCCTGTTTTTCTCCATCCCACCTCTAGTGACTCACAGCAATTTTTGAAGTGCCCAGAAGCAACCCTTTGATATATTACCCTTATACATTTCCTTATTATCCTTATCTATTCAGTCTGGTACATGTAGCTCTGAGCTTTCTGCATAAACTACTCTCAGTCCTGCCAGCTCCTCCTCACCCTTTCTGTGCATCTTTTTTTCCTTTAGTTGACTGTTTCCTTCCAATTTTCCATGTGCTGCCTCCTTTCATTCTTACCTACTTGCATCCTTTCCACCCACCACCCCCAGTTTCCTCTCCTGAATCCACTTAAGTGTAATCTAAAACATACTGCTTGAAAGTGGAAGCCCAGAGAAATATTTGGTCTGGCTCTCACTAGCACCTCTCAATGCCAATGAGCTCTGGGACAGTGGATTCTCAGCCCTGCAGTAAAATGAGCTTTTCCTGTAAGTTTAAAATTTGATTCTTTCTCACAAGCTACAGTCAAAGTGACTGTCAGCTCAAAAAGTACCTTTTAACTAAATTCAAAGGAATGCATTCAGAGCAGATTTTTGAATTTCTACATCATAAAACTAATTACAAATAGCAGCTTAGTACTGAAACAGAAAACATCCAGAATGTCACTTTATTTGAAGTTATATTTTAAGGAAAAAACACAGATCAGAGAAAAAAAGCTTCAAAGTCTAAACTGATTATCTTCTTAAAGAGTCTTAATTGTTTGTAAGATAAATAGGAATGAAGAACTAGGGGAAAGAGAGCTCTTGCAGAGAGAGAGTGATCTGCCACAGCACATGAGCTGTGTGTGATTCAGTACTGAATAGCCCCAAATTATCAACCTGCCCACCCAAAAGGCACCACTGCCCAATGGCCCAAAAGCCACTACTGACCAATGGACTGACTTGGCTTGTAGTGTGGCCAGGGAGACTGAGAGCTCCCATTTCAGGTGGCTGTGGGATAAAGAATGCAACTGCTGGTTACTGAGAGCAGCTCTTCAAGGCTCCTGAAATGTTTGTTCATCCTTGTATTTGCTGTTACTCATCTTTAGTCAGATGAAATGCAGGGTTTTGTAGTCACGTGGAGGGAATTGCTGAGTGAGTTCCTTGACATGTTCCACTGGCTTCTGGAGGTGATCTGCATGGATGCACTTTGTCAGTCTGATCCTTGCACTGTGTATTGCTCACTGGAAGATCCAGCCCAGCTAGAGCAGAGTTTGAGGCAATATTCCTTGTCTGATGTGCCTCACAGAGACACTCCCTTGTGGGTACCTTTGGCACTAAGGGGTTAACCTCCCTTTCCAGAGGATCATTCATGTTTGATGTTCTCTTGTCACCGTGCTCCACTGTGTATCAGCCCCACATCCTTGGTACAACCTTGGTAAGAGCTCCATTTCCAGAATGCCCCCTGCTCCCAGCAGCACAGCAGCTGGTTGTGCCAGGATGCCCAGCTGGACCCCTCCATGGGCCCTGAGTGGCTGATTGCTTCATTTGACAGTGCCTGTCCACACCTCTGCCCAGCCCAGCCTCGATTGTTTGCTGGGCTGTGGGGAAGTACAAGTAGTGGCAGAAGAAATTAGAGGGAAGAAGGCTGTGGAGGACCAACCTGTACATTCATCAGCCCCCACCACTGCACCGCAGATTTGTCTCAAAGCATTAGCCAGGAGTGGGGCTGGGACCCCTAGAAAAGGAGCTGGGCTGAGTATTGGGGAGACAAGGAAGAGAAGGGGAAGGTAGCCAGGCTGGTGAGGTGGGTCTGGAAATTGCATCTGGAACTGAAGCTCCCAGACTGCATCTTTCCCTGTGTGGTTGGACTTGCTGCAGTGCCCCAGGGATGTGGATTTTGGAGGCAGTCATGGCTTGCTTTTTCTTGAGCTGTGGTGTTTATGGCCTGCTATGGTTCTGGCACACAGTTCCTGTGTCAGCTTCTTCCCAGATGCATGGTTTGGGTATGAAGGTTCCCTGTGGCATGGGGGTCTGCTCCCAAAGTCTGAGGGCTTTGTGGCATTGTCACTGGTGACTTTTCCAGAATCTCTTTCCAATGAAGATGGAGCCAAGGTGTGGCTGCCCTGCAGTCTCTTCTGTTGGTATAAAGCAGCTAATATTTTGTTCCAAGTTGGACTAATGATGAAAATGTGCTGGACACTGGGAAGAGATGTCTTGAGCACACAAAGCAGCTTACAAGCCTGAGAAGCAAGGAGGGAATTTTTCATTTGGCAGAATAACACGCATAGCAAGCACTCTTGTTTTTAATAAGATCACAAAGCTTTCTTGAAAGCTAGGGATTTTTTTTCCATCCTGAGCACATGAGGTATTTTCATTTCATAATGAATGTATGTTATGTCCAACTTCCAGAAAGCCTTTCACATGAAAAAAAAATAGCAAAGAATATTTCAAATGCTGAAGTGAACAGGGTGGAAATAATCATGAAACAAAATGCTGGAATATTTGCTCTGTGCTCAGAGATTGTGTGGCATCTTGTATTGTCTGAAACAGCACCAGATAATAATCATAAGTGCAAATCTCTCAGACTGGGGCAACAGGGAGAGGAGCCAATCTCTATGTCTCCATAGAGCTGGAAGAAATTTCAGATATTTCTGTTTGTCTGCAGAACAGCTGGGGACTTCTCAGACATGAATCTAATTAAGCATATTCCTTGCTACAAACACTTCAAGTCCTATTTCTGAGATCCAAATGTCTTTCCAAAATGAAGCCTTAGGAATATTGCTTTCATGCAGCCTGCTTTTTCTAATTTGGTCTGGGCAAAATTAAATTACACATATAAGCTCAGAGGAAAATTTACTGAAGTCAATAATATTGATTGATATTTGGGTATCAGCGTAATGCCGTGCATTAGTGATAGCTGAATTTAATCCACAGGCCCATGAGGGCTGCCAGCAGCAATGTGGGTATTGGATTGATCAGGCTGGGTGACATTTGACATGCCTGGATTTGACATGCATCGCTCCATCCAGCAATGAGTGTCCTCCCCACCATTTGCTACTGATGCCTGTCCCTGCCTCCTGCCCTGCCCTGGGTTTGCAGGTGGTCAGGTTAGGGCCAGAACTCAAATACTGAATCTTCCTTTTTTTCTCTATCCCAAGG
Source organism: Anthoscopus minutus (assembly GCA_013399455.1). Classification (NCBI taxonomy): domain Eukaryota; kingdom Metazoa; phylum Chordata; class Aves; order Passeriformes; family Paridae; genus Anthoscopus; species Anthoscopus minutus. Next base: position 999,276 of record VWYI01011759.1, read on the forward strand.
TTTACAATATCCCATATCCCAAGGTTTAAAACAGAACATTTATTTTCTCAGTAGAGAAAAGCACTTCCCACAGCAAAGGGCTTAACTGGAGCCATTTCATTCTGCTGGGATGTGAAGTGATGCAAGCCCAGCTGCCTGAGCACAGTGTGAGCAGCCGGGGCTCCAGCCTGCAGCACATCCCTGCTCCCTCTGGCACTGGGCATACTGAGATCCTTCAGCTGTTTTCATGGCACAAAGCCCTCATGGCACAAACTCTCTTGCACGGCTCTGTGGACTGGCTGCTCATCCGGTAACCGTGCCCAGAACACAGAGCAACTGTGCCCAAATCAGCCCTGCCACCCTCTCACTGAGACCCCCTGGGAGCCCCACCACAGCTCTGCAAACTATTAACTTCCAGTCTGCAGCCACTTTGTTTTAAACTCTGAGTTTCAAACCAATCCAGAACAGAAAGGACATTCCTGTTTGCTTTCTTCAGCTTGTTTTATTTTGTGGCACAAGACAGCCACTGACTTCTCTGCTGTGTGTAGAAACCCTCTCTGGAATTCTTGCAAATTTGAAGGAATCTTTTCCTGCTGGTATTGCAGGGAATACACTAATCTGATTAAAAATCTCACTATTGATGCATTCGTTACAGTTTTCATCTTTTCCCTGCCGTCTTTATTCCACTCTTAATTCAGTTGAAGCCAAGCATGAGGCTTGCAGGAGGCTGGTCACAGCCATGGCAAGGCTCATGGGCAAAGCCACATTCCCTCAGACCGTCTCATGCAACTGGAAAAAACAGATAAGCTTTCATTCACATAAGCTTGGGTCTCTTAGATGCAAAGTTATTTGTCTGTGCTCCTCGGAGAGTTTGATTTGTGTTCATTTGCATGTACCAAGTATAGTGAAACCTACTGAATTCTCATGACATGTTTTCACTCCTGCAAGAAAAATGATGGGAAGTGGAAGATACGATCATCTTCCTCCCTAGTGGCATCAGTAAGTATCACACATATCAGATTAAACCCTTGACATTTTTCCAACAGTGTGAAATTTGCTTGAAGATGCTGGAAAATGAGTTATAGATGTGAAAGCAAGGCTTGGAATATGAATGAAAACATGTTAACCCTAAAACCAGTGTAATTTGCTTTCCCTGAAACCCTGGTGTGTGGAGCTGGAGGGGCTGGCAGGAAGAACTCCCACCACAAAGCCTGGGGGTAAAGATATGGGCCATGAGACAGAAATGTCTTCTGGTTCCTGAGTAGTGATGGATAGCTAAATCCTGCCCAGTGATCCTCAGGGATGCACCCCAGCAGAGAGGGGGGACATCACTCGGCCATGCCTGGGTGGTGCCAATACTGGGGTGCAAAATCCTTGGTCAGTGTGGCTCCTGGGGAGAGCTGCCCAGCAGCTTTGCATGAAAAGAAATACACTTTTTCTCTTAGCTGAAAAGATAAAGTCCCTCGCAGGATTTGCTGCAGTATGATCATCCACCTGCAAAAGATTTCAGGAAAGATGCAGGTTGGGGATTTGAGGTGCTGTTGTGGGTAGTACTGAGCCTTTGATATAGAATTTAAGTCAGGACTCTTTTGTGTCTTACAACGAGACTGATTTTAGTGATTTTACTGCAAAAACTCTCCAGGAGTTTTCTACTTCTCCCTCTGTCATGCTGAAGCTGAAAGGCATACTAGGGTAATGATTTTGGATTTTCCATGCTTGCATTTGGAATCTGTCACATTCTGATGGTGAAACCTCATCCTGGTAGGGTAACCCCATTTGAGCATGCCTCATCCCACTCAGCCCCTGTCTTGGGGATGGTTTATTATCCCATACCATTTTTTGGGGTTTTGATCTGTTTTGTTTTGTTTGTGCCCAGGATAGCTGCTGTCCCTGCCCCAGCCCCATCCTGCCTGGCTCTGGGGCTGTTGGGGCCGAGCTGGGGTTTCAGGAGGGAGCTGGGTGTGGATGAGAGGCAGCCCTTCCTCTGAGCACCTTCTGTTCACTGCACACACGCAGCCGGTACCTCTGACCAGGGATCCTGCTAGTTCTGCGTGTTTGCCTTCTTCTTTTTGGGATTTTTTTTTTCCTTCAGCAAAACTGAACTTGCCAGCTTGGCTTCTTTTGCTGCTCTGCTGTGGGGAAGCCCAGAGCCAGTGCATGCCCTGCCAATACCCAGGAGCATCCTTGTTTTCCCACTGGGAGCTGCCCTCACACTCTGCACAGCCTGGACCCAGGGATCAGCTGGTGAGATGTCCAGAGGAGTCTCTCTCTGTGCCATGTTAGGGAGCCGGGCCGCTGCTGCCCATTCCCCGCTGTGCCTCCACTGCTGCTCCGGGCTGTTTGCTACGCTGGAGCTGAGCTCCCGCAGTCCAGCTACAGCTGCAGAGCTTCTGTTGCCTCTTGCTCCCTGCCCTGGGGTAGCCTGCCGTGCCATTCCAGCTTGCTACTCCAAGGTAGCAAGAGCCCCTGTCTCTCTCCAGAGCGGCACCAGGCCCGGCTGCCCTGGAGCTGTAAAGGCAGCCCCTTCTCCCCCGGTGCCGGCTGTGCCGCCATGACCGCGTGAGGGAGCCGGGCCGCGCCACAGCGCCCCCTGCTGGCGCGGAGGAGTCCCCGCAGGCCGGCCCGGAGCCAGCAGCGCCCCCGGCGGCTGCGGGCGGAACTGCAGCGAGGGCAGCAGGCAGCGGTCCCACCATTTATAGCATTTATTCAATTTGTTGTTGTTAATAAGCAGTTGGATTTTTTTCACTTTTGCCCGTTGTTAGGCATGTCTCTCATTGGCAGAAGAAAAGGGAGTTATTGAAGCCCTTTCTCCTTAGAGGAAATGCTCATTCCAGGGCATTTTACTCAGAAATTTGTCTCAAAACTGAGACAGTCCCCTTCAGCCTCCTCCATGGATATGCACAGGGCAGCAGTGAGCAGCAGCAGCAGCAGCACAAAAGCTGAGAGATACAAGAAATATTGTGCATTTTAAGAAACAGACTAATTGTAATCCAGAGGAATTGTTAAGGCAATTACCCTGTTCAAAGTGGTTTCAATGCCTCTTATTAATTTCTTCTGCATTATCCTCTTGCTCCCTTGGAGATGACCAAGACAGAAGTTGATTGCAACTGCTGCTTGTGAGAATTCCTTGGGAGCCATTAGGGATACAGCATCTGCTGGAGTTGCCATGGAGATGCCAAGACTGATTGTAAACCAGGTGAAAGTGCTCCTGCTGCTGCTGGCTCATCTCTCCTGGGGGAACACAGCCACACACTGGGGTGGGAGGAACAGCAGCCTCAGCCTGGGCAGTTGTGCTGCAGGGAGTGATCAAAGCCAGGTGCTGGTGGCTGGAGCAGGACCCATCGCCAGGGTGGGTGAAGCTGTTGATAGCAATACAGACAAGTCTGAGATCTACATTTGCAAAACGAGATTGGCCACAGGAGGGGTTTGCTACACCAGAACTCTGTCCCAAATATCCTGGGTCCAGCCCTTTGCAGGTTCTCTCTGGTTGGTCTCACTGACCTGGCCAGGAGTTTCTCCAAGGGAGCTGTGGCTGTTGGTGGGTGTTTATGCCCAGAGGAGGAGGTAACTCCTTCTGGGGTTGTGTTGTAGCAGTGAGAAATCTGGTCTTTCAAAATCTGGCAAGCACAGTGTGAAGTACAGAAGTGAAGTCTGAGCATAAATTAGCTGTGAACACATTTATCTGTGGCAGAGGGGAAGGTGGCTTTTTGGCAGCAGGTGGCTTGGCTTGCTTTTATGCAACAGATACTCTGTCTTCACTTAATAAACAGATAAAAGGGTGATGCAGTTGACATCAGGCTCATCTATTCTGACATCTGGCATTTGAAAACATGTTTTCACTGCCTGGAATTGCCCGGAAGTGTGTACCATTTCACAGGCAGGAAGGTCCTTCACTGTTAATAAATTTTGACTGAGATTTAATTGCAAGATAAGAAGGTGCCCTCTGCTCTCCAGCTTTTCACTGCAGCCACTGCCTGCATTTGTGGTTTGTGCAAAAAAATCAGACTTCTTGCACCCAGCGTTGCTCTCTCCTTTCAGGGTCCAATTTCAGGAGAGTACATCAGACCACTGGGGCACTGACTGGGATGTACCTGCTCTAAGGATGCCTTTATATACATCTCAGTTTTTCTATCTATCTATCTATCTATCTATCTATCTATCTATCTATCTATCTATCTATCTATCTATCTATCTATCTATCTATCTATCTATCTATCTAATCTATCTATCTATCTGTCTATCTGTCTATATGTCTATCTGTCTATCTAGCTATCTATCCATCTATCCATTATCTAGCTATCTAGCTATCTAGCTATCTATGTCTGTATTTATCTATCTATCTCCTACTTTATAGATAGCCTACCCCGACACTATGATCACCTCCTTTAAAAGTTAAAATAGTTCTTACCTATTTCAGTCATCAGAGTGAAGGTCAAGAATTCCTTTTTTTTTTGTCTTCTTTTGAGAATGGTAATGGAAAAAAAATATTACCAGATATGAAAACAGGGTCAAAAAGCTGCAGATAAATGGGACAGAGCAGTAAGTGAAGTGACAGGAGACCTAATTATGGGATTTAAGCTGTGGCATAAAATAGGTAAAAATCTCACAGGAATTTATGTCTTTTTTTTTTCTTTGCAAAGAACTTTAAATGCTCCTTTCTTTTCTCGCCTGAGCCTTTTAGAAATCAGTATATTTTTAGTGAAATACCAGGTGCATTTCCCTCCTGGTATTCAGGACTGGGCGACTGACCTTGGAAATGTGGGGGAAGTCAAGGAAAGCCATTGGGCTTTTTTCTTACCATTTTAAATTGGAGTTTGTAATCACCACTGCTACACATCCAGTTGTGTTTTATATCATCTACTCACTTCATGTGCTTAATTTAGAAGGGCAAAATTCTGTGGCATCAAAATGTTTACCATGATTGCAGCAGTCAGTTCATCCTTGCTGTGTGAGGGTGGGATGGGCCACGTGGATCTCTGGTGGGAGGTGTTCTGTGGCAGGGGAAGTGGAACTGGATGATCTTTGAGGTCCTTTACAGCCCAAACCATTGTAAGATTCTGTGTTTGCAGAGTTATGTTTGCACGCTGAGGAGTGACTGCTCACATCCTTGCCCATCCAAAGGTTCAAACTTGCTGCTGTAAGTGGCATTTGGCAGGATAGATGGGTCAGCCAGCCACAAACCTGAGAAATTCAGGCTTCTGAAACACACAGTCTGAGGGAGGAAACTAGCAATCAGGTTAAGGCTGAGTTGAGAAAATGCCCCCCATGCCTTGTGCTGTGCTGTGAGAAGAACAAGAAGTATGTGGTCTGCAGGTGGGCAGAGGCTGGGAAGATGCTGGTGAGCATCCATTTGCACAGCCCTGTGCTGGGAAAGCAATGGTAATGCATCAGTGAGAGGGAAATATTACTTTTTGGTATGCAGCATCCTCCTACTGCTCCTGAGGCTCCTCATTTCCCAAGGTGCTATGAATAAATAATGCAGTATGAAAATACAGGCAAGGTGTTTATCAGGGCTGTTAGATGGAAGCACATCTGGAGCTGATTTGGAACTGCCTATAGGTTAATGTAGTGGCTTTTGGGAACATCACTTCTCTGGAAAACTGTGCATGCTGGTGGGGAGAGGGTATCATGTTGGTCTCAGAATATGCTTATCTTTAGTAAAGAGTACTGGGAAATCTTTCATCATGTTGGTGAAATGATTACTGCCTTATCATTCAGAGCTTGAGGGATATATCCATGCTGTTATTATAACGTGTTATTTCTTCACAGTTACTCGTATAAATGGTGTAGGCTGTGCTGTAGGCTGTGTGTATGTGCAGGAGAGAGAGGGAGCCTTGTGCCTCTGTAAATGAAAATCTGTTTTCTGTGCTGGAGGTGGGTGCTCAGAGCTGGGAAGAGGCTACTTGCTCTGGTGGTCACAGTGAGCTGGGGTCAGTTGAAGGTGGAAAGCTGCAGGCACCAGGAGGGAGAAATTTGCTGTACCTGATGTGGCTCCTCTGGAAACCTCCCAGATCCTAAAGCTGCCCAAAGCAGCAGCTCAGGGTACCCAGGAGTTTCCCTGCTTCTGCAGCAGAGCTTGTTGCTGGTTCTGTGGGGAGAGAATTCGGATGGGAACAAACCAGGGCCATGCTGGGGTGCTCACACCGCTGTTCCAGTCCACAGGACAGGACCTTGGGCAGCCTCCTTGCACTGGCTCATGGAGAAACACTGGCCCCAGGACAGACCCTCTAACCACTTTCTTTATTCCTAGCAAACCTGGGGATTTGAACTTCACTTTGATGCCAACAAGCAAGGAACGTGCTGATGGTGCTAGAGGAGATCCAAAGCTGTACCAGCACATCCCAGTCCTCCCAGTCTTTATCCAGGTGTGGAGCTGGAGGTGCCTTTTTTTGTTGGTGGCTGCACTAAAGTCTTTCAGGCTTTAGTGACTTCCTCAGTTACAAGTGAGTGAGTGAGTGGGGATTTACTGGGGGATGGAACCTTCTCTGCCAAGGGCAGAGTGACAGCCCCTCACAGAGACCCAGAGGAACACTGTGAGCTCTCCATCTAGCAGGCTGTTAAAAAATTACTTTCATGAGAAAGCAGAAATGCTTCTCTTAGAAAGACTGTGTCACTTGCTAAGCAGTGTTTTCCACCTCCAGCCAACCCATGTCACATGGAGGATGCTCTTGCTAAAAGATAGGCCCAGACCACACCAAGGGGAAAGTGTTGCTGAAGGCACCAGCCCTTTTTTGTTGTTATACTGAACAAAATCTCAGACTTCTGGGGTCCACATGTGCAGGGACAATGGCACATTTTCTTCTCTGGAGAAAGGATTTACCTCCTGGAGGGGACCCTATTCCCAAGCAGTTGATGCTTACAGCATCTCTGGAAGTGTTTGATCTCAGAGCCTCACTCATTGCCTTGAAGCCTTGGTACAATCCCCTACTCAATTTTCTATTTTTTTTGCCCATTCTTGAGCTTGTTTCATTCCTCATCCCAGTTTTCTCCTGTACATGTCATTGAATCCAATACTGCTCCCTACCCGATTATGGTGATCTGGAATATTGCATTGAGCTCTGATTTTAGAACTGTTACCTGTGAAAAAAAAATTGCATTGTATGTGGAAATAAAATCAAAATTTAAATTTTGAAAGGAAAAATGAAGTTTGAGCAATTTTCATTGTAATCTTCATGTCTTAAAACCATCTCAATATTCTAACAATAATTTTGGGTTGTTTTGACCTGAAAGAATCAAAGTCTCTTTTCTGACAAGGCTGACAGATGCTTTGACTGATGATAGCAAAAATCAGGTCTTTTAGTCTAAGAAATGTTACAATATGATTTGCATACAAACAGAGACTGAGACAAGCTCTTGAATATCTACTGCACTTACAAATCCTGACAATGGAGATGAATAAAAGGAATTTTATTCCCTGAGCCCAGTGATGCTCAGCAATAATGACATTGTCATAAACATTGGTTTGAAACTCCGAATTATGAAAGTGAAACTGGGAGATTTCTGCCTTTTTCCCCCTAGACAGGCCCTCTCCACCCTCTCCCAGCTGTTAACAATCCAGGAGCATTAAAGGTAGGGATCTCTGGGGCTGCAGTGAAGCCCAGTGGGGAGCCAGGTTTGTTTGCTCCAGTTCTCTGTGCATTCCAAATCAGCTTCTCCTCTTTGTATCTTTTGCTGTAAACAATTATGTTTATAAATATGCAAAGATTTGCTTCCTCTGAGCAAAACCCTCTATTGTCACAACTGGGCCAGGTGGTGAAGCTGGGCACACTTATCCCCAGCACTGTGAGTTCCAAAATGAGGCCAGGTGTTGGGAGAGGAGGCTGCTCTAGTGCACCTGCCCAGGGGCTGCCCGCTGCCTTGCTGTGTGCCCAGCAAAGGGAGAAAGCTTGTCCCCTTCCCCTTTCACTTTCTCTTCTTTGCCTTTCCCTTTCCCATTTATTTTTCCCTTTTTCCCTTTCGCATTTCTCTTTTTTTGTCTTTTTCATTTCCCTTCAGGCTGGCAGACCCCACCAGTGCTACCAGCTGAGCCATCTCCACTGCAGGCTGGGGCCATGCCAGCACTTTTGGAGGGTCTCATTGAGCTTCCCCACACTCAAACGCTGCTGTGCTGAGGCCTGGCCCTCCTGACATATAAAGAATTTGCCATTTCACCCATGTTACCCAAGGATGAAGTTTTAATTTAACTCCTCAGTGGTGGGTGAGCAGAGGGGCGTAGAGCTGCAGTGGAGCACATGGCAGCATTGCATCTGCTGGACCAAAATTTCATCTAAGCCATGAGGATTTTGCAGTGACTCTCCCTGGCTCCCCTTTCCTCCCCTGTGGCCACATGAACAGTGAGCAGTGTGAGATGCAACAGCTTCACTCAACATTTTAAAACTGTTTGCTAAAAGAGTCTATGAATTTAGCAAAACTTCCTAAATATTCACAAACTGCTCAGCAGGCACATGATGAAGGATGGAGTGGGTTGAGGGAGCAGGATTTACTATTTTGAAGAGTCATCACATAAATTATTCAGCAGCCCTAATGTGCCCAGCTGTGTTTACTGTCCTGGGCCAGGAGCTCCAGAGGCTGCTGCTCCCAGCAATGAGCAAATTTGCTGCTTTGGTTTTTTGGTGGGGAGTCAAGGTCAGATCTAAGCCAGGCAGATGGGGCAGGAGGATGGGGGTGGGGGCTCATTGGAAGCATCTGACAGGAAAAATCTCCCTTGGGCCAATGTGTGAATGGCCTTTCCAACAGGCACTCTGTGCATTGTGAACAAGCAGTGATAATTACGGACTTGCAGCGGCTCCAGATGTTTTGTGTATGTTTCAGTCTTCATTTACTTGTTTTCTGTGCTGAATTACTTGGGATATTGAAAAATGTAAATAATGAATATGTGATGAGCAGCAAGAATGAATCCCTGCCCTGCCTCCCTTTTCCAATAAAGCTAATTAATCCAAGTACCAAAATAAAATCTGCTTGAGTCTGCTCCAGCATCAGCCATGAAAGCGTTCTCATGAGCCAATAACTGACAATTAAGGCCCAACTTATAGAAAAGAAGAAAAACCCCAAGTTGTATAGAGCTAAAGCTCTATAGCACCAAGAATCTAAGGGAGAATAGAAATTGCTGGCATGCAGTGCCAACAAAGCTGGCTCAAACCCTGAGCCACTGGTTTAAATCAGAACTCTTTTGCCAGCCTCCTTCACCCAGATTTTTAAGTTCCTTGTTAAAAAGCATCATTGTGGTGGAGGTTTGAAGATGGGGAAACTGAGGCACAGAACACACACAGCTGAGGGGATCCCTGTTTGGGGTGGGAGTGGATTGCCTGACTGGTTTGTTAAAGAGCAGGGCAGGTGCTAATATATTCATTGCCTAACACACAGCCAGCCTGGCTCAGGGCTGGCTTTCTCCTGGGTGTGGATATGGGATCCCAGTCCAGAGGGCTGCACTTTGGACTGCAGGAATTACATGGGATATATATACATATACATATAGATATATACTGTGATCTGATGTGTACTCTTCAGAGTTTAATGCTTTATTTAGACTGAATTAACTTGCTTCACAGGGCTCTGTTTATCCATTTTAATAAATCATCTCTTTCAGCTAAATCTTGCCTTAAGAGCTGATCGTATCCAGAGCCTCTAAGAGCACAGCAGATATAAATATTTGCTTTTTCAAGGGGAAAACTCTCATGAGAATGCTTTAGCAACTGAGACTGGGTTTGCCTAGAATAGGGAAACTCGTAATTTGCTGAGTGCTTAATAAGAAGTGAAGAAGCAGAAAGGTGCAGCTGCCTTTGGTCACTGAGTTAAGGGCCAGTGTCCCATAGGTGGGTAAAGTCAGTGACCTGGCTTCCTCTGCTCCTCCCAGCTGAGGATAAGCCTGGCCACAGATGAAGCTGATGTTTTAACAGAGCACCACACTAGAGTCCATTATTGATGGGCAGAGGCAGCTGATTCAAATAATTTGAACTTTTTTTCCCCCTCCTCAGAGATTCAGACAAGCATTCTTGGCATTAGAAGTTATTATAATAGTGTATTCCTTCCTTCCTTCCTTTCCTTCCTTTCCTTCCTTTCCTTCCTTCCTTCCTTCCTTCCTTTCCTTCCTTCCTTCCCTCCCGCCTTTCTTCCCTCCCGCCTTTCTTCCCGCCTTCCTTGCCTTCCTCTCCTTCCTCCTGATATGTCACAACTTTTTTTGCTCTTGGAAAGGGGCCCCAGCTCTCCAGTGACTCCCCTTTGTACTCAAACTGGATCTGAATTCTTTAATAGTTTTAAGGATCTAGGCTGAGAGTGTATTGCATAAAATAAAAGAGATAATCTTTAAAATAAAATCCTCTGGAATTGCCCTTAGTTAACGAGCTTTTCCAGACATGGAGGATAGTCATCTAATAGCTGGCAAATAATCATCAGGAGAACAAGGACAGCCTAGATTTCAAGAATAGCATAGTTGGATGTAAATGCAAGGAACTTGGAGCTTTTTTTAGCCTGAAAGAGCAAAGTTCATCAGATAACAGGGCAGTTCAAAGCCCAGCAGCTCAGATTAGCTGAGAGGTGGGGAGGGGGCACAGCAGCAGTGCCAGGTGGGTGCTGCCAGCCCCATACTGTGTAGGCATGGATTTTTGGGGGTGTAAAATTGTGAGGGTAAATGTGTGCCTGTTTCTTGGGAGCACTCAGTGCTTGTCAAACTAAGGCAATTTATTAACCCCCAGCTCAGCGATGCTGTCCCTCCCTTCATGAAGCAACTGGGTTTTCAAAGTCACTGAGTGCTTTGGGCTATGTCAAAGCCACTTGGGCCTTTAGCAGGTGAGGGATTATCTGTTGATACTAATTTCCAGACAAGGTGCTGCTGAATATTTCCAACTTTACACTCCTGATGTTTCTGCAGAGGCTTTGCTCATCTCATTGTGATGTATCTGCCAGGTTCAAGGCTGTGTGGCTTTTGGCTTCCTGAAAAACAAGTCTTAGTGTGCTGGAAGCTCTCCTGCACAGCTCGAGTGGCTTCTGGGCCAACATGTTATCATGCTAGGGTGTTTAAGGTGTTGCAGGGACCTTAGGGAGCCCCCATGTCTCCTGGGGAACAAGGATGTGAAAAATGCTGTGCTCCCACCCACACGAGTCGTGGCCAAGTGCATGATGTGAACCTTGGCTTTGCAATGGAGGCTAACACCAGCCCATCCCATGGTAACACTGGGTGGGCTTTGCCAAGGACTTTTTGGAGAAAAAAAGGGGGGAAAAAAGAGATATTTTACAGAATTAAACTGTGGTAGCAACAGATCTGATCAGATTTAACTATTTTGTAAGCAACAGTGACAGTGTGCCAGGCTGGCTCTGGCAGCACAGCTGTCTGGAGGAGCCCAGAAAAAATCTTCCTGCTTAGCCAAACCAGGGAAAGTGCAGGTGACTCCAGGGAAACTGGGAGCCCTTGACACTCACCCTGAGCTTTAGGTGGTGTCACCTTCACTCACTTCTGGAGACGCAAAGCAAACGTCAGCAGGCGCGCCCCGCTTCCATCTGCAGCAGGAACAGAGAGGGGAATCAGCAGGGCCAGATGGCAATGGAGCAAGATTTTACAGACTTGTAGCTCCATCCCTCAAGCTCAGTGGGTTTGTCAGAAATGGTTAATCATACTCCAACTGGGCTAAGCAGAAAAAAAGTCACTTCTTTTTTCTTTTTCTATCACGTGCTTCCAAGTGTACTGGACTTCTGGAGCCCATATGAAAAATCAAAAGGGTTTGGAAACTGCATTTGCATTTATTGCTGAAATTTGTACCAAGTCTGACCTTCCTAGAAAATGAGATCTGACACTTTTCTGTGGTGCTGGTGAAGAGTCCATCAGAAGGGAGCATCATCCAAGAGACTCTTTTCTCCCTCATTTGTTGCCCATCTGTTCCAGTTCCAGAGCTGCATTAAAACTGGGGTGCATTGCAGGGATGCAGAGATGCTCTGCAGTGAGAACCACATTTTGAGGAATTGCTTCCAGCAACAAAACCTTTGTGTAAACAGAGGCACTGTGCCTGGGATTTTAGTAGAAAGATTGCATGTGCAGTGTGCTGCAATTCTGCTGCAAGGGGTCTCTAAAATTGTTCTGTTACTCCTGGGGAGAGGCAGCAAGCAGGGAAAGGGGAAAGGCTGGGGATTAATTTTTTACCATTTGCTGAGCAGTCCAAGCTCCTGCTGCACAAGAGAAGCTCAGCTGTACTGGAGCTGACAGACATTTGTTGTGCTTTTAATCACTGACAATGAATTAAACTGTGCACATTAAATTCCAATTATATAATAACCTGTAGTTACAGTCTCAGATTTCTTGCTGTAAGCAATACCTCTATCTAGCTTAGCAGGTCTGCTTTGGAAAACATGGAAAAACCTGTAAACTTCTAAGGAAAGGCTTTAATTTATACATTTCAGGTTGATAGTCTCCCCTAGTATGCCCAGCAGGGATTGAAGCTCAGCTGTGCTGGTTTTTACCAGATGAAGATTTCAAGACAACCTGAAAATGGTCAAAAGCTGTGTGGATATGCCTTTTGGGAATATCCTTTAACGGTGAACATGGTGGTGGTTAGGTTGTTGCTGCTCAATGACTTTAGAGATTTTTTTTCCAACCTTAATGAATCTATAATGTGACCTTTAAAACAACTTTTTAAATCATGGGTCCAGGTGTTAGCACACCGGGTCAGGTCACCAACCCTGGGGAAGGTGTGTGGTGTGCAAGAGATATTCCTCCACCAGCTTTTCCTGCCCCCAAAACCATGTCAGTGATAGAGCTGAGCTTTTTCTTGTGCTTTTATTTCAAGACCAGCTCAGTAAAAATCAAGTTATCTACTCATGATTAACACTCCTTAAGAGCAAAAAACATACGCAAGACTCTTCCCTTTGGATGAATATTTCCATTTATTCCAACTGGAAAAAAACCATTTTTTAAATATATTTCAGTATCATTTCCTTTTTTTTTCTTTTTAAAGGAATAATAATTATCACATTGTCCTTTACAAACAACAAAAAAAATTCCTAGCAATAGTCTGTGGTATGGAGACATCCATCTTCCAGATTTTTCTGCTGCTTTGAGTAGGCATGGGGGTGTCCCTGTGTGTGCCCAGGGCTGCCAGTGCCATCCCTGCAGTGGGATCCACATTCCCAGGGCGCAGGGAGGAGCTGCAGGGACACCCTGAGGTGCCAGCAGCACATGGGGCGAGGGCAATGCAGCTGCTTAAGCTCTCAGCCCTCCTGTGGCTCAGAGCCCAGCCTCATCTTAACCCCCACAGGTGCTTTGGGTGCCAAGAGCCCCTGTTGCAAACTCGCTCCTTTCTGGGAAGCACTGGGACAAGCTGGCCTTGGCTCGCAGCTGGGACACGCTGGGATGGCAAAACCCCAATGGATTAAAGCACACAGAGAACAAACTCACATCCAGCAGAATACAATACAGCTGAGCCCTACGTGGGGGCCCTCTGCCAGGGCAAGGGGCTGTCCCGGCCCCGGGGCTGAGCCCCCCAGGGGACAAGCCCCGGCTAAAACAGCCCCAGAGGGGCCAGAGCATCTTGCCAGGCAGGAGAGGCCCATGGGGAGCAGTTTGCAGGTGTTCTCATATGTCTTAGGCAGGAGGCAATACTGAGACTTCCACTTGGTAATGAACAGCAGTTAACAAAACCCAGGAGACTAGAGCACCATAAGACAAGTCTATATTCAAAACAACGTCATGCTGACATCACACAATTGCACCATTTACACTTTATTTACTCCAAATAATAGTTCAATGTTTAGTAACTTCGGTGTTCTCTACAGAGGTGTGAAATTCCTTCTCCAGCTTTGGTAATTTACAATGTTGCAGACATTTGGTAGTTCTGGTCTTTCCTATTTAATAATAATTTTTAAAAAAGTCTCTTTTGCAGCTGTTGGGGGTTCCTGTATCTGACTGACTGAGTGAAGCACAGGCTTCAAAATGCCACTGAGGCTTGTCAAGATTTAATGAATCAAAAAACATTCTGTTTATTGGCCAGGATCAAATTAAATTAGCAAAAAAAACCCTCAAAACCAACGAAAACTCAGACTCTCACTGATAAACTTAAGGAGTTTGATGAAAAATGAAAAGGGAGGTCCAAAGTACTGTTTGGTTAGCTCTGACTGAAAACAAATCTGAACGTGCATGTGTTTTCCCAGAGACTCCTAAGATATAGAAATTCCTCTGATATTACAAAATACAAAAATATTTTCTCCAAACTCTCATTTACATCGCATTTACAACAATCATGGAAATAACTTAGGCTCCCACACTGTCCAAGAGACAACTCATCTACCAACATGGCTAATGGAAAACAAAAATGTGGTGGAAAGCAAAAGCTACCAGCAAACTGATGCTGAGAGTCAACAGTGGCAACCAAAACGTATGGACAAACAGAGCTCAAGGGGGTGGCAGTATCTGGGAGAAGGAAGAGAAACTACTGGGTAAATATTACAGGCTAAAGTGAACTTTTAAAATTTTTATCTCCAAAGTAAGATGTGCAAAATATATTCACTGTGCCCAGGATTATGACTATTTATAGAAGCCGGTCTACAACCTTCTTAAAAATCCCTACTTTTCGGGCCTGTTCTTTTGTAACAATAAAAGCACTTACATGATCTAAAACAGTGCAAGATCGTGAGTTAATTTACATTCTCCCAAGGTGCTTGGCAAGGATGCCATTAGGATATGATACAGTTCTTGCTCTTCTGTCTTTTCCGGCTGTGCAACTGTCCCCTGGCCCCCACGGTGGAAGACTTGGGCATGCTGTACGAGCCGTACTTGTGCAGCAGCTCCTCGCTGGTCACGTACCGGAGGCGGGCAGGCTGCGGAATCGGCTCCCCGAGGAAATAGCCCTCATTGTCGGACTCAGAAGAGGAGGAGCAGGTGGAGCACCAGTCGTATTCGGCAAAGTAGGGCCCCCATCTCTCGCCCAAGTGGTTCTGCAAGGCAAGATCCGACACCGTCCGCGGACAGTGGCCGTAGACATCCCTGCAGGGACCCTGCTCCATCGTCTCCCTGCAGCTCCTCTGGTGCACGAACGGGTCGTAGTCATCCCTGGCTCGGAGCGAGGGTCTCTCCTTCAGGCGGTAGCACTGCTCGCTGGCCAGGTGCAGGGCGTTGTCGGAGCGGGAGCGCCGGGAGCGCCGGGGCCGGTGCGGGCGGTAGTGCCGCTCGTCATCCCGGAGCACGGTTCTGCGGCGGGTGCGCTCGCTCATGGGCGCGTGCCTCGGGATGTCCTGCGGGCCCAGCTTGGCCCCGGGCACCCCGCTGCCGTAGTCGAAGCTCTGGTGCATCCGCCCGTGCGACGGCCGCTCCGCGTAGCCCAGGGGGCTGGCGAGGTCGTGCAGGGTGGGCTCCATGTCCTGGTACTGCTGCACCGACAGCAGGCTGCGCACGGACTCGGCGCTGCGGAACTGCATGGAGGAGTTCAGGGTGCCCATGTTGCTCATCTTCTCGGAGACGTTCATGCCCGAGTCTTTGCTCAGGTCAGGCATGGAGAACCTGGAGAGGTGCTCCTGGCGCTTGGCTCCACCGTCTGCTGAGAGGCCTTTGCAGGAAAAGGGTAAAGGGAAAGAAAAAAAAAAAAAAGAAGTTAAGAAAGAGAAATTTCTGTCAGTGGAGATGCAGGGCGAAAGCTGGTTTTGGCTCAAGACTTTTGCTTTAAAAACTAACTCAGTAGTATTGATCCTGTCCTGAAGAGCCCTTTTTAACAGGAGGAGTTTTATTTTTTTTTAAAAAAAGCAGGAAGTTCCTCCTTTGGGGAAATCACACCAATTTAAGGTGTTTTGAGTTGGACTCCAAGCTGCTTTTCACGACTTCCTTTCCCATATGGCTACACTGTCTGCGACTTGATAGGAATAACCAACGATGCCAGGGAGAAATCATGCGTCAGAGGTAACCTGAGGCCTCCCGCACGCCGAGCTAACTAGGGTGCCATGATCCAGCACTCACACCCCTTCTGCAATGACAACACATTTTCGAGGACTAAACAACCTCAGTGGCAGATGAAAACAGGGCCACTGACTTAATTCCGGGCTGTCACTATGCTGCACCTCACAGATCCCCTGAATGACACCTGTAGAAAGACCAAAGTTACAGTTGGGTTTCCCAGGAAGCAAGGAAATGCCCAAGCACCAAAGGATCTGCTGGAGCTCCCTGTGAGCAGCAGGACAGAGGGAGGGTCAGACTATCCCTGCAAATATCCAGGGTGGAGGAGCCAGAAACATGAGCTCTACCTTGATGGGCTGCCCTGCCTGGGAAGGTGACCCATTAGATCTCCCCAATGTGCCAAGGAGCCCTGAGCTCCTGCAAGGTGCTTTCCTTATGCCCAGGAAGCCTTCACCTGGCAGCAGGGAAGATGGTGGGGTGTCTGCTCAGTACCTGCCTATCAACAAGAAACTCAACGCACCCCATGGTGCTCTAGTCCTTGGCTTGTTTTATGGGTGTTTCCTGACTATTTTCTGGCTATCTCCCCGTTGGCTTGACAACTGGCAGCAGTCAGTGGTTGCACTGCAAGCTCAGGATAAGATGTTTCGCAAGTTATTTCAAAGGAAATCCATTCCATCCCAAATCAAACGCAGAATGTTTGCTTTGGCACCCTTCTCCCCATCCCTCTCCGACAACATCCCGGTGCAGACCCAACGCAGAGAACTCTGCACTGTCAGCAGAACTCCCAACATGACACACAGCCTTTATGCAATCACCAACCATTTATGACTTTGTAAATTAATTATAAAAAATAACAACCCAGCCCATTTATTCAAGAATAAAGCCCTTTTTCCCTTAACAAAAGCTGCTCATAGTTTGTCAAGAGCTCGGCTCTTTTGGCATTAGCTGCTGCTGCTAAACCTGAGCAAGAACAGGGTTTGCTGTCACTAACCCCATGCATGAGCTGCTTCAGGGTTTCCTTGGGCTCCGCCTTGGAAAGATCAAGAGATCCTGCAAAGGTGAGCAAAGTTTTCTAAACCCTGCTCTTAGAGACAGCATCAGGGAGAGCTTTAACCACTACTGGCCCTCACATGGTTTGGTTTTGCTCCCTAAGTCTGAGCTTCTTTGCTTTTCTGCTGTTAATGGGAGTGTTTTTGGAGTTTATGATTAAGAGGAAGGTAAAGTGAAGGTGATCCCTGAACGCTACAGGAAGAGAGAGGCTGGGTTAAAATGAAGAAAAATACATGCTTTCTTTGAAAAGGACACACTTCTCAAGTCACCTTCATGCTTTCTTTTTTCCTCCCTGAGTCATGCTGACTTTGAGCGAGCAAGCCCAACTCTGCCCACTGCCCTTTGGAAAAATCCCTGGATGGTCTTCCTGTCCCCTTTGACGACCTTCCCACCCACATTCCACTCTCCCATTATGTTTCTCCTCCTTGCTGGAGCTGCGATTTTCTGCCTGTGAACCCACTGAAGGCTTGTGTCACATCAGGCACTGCTCCCCATGTTCCTCCTGTGCCACTGTGGAAGAGCCCAGCTGCCCCTGGGGAAGGAAAAGCAACTTGGTAACATGCTTAAAGACTTCCTGAAAAGCCAGAGCAACAGCAGGAGTGCTGGCAGAGCTGATCACAATGAGAATCATGGCTGCTGACAGCCCAATGTGGCCTTAATCACATCTGTCAAACAATAGCTGACACCAAGGAAAATGAGCCCTCAGTGACATTTATGCAGCACTTCATTACGGGAGCTGGCGCAGCTCCGCAATAAGAACGAGCAACAGCAGTGCTGTGCAGAAATACAGCTCCAACACCACAGGATGCTGCTGTGGCATCAACAGATTGATTTTGGCAGCATCATTAAAAAGGGGCTGACCTTACCTCACTCACAGTAGTGTGGTGTGAGCTGGTGCTTTGCCCCCAGTGCCAGCTGTATCAGATGTAGGTACCTGTGGGTCTCAGCTGCCCCTCACAGCCACCTCCCTCCTGTGGTCCTGCACCCAGCTAGAATAAAATGAATGTCTGGGCACAGACTCTGGAGACATGGCAAGAGTGAAACAGTATTTTCAAATTAAACAAGACATATCTGCATCCTTCACATCACAGGCAGGAATGATCTGGCCAAGATCAAGCAGGACGACCAGGAGGAAAACCTGTTTCTTTTTGTGTACAGTAAAGCAAGCTGTGGTAAGTGAGGTGCTCCAGCTTGGGAAGGGAAGAGCCAGAGTTTCACTGGTTTTGTTTGTGCAGGACAGGGGCCTCCAGCCCCTCACACACCTCCAGCAGACAACCATGAGTGCTTTAGTCTCTTCTCCTTAAAAGGCAGCATGGGGCAATGAGCTCAGACAAGGATCCTGTGACCATGTGAATGGTTCATGCTCGGAGTGCAAGGTTTAATCAGTCATGGGGATGTATCTGGCTGAAGGGCAGAATTTCAATTCAGACAACTTGATTATAATTAAGCACAAACATTCTGGAGATCTTGATTTGCTGGGAAGATATTGATTTTAAGAGGAATCCAGCACTGAACTTGTCCATCACCATTGTCAGCACACAGAACTTGGGGTGTGATAGAGCCAGTGCTTGGGAGGCTCTGATGCAAAGCCAGTCCAACATCCAAAGACTTCATCTCTCCATATGACAGAGAGGAAAAGGATTCCAACTGAGGCAAAGGTAGACTGGGCAGGCTGCACATGCACAAGCCTTATTTTTGGGAGCCACACTTGGAAGTGACTCAGCAAGCTGTGTGGCTAGGAGAGAGAAACTATCTGCTCATGGTGACAGCAAGGGATTTATTCCACTTGCTCAGGAGCAAAGCTGTGCTTTTCCAGCTGAACTCACTGAGAGCTCTGAATGGCTCTTACAGGGCCCACAGTAGGTTCCAGGTCCAGGATGCAATCTGCAATCCTTGCAGAACACGAGGGTGTCTCCAGGTTGAATTTTACATATATGCCAAGGCATCATGAGCAGGTCTAAGCCCAGATTAGTCTTTCTAAGGTCTCAGAATGTCTCTCTCTATGGCCCTCTGTGGAGCCACAAAACCTCAGGAGGCTTAGTGGGAACAAGCCAGAGGCACTCCAGTCTGACTGCAGCGAGATCAGGGGATAGCAATAACCATTTGTCTAAAAATATTAAATCTAGAAAACATAACCTGGGAATAAAGTTTGAAATAGCAGAGGTTGTTTAGTCTAGAGGAGAGAAAGCTGAAGGGGATAGAGTAACAACCTTCAAAAGCAGAAAAAAATGCTTGCAAAGAGGAGGGAACACATTATTCTCCAGGTCTGCTGACTCCTGCAACAAAAGTTTCAGATTGGAGAAGAAAACTCTTCCTGTATAACCACAGCAGAAGGTGTCAGGGCAGGCTCTGGCACTGGAGGGTTTCTGGGTACCCAAAGACAGTGGATGCCCAGGCACATACAGGGCGTCTCCAGATTCCTGGGGCCCCACTGCCCTGGATGGGGCAAAGGTGGCACCAATCCTTGTGTCCTGAGGTCATTTGCAATTCCAGAGCTACACCCATCCATGAGTCCCCATCTTCTTGAGTTACCAGCATTTATGTACAGCTGTTGCAGCTTAATGAAGTGTTTCATCTGGGAACACAGCTAATAACCCAAGAGAGCTGCAGTCTGGGAGAGCACAGAAGGTGCTTTTCCAATGAGCACAAGGGAAAGCTGCAGCTTTGGCTGCGGGTGCTCGATATAGAACCAGAGCTAGCTGCAACACCAAGAAAACCAAGCAGGTTTCTGGTTGACATTCAGGTTGGCTAAGAACACCCTATACCACCCCCTATGAAGCCCATCCCCACCCCTCCTGAGAACCATGCTTATAGCAGAAACACTGCCAAGGGAAATAACACCCAAATAAGCAAAGTGACAGCACAAAGATACCCCTGGTGAACATCACCCCTGCAACCTTGCCACAACAAAGCACTGGCAGGTGCTTCAGTCCCACTGTGGCTTTGCTAAACAGGGGCTGCAAGTTACATCATGAATTATTAAAGCACTCAGCAAATGACAGCAGAGAGGCTGCAGAGAGCGTGTGGGCTGGGTGTGAGGCTGGGAATGGAGCCCCCCATGAGGGGAAGCAGCTCCCAGCCCCCACTAAATCAAACTCCCCGTGAAGCTGTGCTAACACAGGGTGAGCCAGCATCTCACTGCAGGAGAGCACCAGGGAATGCAAAATATCCTGACATAGGACATTGCAAACAAATAGGGCTGTGCTGACGCTTGCTTCTTGCCTTAACATTTATCACAGCAGACACACACATCTGTGCATCACAGCTCTCACCACAGAGGTGCCTGCCAGCACCAAAACCCAGCACCCAGCCCCGACAGCAAGTGTTTAAATGCAGCTATAGATGCACAGGAGGGTACAGCACTGCAGCTCTTGTGTGCAGCCCCTTATGCCACAGCCTTCTATCTCACACAGCATCAGGCATCCTCACCACCCATCAAACAGGGTTTATTTCAAGGTTAATCCGTAGAGCTAAAAAGAAATTTAAGAAGAAACAGCCTGCACAGAGCTTTGTTGATAGCTCAGCCCCGTCTCACTAGTGAGCGACATGCAGAAATAAAGCAGAACTTTTATGTATCTGGAAATCATGGAAAATAAACAATTTGGGGGAAGGCAGAGCCCCCACTGAGTGGGTCACAGTCCCACCAGCCTCCCACGGTGTGTCCCCATGTGTGACCCATGGATGCCATTGGGCATTTCCCACCCAATCAACCCTTTCCAGCTTGGTGCAAGAAGTCCCTATGTGGGTGCTGCTTGGAAGAATGTTGGATTTTAACCTAGCAGCCGCCCTATAGCTCCTTTATCAGCACTGCCATCTCCTGCATCCTCCCCAGCTGATGGCCATGCTGGGGATGATGCTTCTTCCCCCAATAACATCTTCCTGAAGTCCATTTTGGTTCTCCCTCTGGTTTGCATTACCCCACCTGCTCTGCACTGTTCATGTGTGACACTGAAGGGGTGAGGACATGCAAGAGGTTGGCTCCTGCAGCAGGCACACCAAACCTCCCACTGCTGAGTGGCAAAAGGCAAGTGAGGGGGAGAAGAAATGTTCCTGACAGTTTTACAGTGGTTTGGCATTGGGACTTTAGGGTGGAAAACCTTTATCTTCACATTGGTTTTGAAATTATCTGCCTTGGATTAGGAAATGTTATACCTGTGCCTCAAAATTGCAAGAGTTCCCTCCAGGGATCTCATCTTCCAGTCTGGAAATAGTTTTGTGCTGGCTGTGTCTGGGAGAAGGAGAGTGATAAGAACATGGTAGAGAGCTGGGAGACTCCTTTTTTCATAGAAAAACCCAGGAACAGCCAATGTGTCACTTTCTGGATTGCATAACTCAGCTGGAGCACTTGGGACAGCCGCCCTCTCCAGCCCAGGGGAGAGAGGAGCACACGGGGAGGGAGACCAGCATCCAGACCCGTCACTGCCATCCCTGAGAGCATTCAGGAGCTGCTCCCAATCCCCCCAGTGCAGGAGAGGTTGGGTTGATTGATGTCTCTCAAGAAAATACAACCCTGGCCCTCAGACAGGGCTTGTTCTTACCCTCACCTGCTCTGCAGCTTTTAGCTCCTCCACAGGCAGAGAAAGAAAAGGGACTGGAGACAGATGATGCTGTCAAGTCACTCTGCAGCTCAGACATGCAGTGATCAGCCCTGCTCTCTCTGCTTTCTGGTTATATCACAGTTGTTGTCTAGTCCTGGAAAAAAAACTATTTGGGGCCTTTGGGCATCACACAACACAGATGACAGGAGCAGTGTGTGCCATACAAGTGAAATCACATTCCACCCTGTAACAGCACCAGTTTAACACATTTTCAAACTGGATTTATGCCTGTGACAGGTGTTCCCCTCACCCAAACTCATTTTCTCAAGGAATCCTTAAAATCTGTTTCTCCTTTTGCATACAGCGGTGTCATCACTCAACCTGACCTCTACCTCCAAAAGGCTCCTGCTCTCAGCAAGCAGCACACAAAGGGACTGTTCCCAGAGAACAACATTTAGCCTGCAGGTACTTTCTTAAGTGGGCTATTTGACCAGCTGTCGTTTTGTGGAAATAACTGCCTGGAATCACCAGAGATCAGCTCTTGATTTCTAATTCCACTACCAGGCACATGCAGAGACTGCAAAACCTCTCTGGAGGGAAACACAAACACAGGGAACAGGGCTGATGGGCCAAGGAACTTTTGGAAGTGGTCAACCTCGGGTAGGATCAGGTTTCTCATCATAAGCAAACCTTCCTGGACAAATTCCATCTCAGCATTCTCCCAACTGCTTAATGCAGGGAGCTACAAGGCAAACACTGCTACAGCATCCACTGGTTTTTGTTCTTGTTACTAGCATTAAAAAAACCCCAACAACCCAAAAGCCCAAAAAGCAGAGAAAGGAAGCACAACAGCAAATATGAGCTCTCTCTTAGAAAACAGGCTGAGAAATATAGTTTCCTTTCTGCTTCTCCATCTAAGGGCCATGTAGTGCAGGAGGATACAGCCTCTAAGAAGCTGTAGCAGATTGGAGTCTGTTGAGCCTTCAGCTGATAGCAGAATGGGGATTTTCAAACAGGAACACAGAAGGGAAGGAGAGATGCCCTCCACCAGCAGGAGACTGCCCTTTGCCACTGGATGTGCTTAAGTCCCATCAGCATTTGTGGCAATTACACAAGCACAAACAGAGGACAGCAGAGACACTCCCACCTAATTCAAACCCAGACACAGAGCACAAGCAGGGTCACAGCCACCTCTGCCACTCACACGTCTGCTGGTGCACTACTGCCCACGGTGACAGCAGAGCACAAGCCAGCACTGTAAGGACACGTGCCCAGGATTAACATGGTGTCTCACCTCTTTACTAACCCATGAGGAATTGGCTTTAAAGTGATTAAATACAGCCTTTTGGTAAGGTAGAAACCTGGGGTCTTGCAGGAGATTGGGGTCACGTAGATCTTGACCCACACAATGGCTGACCCCAAAATATTACAGAGAACAACATCTGCTCACGGCAGGCAGCCTTCCGGCCAAAGGACAGGGATTACACAGTCCTGAGTTATCTGCATTACTGACTGTCTCTGGCTAATTAGCAGCTAAGTCGTAATGGAAACACCACAGAAAAATCTGCTGTCAGGGAGGTACCAGCTTTTAACATGTGCTCTCCAGGTCAGGGACTGTTTGCCCTTCAGCTCCCTATAAAAAACAGACTGTTTTCAGTGTAGCCATAAAACCTTAGATGGCTGCAGTGTTAATTATTTCACTTTATAAGGTGGAGCATTGGTAGCTCAAAGGGACTTTGTATGCGGATGCCTGGGAGCTTCTGGCAAAGCAGAACTGGAGGATGCAGGGTGGAGGACATGGGGTGAGCCAGACCCCCAGGCTGTGGCTTTGGGGAGCTCTGTGGGGAGCTTGATCAGCCACAGCAGGGAGTGCAGGGATGGGAAAAGCCAGGCAGCGGGGTGCTGTGCCCTGGCACCACCTGCCCAAAAACCTGCTCTCTCACAGACCTCATCCAGGTCACCAAATCTCCCTGTCCTCAAAACACTGCCAATTAAATGGGATGATAAATGTGCCCTCTATAATTGCAGACATGGCCCTGGGGGAGCTGCCTGCTGCTGCTGCAGTGCCCCTAGCTCAGCTGAGCCAGCTCCCAGAGCAAGGGAAATTATTAGAACCTTGTGCATTAATAAAAATATTATCACCTCACTCCACAGAGGAACGACGAGCACTCACTGCAAGCCCCATCACGCTGAGCATCTGCTCCAGAAAGCAGGAAAGCAGTGAGCCAGTCAGAGCCATTAGGCAGTCGCTGCCCCTGAGGAAACTCAGACTCTGGCTCTGTATAGTGGATGGATGCCTTTGGGAGGTCTCATTCCCAGCATTTTAAAATTTGAAGGTCTTGCCATATTTTCTGCGTCTTGACCTATATCCCAAATAATATGTTACACTTCAGCTCCAAAGCATGCAACAACCCCTCCACTACTCAGGGATTGCTCATCCAAGCTTGGTGTTGCTCAACACTCTTTGTACTGGTGGGGTTTACACAACACAAGTTTTCAGGAACATAAGAGACTTTGGAAACATGGAGCTTTGCTTAGAGAAACCCTGTTTTGGAGAGCAATTCCCAATTCCCTCACCATTTCACATGAGATTGTTTAAGCAAAACTCTTCCCAGCTCATTAGCTTCTCCTCCCACCCCCCCCATTTTTCCACTTGCTGGATAGGGAGATCCTGGCTGAAACATATCATTTCACATCTTGGCATGGGGCTGGCAGCTTCCCTAAACAAACACACCAAAGCCCGGGTGCGGATGAGGAGGCACAGGCGTAGCAGAGCAAACCTGTCCATCCAGGCAGGGCAGATCCCAGAACTGGTGTTCAGGGGACCTCAGCCCTCTATGGGCCTGGCAATCTTCACCACCCATTGCCAGCATCCTGTGGGGGATCCTCAGGACCAGGCACAAACACCCCACAGGCCACTCCCTGCCAGCAACAAGGCAGAAGGGCTCCATTCTGCAGGGGCTCAGCTGCAGGACCTGCCCAAATCCAAGCAATTATTGCTGGAACAGAGAAAAGCCAGGCGAGCCGCAAAGAAAAAGCGAGGCAGTCTCTCTGCTGAGCAAACCAAACTCAGTATTCTCGTTTCTGAGTAGTTTTGTGCTGAGGGACGTGGGAGCTGTGGTGGGTGAGCAAAGCAGAACAGGCTGCAGGAAGGACAGAGCCTGCCCAGCACCAGCTGCAGACCAGAGCCGCACACAGACACGTCCGTGCACACACACACCCATCCCTGCAGCCACGAGTGAAACCCAAACATGTTTGGGGTAAGAGGACTAAGAAATATGACCCTGGGATGTGCTCATGGGAAACGAGCTCAGCCTGATGGGACAAGCATCCTGCCTTGCTTTTCCCTGCTGTTTCTACCAAGGGACTGGGGAAGAGGAATTAAAGAGCTGTGTATAGAGGGGGAGGAATTTATTTTAAGTCACGTGCTTGAAGACTGCAAAACATTCAAAAGTGCTTAACTGGGCCTATTTCAAAGCATTCAAAAATATTTTCAGCCTTCAAGGGCAGCTGACAGCAGCCCTTCAAGAGCTGAAGGCTGGAATCTGCCTCTGTGTTAGCAGTCAGCCTTGGTTTTCCCCCTCTCTTCACAAAGGGAGGATTAAAGAGCTTGAAAGCACTTGTTTTGAGCTCCACACAGAAAGGCCAGCCATCTATAAAGCTCTGCATTTGGTAAACAAGCAAGCAAACAGAGAGGAGCTGTCAGGCTCACCGGGCCAGGCAGAGAAGCCTGCATCTCTGAGCAGTGGTCCCCAAGCTGTTGGTCACCCTCATATTGGGAAGACACCGGAACACAAGGGACTCAGCTGCATGGAGTGGTGGTCTCAGGGTGGCAGGAGCAGGGGTGACATACCTGTAGCATTGGAGAGGGCCAAGGACTCCATGGAGCCCCGGGGAGTCTGCTCAGTGGGCGTCAGGTCCTCTGTGAATTTGAGGGCATTGATGGGGTGACGGGTGCGGCACTGTGGCGTTGGCATCCCACCTTCCTCTTCCTCTTCATACTTGGGGACTTTGACACTTCCTCTGGTCTCTGGGAAGCTCTGGTTGGACATGTCACTGTAGCTCTCCTGCGAGCGGAGCCTCCCTGAGTAGTAGTCCTCTCTGCAGTCCTGGATGAAGCTGCCACCGTGGCTCTTCATGGCCAGCGAGGAGCTCCTCTTTGGGTTGCTGAAGTGTTTTGCCCATAAATCCGACTGCGAGCCCGGGACCTGGGTGGGGTTATAGGAGGTTCTTATGTTGCACTGGCTGAGAAGCTGCAAGGGGGTTTGAGATTGGCTTTGCTCCATTTTGCCCCCATAGTGATAGAGCTCATCCCGGCTCCTCCACAAGTGGTCCCTGTTGAGGCTCGGTGTCTGGCTGGCCAGGCTCAGCAGATCCATCTGCAGGGACAGCGGGTCCACATCAGTGGAGAGGCGGTTGGAGGTGACCTGCAGCTGGTTGCAGGGGCTGCGTGCCCCCTCCTCGCCCTTGCCCTTGTTCTTGCCGATCTTGGCGCTGCGGCGGGATTCCTTGGCTCGCGCACTCTGGAAAGCCGAGTCGGAGGAGTCGGAGCCATTGGGGTCATCACCGATGCTGCAGGCCCTGGAGCAGAAGATCTGCCCCTGCTTGGGCAGGAAGGGCCGTCCCAGCAGTGACTTCTTGCACTGGGCACAGCAGAAGCAGGTCTCGGTGGCGTGCCAGTGCTGGCCGTCGTACGTCATCTGGCCCTGGTCTATACCTTGGGGGAGAAGATGCACAGTGTCAGGGTCATCCAGCACTGCACTGGACACCTGCATCAAGAGCAGGCTGGCTGGGCTTTTGAGCAATCTGGTCTCGTTGAAAGTGTCCCTACCGATGGGGGCAAGTTGAATGAGATGACCTTTAAGGTCCCTCCCAAACTATCCTATGACTCTGTGATCCCCTATGAGTGACACGCACTCTGTCTCTCTCTTGAAAGCCATTTTCCAGGGTTTCTCTGATACATGAACTAAATCCCATTTTTAATTCCTCCCAATTCTAATTCCAGGCCTTTGCTTGGGAGTTGCTCAGTGTTGGGAAAGGCAGCAGAACCATGCCTCGAGCTATTTTGTATTAAATGGGGATATTTCCGATCATAAAGCAAAGGAATGCAAGAAGTTCCCTATAAAGTCCTTGAAGTAAAAGCAATATGCTGCTTATTAAAAAAAAAAAAAGCCTCCAACTAAACCATAATGAGGAATTTGTTTTGCCTTGAAATATGCAACAGAGCAGATGACACCCCTGTTTGTCCCTTGCTTCTACTGTGGTCTCATGGTAAATTTATTTTGGCTTCTGGGGCCTCTTCTCCGAAACAGAATGGAAAGATCTGGCCTCATGGGTCAAGCACACATCCTTACCTTGCACCCATCAACATTTCCTGGGTTGCTTCACCAGGCCCCTCCTTGGGTTCAGTAAAGGAATTGATGCAGACAGTCTGTCTCCCTCCAGCCAAACCCCAGAGAGAAATATCTGCACAGTGCTTTCGGTCAGAGCCATGAGCAAAGCTCCCAAGGTTTCACTTATAACATTTGCACACTTGTTTGAGCTGCTGTTTCTTGCCAAAGCCCTTGCTGCCCTCGTTCCCTGAGAAACTGCCACACACAGGGTGGGCTGGCTGGCACGGCGGGTGCTGCACACACATGTGCACAGCATGTGCCTGCACACCTGCTGTGGGGCCAAGTGCTGCCAGGTAACTTATAAATGAACAGTATGTTAATGGTCTGTTTCATTCCAAGCTAAATTAAGTTCAGTATAATAGTTTTTTTCCTCCCCTTACAGCGTGCAAAATGCTTTTATACAGATGGGAGTGGGCAAAAGAGAGACAAGATGGTGGGTGGGATTTTATCAGCTCCTTTTCCACTGCCCAAAGCCATCTTGCAGAGGAAGGAGTGCAGCCTCTTTACTCTACCCTCACCTACCCAACTCAAGCCTTACAAGACTTCATCACATGCTTACCTCTGATTTATGCAGCTTGTCAGCACAGTGCTCAGTTCACTACTATGAGCGACTTGCAGCAAAATGGTTGCAGTCCCTCCTTTGCTAGAAATGTGCAAATACATACACCAAACCAGACATTTTGCCCTGGAAACCTAACAGTCAGCAGGCTCCAGCAGGCCAGCTGGAGTGAAGGACAGCAGATAGGGGAAGCTCAAGAGAAGGGACCATGCAAGAATACCCTTCTGCACCTGAGCTTTTGGGAAGGATTTGCTGCAGGTCACACTAGACACATCCTCCAAGTGCTTCATGAAACCCTCCATTTCCCCTCCCTTTGCCATCTGGCTGCTGCACAGGAGAAAAATACTTGGGTTTTTTTTTTTCTCTGCAGCATATGAAGTATTTGAACATGTGAGCTCACCTCCACGGACAAAGGGAGGGCTGTCTGCATGCTCACTGTGCTCAGCGAAGTGGCAAAGGGGGCTGGGGAAAGCAGCAAGGTGCGTCCCAGCCCACCCAGCTTGGGGACATCTAGGCCCCTGACTGAAGTGCATTTTAAATCACTGTTCTAGAAACATAAATTGACCCTGATGGGTTATTTCTTTCCGTCTGAGAACATCTATCTGCAAGTTGATTGAAAACGGCACAGAAACAATAATGATGCCTAATGAACATGCATCTTTTCTAACAGTAGCTCATCAAATCATGTGATCCTTTGGCAAGCTTGGATGGGAAAAATCTGAGTCGAAGAGCCAGGCTATTTGCAGGAAAATGAGATTTAAAGGGAAAAAAACGTGCCAGAGAAATCTTATTATGCCAGAGAAAGCTTTCACTAGCTGCCATTGCTCCCGAGGTTGCCCTCTGATAACCCTCCCCTCTCCGACTACAAAAAGGGATAAACAGTGGTTTAATAACCAAATAAACCACCACGTTACCTCCCTGGCAGGATGGGAGCGAGGCATAAGCACACTTGGTTGCCCCAGCTGCGCGCAGTCCCGCCCGCAGCCCCGCAGTGCTGTCAAGGACAAGGGGTCAAGAGCCCTTGGCAGAAGCCGTGCCCTGCACGTACCGATGTGCTGGGCGCAGGTGTCGCAGTACTCGGCGTACAGGGACTCGAAGCAGCTGCAGCAGTAGGGCCTCCCGTCCTTCATGATGTAGCGCTGCCCCCCCAGCACCGTCTCACACTCGAAGCAGCAGAAATGCTTCATGTGCCAGTGCCGCCCTTCGGCCTCGGTGCACTCGTCGGCAAAAATGATCTGGGGGATGAAAGGCGAGCCGGTCAGAAAAGGGAGCTGGGATGCAGACACCAACCTCTGCCCCTTTGTTCGTGAGATCTCAAAATTTTACAGCTAACTCCACCAGTCCTGCATGGGAAACTCCCATGGTTTGGCTTGTGGCAGGGGCACCCATCGTTTCTTAGGAAAATCCATTAAAATGCAAATTCCTCAGAAGCGCAGACTTTGTGCCCAGACTACAAAGTGTTAAGGCAGTAACGTGCTGGTAAGCTCACCCATCAAACAGAGAGGTCGATCAGGGTAATAAACACACTTATATACAACCTATTGATCTGGTGGGCTTCTGAAGAACAGAGCAGCTGCTTACTGGAACACATTAACCCATCTCTAAAACAGGAATCTGGCCACAAAGGATGAGCAGAAACACAAGGAAAAGTGGCAGCTCTCTAGAGAGGAGAAAAGATGGAGCTACTTTGGCTCCTCATCTTGCACCCCAGCCTAGGTGCCTATAAAGGTGATTGCAGTCATTATAACAGTGGGGAAACTGAGGCATTTAACATCCTTAACATCCTTAACTGCTGTTAAGGATGAGCTGGAGAAGCAGCCATCTAAAATGTCTTCAGCAGATGCATTCTTGCTGTATCTTTTTCTCACCCCCACCCCATCTCAACTCCCAAAGCCAAGCCAAGGGAGCCAGTGGCCCCAGATCTGCTCCCTAGTTCTCTATGCTGGCACAGGGTATACCAAACTCCTGCAGATCCTCCTGGCCCTGAATT
Source organism: Anthoscopus minutus (assembly GCA_013399455.1). Lineage (NCBI taxonomy): Eukaryota > Metazoa > Chordata > Aves > Passeriformes > Paridae > Anthoscopus > Anthoscopus minutus. The sequence continues at coordinate 1,028,650 of VWYI01011759.1, forward strand.
GTGTTTCTCACAATTAGTACTTGATGTTTCAGGGGAAGAAAGGCGTGCTGAAGAATGAGCTGAACAAAAGAATTAAACGAGAATTTGCAGGGGTAAAAAGTACATGAAGAAAAATTACCCAGCCACAAAGAAATAGAGCTAGTTGAATGGTTAGGGGCTGTCTTTCACTGGTAACACTACAAATTTAATTGGATACATATATCAATGCTCTTTGTATTTGAAGTGCATATAGCCCTGGATATTTACTATTACATGCTTACAAAGATGGGACATCATATTTTATAGTACATACGGTTTTCCACACTATGGTTTTCATAACTTTAAAAACCAGAGTAATTTCCTTTACCAGCCTTTTAAACAGAGATTGACACTTGGGAAGTGCTCAGAGGCGACTCTCTATGACTTTCTATCTCAGTTTCGTATTCTATTTGTTCAGCTTCCTACAGCCTGTTAATCGCCTTTCTCAAAGCCTATTTCAGTTCACCATGCACTCAGACATGACCGACTTGTAAGAAATACAGCACTCATCCCAGGGGCTTCTTTAGGGGTAATGGAGGAGAAGGGAGGACTACCACACCCAGCTGGGCTAAAATCACACAGCCAGGGGGCTGAGCTTTGACTGGAAACACCCATGGAAACGCCCCAGCTTCCTGTGTGTCGATGAAGTCCTAACTCATAACAGTCCTAGGCAGACTGCAACTAAGATTACCAGAAACCTCAGGAAAAGCTTGCTTGAACCCTTGGCAAAGCCAAGCCATCAGTTTGGTGTGTATGTCTTCATGAAAAAGCCAGGGATGGAGGGGAAATGCCACCCGAGCTCCCTGTGCCACCCCAGTGGGAGGCAATGCCCGTGGCACATGCTGTCTCTTACCTCATCGCATGCGGCGCAGCGGGGCTTGAGGCACTCGGCGTGGTGCCTGCCACAGTAGATCTTCCCATCCTGGTAGAAGTAGATCAGGTCGACCAGCAGCTCGTTGCAGACACTGCAGATGAAGCAGGGAGGGTGCCAGCAGACGCCGTGCCCCGCTCGTGAGGCGAAGACGGCCATGTCCCCTCCATTGATCTGGCCGCCGCACTGTCAGAAAAGCCGGGGATTAACGGAGGCGTGCAGGGGACCCCACTGCCAGCCATCACCAACAGGCTGCTCTCACAATCACTGCCCTGCATAATGCCAGGAGCTGAACTGACAACTCCGTGTCAAATATCCTGAAAGGTGCCCTGACAAACCCCAGCACTCGCACCTGGCAGGGGCAGGGGCAGATGCTTGTTCCATGAGCGTCATTAAATGAATGACATGACTTGGAAGGGACCTAAAGATCATCCAGTTCCCATCCCCTTGCCATGGGCAGGGACACATTCCACTAGACCAGGTTCCTCAAAGCCTCATCCAATCTGGCCTGAACACTTCCAGGGATGGAGTAGCCACAACTTCTCTAGGCAACCTGTGCCAGTGCCTCAACACCCTCACAGGGAAGAATTTCTAACTAATATCTAATCTAAACATGCCATCCCTCTATCAATATATGCCCTTATAAAACATCCCTGTTCAACTCTCCTGCAGTCCCTTTAGGAGCTGGAAAAGTTTTTAAGGCACCCCAGAACCCTCTCTTCTCCAGGATGAACAGCCCCAACTCCTGTGAAGACAGGAGACGTGCTTCACCTGACTTGGGTGATGCAGGTACCAGTTCATCGGCCACTACCCACCTGCTCACAGATGGCTCCTGTCATGGTCACAGGGAATGGCCGAACATTGCCTCTCCCTAAGTTTTCCCTCTTCCTCTGGTTGCTGAAGAGTTTGAGCTCCCTCTTCTCCTCCTCATCCAATGAGTTGCAATAGCGAACCTAAAAAAACACAAGTGATGCTCAGTGCCTGGGGTGTCCCTGGCTCGCTGACCAGTGAGGCACCATTCCATGGGCCCTGCAAACCTCTGCCCTTGGCTGAGGGCAGGCTGGAGAAACAAAGGTATATGAGCTTCAGTTACATGGAGTTTGGTCAGAATTTCAAGAGGTGGAGATGAGAAAAAAGGGCAGGAGGACTGTTGCTCTTTGAGTGTTCAATTTGTACAAAAGTCTTAAAAGTTTGGTTCTCAGAGTCCTGCCCAGACCAGCAATTGGACTGATGGTTTTCCTGCTTTCCCCATCAGCCTCCTGTGGCAGAGGTCTTCATAATATTCCATTGGAATTTCTGGAGCACAGGCCCTTTTCTCAGCACAAATGACAGAGTTCCAGTGACTTGTGAACTATTCTTCCAGCACAGAATCAAGCCTGCTCATTTGCAAAACCTCTGCATTGCAAGGTAATGAGGAAATAAGTAAAATAAAAGGATACAAACAATCAATGATGCAATTTCCCTGAAGCTTATAAAACTCTGAGGTTTTCTGGCTATTTCCATCCTGCAGGCTTAGCTCTTGGCTGGTTGCATTTCAATGGGGAATACAACTGAAGAGCCAGGGAGGTCAAATATTGCACCAGTGTCCAATCTATCCTCTGTTACTTGGGAAAGCCAGCTCATGGAGCTGAGCAGGGTTATTCACATGAGCAGCCACCACACTTGAATGTTCAAAGCAGCAAAACTGAGCATGAAGGGAAACTGGATGCAAAATCCGCCGATTTGCAGAAAACCCACACAGACTTGCATGTCCTACTTGCAGGAAAACAGGCTGCAGCAGCATTTGTGTGTATTTATTCTCATGTTTTTTGCTGTCAGAAGCTGTGGGTTTCCAGCAGCTGCCAGGGAAGCAGGTAGGCAGGTTGGGGCCCAAGGATGTACGGGAAGAAGTCCCTTCTTTGTGCCTGGAGCTCCCTCCATGCTGACAGCACTGTGTCCATGGCACCCAGCCACAAGCAGGCAAACTTGTAAAAATCTGACTGAGATCAAACAAGTTACCTGCATGTATTTCCCAGAGCGGCTTCTTCAGAAAGCAGCATGAAAACAATTCTTTTTGTTTACACAGGGAAATTTTGTGGGTTACCAGAAGCCAATGTTCTCACTGGTGAGATCAGGACGCCAAAGACCAGACCCCTTTTGCTGCCTCACATCACTCTTGTGAGACCTAAGGAGGTTTATTTTGCTCTGACTGGTTTTGACTCAACCTGCGGCCTCGTGGGCTCTCTGAGCACATGAGGCTCAGCCCAGGTGAAGTCCCTCCCCAGCACACTCACCCCCACTCCAAGGTGAGTCGGAAGCAGCACCTGGGAAAAGGCTTTTGCAACTTTGGATCTGTCTCTAGATAATCTCAACAGCATTCCAAGCCACTTTTAACGGAGCCTTGGCCTCCAAGGGCTGAAAAAACACTTTTATTTCAGACAACTGAAGAAAGATAGTTTAAAAAAATTTTAACTTTAGAAACAAACTCGCCACCTCCAACAACCAAAGTAGGGAGCAAATGTAGCAACTTAATAGCAACAGGACTGATATTCAAGTCAATCCCCCTGAAAAGCAAAAGGAGTTGAGAAAGGAAACACATGCTTCCCACAAGCAACCCCAGAAGGAGCATCCATTCCCCTCCCCAGCCCTGCTGATGTCCAAGGCCATTTTCTGCATACTGACCTCATTGTCATGTGGTGGCAGCTGGTGAAGAAGCTGCTTTATGCGAGATTTTTCTCCTGGGCTGTTGACATAGGGAACCTTGTCCTCGGGCAGGCAGCTGTAGTACTGGTGCACCTATGGAGCAAGAGACAGGACTGCAGTGGGGCTCCCTGGCCGAGCCCATGCCCCAGAGCCCGGCCAGCAGCCGCCCCCCGAGGCAGCAGGCGCTGGGTCTTCCCCAAGATTTTGAGCAGAGAAACGCAGCCAGGAGCTGCTTTGGGTTTGTTTTCTTTTGTCCTCCAAGGCAGAGGGGTGGCAGCCCCGGCGAGGTGGGCACGTTACCGTTTGCTCTGTCAGCCTCCATAGCGTGAGCATTGCTCCGGCTGTGGGGATGTGTCGGCACCTGCCTCAGCAGGGAGGTTAAAAAGGCTGCGCCCCAGCAGTCTCCGTGTTGCTGGCTATCTCAGCCTCCACCTCCATCAAACCCCTCCGGGCTTTTTTCTGCAGCAATTTGTGAAATAAACAGCAGATAAAATCTGTTGGAAGGCTTAGTTTTTTTCTCTTTCGTCTCAGAGCGTGTAATTAAAATCAGCTATTAAAAAGGCTGAGGAACAGCGTGCCCGACGCTGGGAGGGAAGTGCAGCCCAGAGAGGAAGCACACCCTGAACCCCAGCATCTCTCCTCCGACTGCCACACCTGGGACATGCACACAGGGGCTGGGCCAGCACCGGGAGGGACCTCGCTGGCTGAGGATCCTCTCTGAAATGGCCATGGTGACACTGAACAGCTTGGGAAGAGCCAGGAGAAGGTAAAGGTAAGGGAACGCTCAGCTGGGATTGGGATTCGCTGCAGCTCCAGATGTCTCTGGACGCTTGGGCAGAAGCAGAGGGCTGGCTGGCTTCCTTAAATCTGCTCTTGGCTAGAGAGATGCAGGCTGTTCTCCCAGTGTGCACAGCTTTCTGCCTTTGCCATGGTGGGATTAGCCCCAAGATGCTCCCTCAGCTATCAGCAATTCATTCTGGAGTAGCTGCACTGCCTGCAGCTTTCACAGGGCTTTTCCCTATTAACACTTCCTTTGCAGTGGTTTCTGATCAGCTTTTTCCCTGACTGTATGCTTTGGATTTCAGCCTAGAAAGCACCACCTGGGCCAGCTCTCTCTCTCGAAGCCCTCTCTGCCTGCACAGCCCCACATCATTGGCAGATGACAAGCTGCTGTGGGTCACTGGGAGGAATGGGGACAAGGGCTGGTCACAGGGCTGGCTGGCAGGGGAGCTCACCCATGGGGTCACATGCAGCTCTCCTCTACAGGAAGAAATATCCTTTTATTCCAGAATAACTATCCAGACCTAGCTTTATTCAGGAATAATTGCTCTGCATTCATCTCACTCCCTGCTCTCATTCAGAACTACATGTGAGCAAGAGCTGCTCCAGTGGTTTTCTCAGTTTATGGTTCCTCCCAAACCAATGTCACCATCCACCTTTCCCCATCACCAGGTTTTCCAGAGAGGGAGATTTTAGCAGATTTCCACATGCAGGTCTGCAGTGCTGATGACAAGAGAACTGCTCGTGTTGCAAAGCCAAGGAACATGCTGAGCATATGCCACTGCAAAACCCTAAATTTGTTTCACTAAGGCACAGCAGAAAAAGACCCACCAGCTATGGAAACTGTCAAAGAAAGAATGGCTGCAAAGTATTTTGTTATGTTAAAAAGAAAACAAACTACATAAATTAGAATACTTACTTTGCATTTATAGAGCATCCTTCATCCACGGACATAAAAGCACATTAAAAACACTGAAATTCTTAGGATATGCTACACAGGGTAGCAAATATACACATTGCAAAGGACTAATAGCAGCATCACGATGTTGAATGAGCTCCACAAGTTTATGCAGCAAGCCTGTAGCAGAGTTTCCAGCTGAAAATCTCCCAGCAATGCCCCAGCTGCCACACCAGACCCTTTCCTGGGCTGCCAGGGCTCCAAACTGTGCGTGCCCACACTCCTGCTGGCTTCTCCTGCCAAATTCCCCACGTGCAGAGAGGCTGCTCACTGTGCCCTGCACTCACATTGGTTAGCCTGTGTTTTGATTTCTTGCAATGAAGTTTTGTTGCCCACCCAGTCCTTGAAGTTGGTGGAGACTATAAATTACATTTTTTTTTGAAGAGCCGCCAAATTACTAAAGCAACAAGCCCCAAGACGCTCACCCTGGGCAAAAACCAAGGATGGGAGCTCTTCCTTCAGCTGCCTGGGTGCTGCCCTCCCAGAGCACAATCCAGCAGGTCCTACGTGCCCAGCTCTGCTCCTGCTTCCGCTGGGAAGTTTTCCATTTAGTCTCAGCAGGACTGCAGGAACTGGTTCCCATCACACCAGCAACATAGCTTGGCAGGGATGGGCAATTTGGTTTGAGAAGCAAAACAAAATAAATACAACAGGCTCCAACCTGTGTTCTGTTGCCTGAAATAACCTGAAAGGGTTTGCTTTGGATCTGCATCAGCCAAGGGGACCTTCTACAGGAGTGCTCGTGGAGAGGAAGGAGCAGAGGCAGCTGCCAGTCCTTGTCCAATGCCTGTGGAACATCTCATGGGGAGAAAATCCTTATTCCAGCCAACTGCTTTCTCCAGCCACCACTCCCTTCCGGGGAAAAACCTGAACCAGAAGGATGCACAGATCCTTTCACCTGGGATGCACAAAGGATGCACAGGATCCTTTCACCTGGGACATCACTTCTATCCCAAGAGATCCATCCAGAGGACAGGTAAGAACTGCAGGACACCCCTTGCCCAGGTTGACACGAGGCCAAGCCTGTGCATGTAACACTCTCTCATCTACCACCCATTCCCGCGGCATGAACCCAGCTCCTTGGATGGGACACCCAAGACTGGGAGGGACAGGGTCACAGGCTGCCAGTGTCCCTGCCTCTGTGCCCAGCTGGCTGCCAACAGCATTTCTGACCTGGTGTGGAAGCAGCTGGCAGCTGGGCTGGCACACATCTGTGAGATGCTCAAAAATAAAGAAGGAAAAGGGGATTCTTAGATCAATCTAGTTTTTCAGGGAAAAAGCCTGCAGAAAGTGTTAACTTGCTGGAAAACTGAAACTGCTCAGTCTGCACTTTGCTTTTGTACAAAAGGTCACTGTTTTATGCTAAAGTAACTCCTCCTTCATCCAGCTCTGTGCTGCAGCACGCACAAGCCTTGTAGCTGGTGAGCTTTGTAGGGCCAGGGCCAGACCCCCCACGTGCCTGCTGCTGATGGCTCCTCACTGCCCTAACAGGCTCTGCAGCAGGAGTTGCATCCAGATAAGGATAACAGTGTGGGCAATGACCTCGGAGAGATAACATTTCTTCTTTAAATAGTGCAGTATCTGTAACTGTTTTATTATTAAATACTTCTGCTGTACAACACAGCAGCTCTGCATCCTCCTATTTCCCCTCACAACAGATCTGCTCTGCCTGTGATTATCCCAACAAGCATCATTAACACACAGGAGCCCCTTGTGGGGCTGGACTGGGTTTCATCCTCGGCATCCCCACTTGTCCCACTTCCCTCTGACTTCTGCTCACATATGGATGAGAGAAATCCCAAAGGAGACTGGAAAACATCACACTGAGTTAAAATAAAGCTTCAGACAAGATCACAAGGTCGCAGAAGCCATGGGGATGGTCTGGCCAGAGCACTGGACACAGGGACAGGTGTGGGTGCTAGGTGCCATGGGATCCTGGCAGGCTCCATCCTGCCCCAGGGAGGTCCCACTTGGACAGGCTCCATGCTACTAGAACCTGGTGTACACTCCCAAGGTGCTACTCTCACCTTCAAAGGGAAAATGTCCAAACACCAAGTTTTTCTATCAAAAACTGATATACATATTGGAAATTAACAGATATTTGATGCTAAAAGGGAGGAGAGGAAGAGGGGGAGGTAGAAATTAAAAAAGAAATAAACCAGGAGAAAGGAAAAAACATAATGTAAAAACAGGGTAGGAAAAAGCCTTTAAACTAGAGCCAACTTTATTCAAAGGCACCGAGGAAAGTAATTACATTAGTTCACAAATGCCTTTGTGTTCTGTGGTCTTCTTGGGTTTAGGGTATGTTTCCAGTTTAACTCTGACAGTTTACAAACTTACCCTGGCCCTGCTAAATAAAGGGAGGACTGCAACTTGTCCTGGCTGTCCCAGGGTGACCAAAGACAAAACCCACATGAGCATATCTGTGAGCAAAGCCTTATGCCTCCTAGAAAGAAAAGTCTGCAAACATCCTGTAAACTCGAGCTATTGATGAAGGATCTCTTTGATCAATGAATTAAAGGAGGTGGAGGGGAAATATCATATTTCTTATACCACAAATTGCTGTTGGGAAGTAGCATTTGGTTATACTTGCCCTGAGCACAACACCCCTTCCTAAAGCACCCACCAAACCGGGCTGTTTGGGATGACTGTATGGCTGGGATGGACTACAAAGGAGCACACGGTGTCCTGGCACGGGTGCTGACTTGCTCAGCCCTCACAGCTCCAGCACAGCCAGCTGGGCAATCCCACCTGGCTCTCATGAAACCAAACCAACTGCAAAACCAACTGCAAGGCTTTTGCAAAAAGCCCTGCGAGGACAGGACGTGCTGGCCTGCGTGCAGCAGGGTGCCTGAACACAGATGTCCCCAAAAAGGGCACCTTGGTGAGTCAGCCACCACTCAGGCACAGTGCAGTAAATCATCACACACAGGGGTGTCTGTTCAAAACACAGGCACACCAGCCTTCCCCAGAGTACCCCCCATGCCCAGGACAGCATCATTTCCCATGGGAACATGCCAGGGTACCACAGCCCTGGCAGCTCATTCCACGACAGGCAGAGATATCCCGTGGCAGCACAGGCAGCTGGCAGCACAGGGAGCTGGTGACACACTGATGTGTCCTCAATTGTGGCCCCTTCTCCTGGCTCACTGCTGCATGCAAACTCCCACGGGATTTGGCTGCTGAGGGAAGAAGGCAGCCAGTGGCTCTGACAAGCCTATGCTGGCCTGGGCGAGCAGGGCTGCTCCTGTGGCTTGCCTGCTCCTCCCCACCGCTGGCTTCTGAACAGCACACGTCAGGCTTTAATGATCCTTTACACTGAGCACTTAAAATTGACAGAGAAACAAACAGGATGCTTTTGTGTGTCTCTCATTCCTGCTGGCCTCCCTTGGAACAGCAACGGAGAAAAAAAATCCCAATCAAACCACATGCAAATAACTTTCCCAATATGTCTGTGAAACCTTGCAAGCGATCGTACACGCTGACTCACACACAAGCTCCACAGATGACAGCACGTGTGAGCCTGGAAAACGGGTTCAGTGTGCTTTGGCCTGAGTCTGGCACGTCCTCCTTTTCCAGGGCCATTAGGATACAAAGCACCGATTCATTTTTTGAAGCAAAACAATTCTTACAGCAGGGCCAGATGCGCTGAAACGAAGAGTGGGATCTGCAGGCTGGCTCTGCCAAGCACGGGGATGCAGGCAGGCACCCTGGAGGGACCCTGAGAGCCCCAAGCCCCGGCTGGGAGCAGCCCTGCATCACCCCAGGGCTGTGAGCGCCCATGTGCCGCAGCCCCGGCGCCGGGCAGTCCGGCATCCCGCAACGCTGGCTCTGCTCTTGGAAACCCGCTCCCAAGTCAGAGGGACAAAGGCAGGGAACAAAGGAAAAATCGTTTTTCTAAGTGCTATTTGTTCTGGCACGCTCTGTGGCTTTCTGCACGCTCCTCTCCCACGGCTGACGGCAGCTGAGGCGTCTGAGCGCGGCTGCTCCCCAGTTGAGAACGACATCCAGCCCTGCCAAGGCTCTGGAGCAGCCCTGGATCTGTAAGATATCCCACAGAAGCCCTGCTTCCTGCTGCCATCAAAGAGCAACATTTGAATGAAGGCCCTACATCCAAACATTTTAGGCTTGTGAAAGCCTACGACATGATTTTTCTTTTTTTAAGCAGACATTGAGTTTGGTTTTAAAAGGGCCAGATCAGTGCTTTCCACAGCATGGAGAGCAGTCTATGCTACAGTCCATGCAGGGCTCAGGGTCCCCTGGAGCACCAGGAATGATAATGATCATCTGCTGCATTGATCATCACTGATCATTTCCCTGGGTATCCCACACAACACGTTCTTGGATTTCTGAGGCATGGGGTAGCATGTTAGAAAAGCTTTAACTGCACACTGGAACGAAGATCAAGGAGAAGTTTCTGTTGGGCAGTCCAGGGTTTTTCAGTTTCCTTTTCCCTGCATCTCACCTCTGCTGACGTCCACACACCATCTTCAAATTTCAGAATCGAGCAGACCATGTCAGGCAAGTGGTTTGGTTTCTGTGACCCACCAAAAGTAGCTGACTCCCTCCCTGATTATAAGATTGTTCAAGGATTAAATAATTTTGACAGCTTCCACTGGCTCACCACGATCAGGGCAACACCCCAGGATACAGAAATGGAGCAAAAGCCCAGACACGTGGTTTTGCCACAGGCTCTTTTGCATGGGATGTGCTCACACTTTTCCATCCACTCTGTTCCAGGGCAGGGAAACAGCTCCAGGACCTCCTACGCCACCCAAGTCACCCAACACTGGCATCACAGGCAGAAAAAGCATTCTGTGTGCAGGACTGCTGCTCCATCCAGCAGCTGGGATGCGTTCGGCACAGTCCCATGCCTGGAGGCTGGATTTATACAGCTCCAGCCTTGAAATAAGAGCCGCTAACTGCTGGGCTATTTAGATACCGAGAGAGTTCACTGGGGAGGTGATGGACTTACCCTACCTCAAAGTGAAACCGGAGAGCGTTTCAAAATCTGCTGAAAACCAGCCTTTGGGTAAAACACTCCTGCGTGCACACGTGTACGGGGGCAAAATGAGAGGCAGCTGCACCTGGGAGCAGGGTACACGAGTAGCAGCTTCTCTCAGGGCCCTCAGCTTTCCATCCACCCTGCTCTGCTCCCAGGATCAGGAGGGAAGAGCTCTTCATGGGTCTTTTGTTCTTCCTCTACCAGGCTGCAAACCAGCTTGTCTGCTCCCCACTGCTACCCAGGTTTGGGGCACAGGGTCGCTTTGGTCTGTTTTACTCCTTCCTTGCCACATGCAAGACTTCTTCAGTCTCTCAAGGAGTGAAAGAGTTTGCTGAAGGCTCAAGAAAGAATGAGATGGTACAAAGACTGCGACACACAGGCAGAGGTGAGACACACATCCCCCCCAGAGATGCCTGGCCCAGATAATGCACTTTCTGCCTCACCAGAATGGTGAAAATATTTAAGGTGTAAATGCATGTTCAGTGTAGGCTCATCTCTGTTCTCCTTTCCTCACTTTGTGACCTCAAGAGCAATTGATGAAACTTGGAGGTTTTACAACCCAAGCCCTTGCAACAGGTCTTGCAAAATATCCAGAAGAAGGATTAACACACACATTAGCCCCTGAATAAATTCCCTGTGACAGCTACAAGTTTCACACCACTGCAAAGCTCTTGAGGTCCAAGCTCTAATGGCTGCCTTAGAGAAAAATGGTCTCCTGAACCTTCACACTGCTAATTTTAGCTCAGATGAGATTTTCATAACTTTTTAAGGGATTCAGCCAGAGCAACTGTGTTGACAACAAGAGAAAATTAAATTCTTACAGCACATGCAAGGTTCACAGATGTTGGCATGCCAGAGCCATACAAAAAGCCACACTGAGGCTGAAGTAGAGCCCCATCTTTTGTTTAATTGAAAATTTCTGTCCATAACCAGCTGTTCCTAATACTGAGACACAATAAAGATAGAAATCCTAAAAAATCCCTTGTATTCAGAAATTCAAAGTGGCGTGTTATAACCCCTTTGGATTTCTCCAAACCACAGGCTCAAGGAATTCAAGGCTGCACATTCACATGTATTTACACGTGCCTTGCCTGAAAATATGAAAAAGACATCACAAAAGGACTTATTTTCAAGCATCTGCCCTCAAACTTCTATCAGTGCAAGGAGGATCAGCTGTCAGACTGCCAGCCCCAGCAGACAAACTAGCTCCCAAAGATGCAGCCAGGCTCCGTTGGGGATTTTGCTTTGCTGAGGAGACACTTCTGAAGGTGTTTGCCCATTTCAAGGCTTTGACACTTATTTCTTTATCCAACCATTGAACTGCAGGCAGAAAAAAAGAGCATTTCACAAAGCTCACATCCCCTGATTCCGTACAGCCACCTCTGCCAGTCCCATTTGCATCCCTATCTTCCAGAAGAGAAGTCCCTCTTCTGCCATAAAATAACTTCTCATTGAAGTCCAATCCAAGTGGGATTGGACCCCACAGAAGCCTTCTGGCCATCCTGTATAGCTGATTGCTACTATAAGAAATCCTATTTGCTTATCACATTGTGATTTATGGAGCTCAGTGCTGGGGTTTCACCTGTTGCTCTCCTGGCTGGCAGGCTGTCGTTGAACCTTACATCTCTGATGGTTTCAAACCTCTTCCAACTTCCTGCCTGAATGCATTTGGAGCCAGTTTATGCTTACGTTCTTGGGCTAAAGTTGGAGCTTGGATAACTGCTCTTCCCTCTCCACTGAAGGGGGAATTCTAATGAACAATTGTTCTAATGAACAATTCCCTTGGCTGGACAAACTAAGCTCTTGTAGTCTCCTCAATGAAATAACACTTCCAGTGTTCTTCCAGTTTATACCCCTGTTTCTTGAGAAGACATGCCATACATTTTAGCTGGTTTAACAGAAAAAATGTATCATACCTGATGCAGGGGTGCTATCAATTTTTAAATTACAATCATAATCCCTGTGTTATAAACGTATTTAGAAATATATTGCATTTATAGCTTTTGAGTGAAGCCCTTTTAAGTCTTACACACTGATGAGCCATAATATAAGGATAACTTCCAGCTGCACTCCTCATTACAATGTTTGGATCAGTGTCAGTGAACACTAGACCAGTGGGGGTTTTTTTGTCTTCAGTACTGGGCACTGAGTAACCAACGTGATTTTCACTAGTGACAGGTACCACAGACCAGCTGATGCCTGAGTTAGTGCCCAGGAGTACAGTGAGACCTTAAAGATTTGAGTCAATTCTCCTCTAGATGACAGTAATTTAAGTTTTGGATTGAAGGGACTCTTCAAATACTGAAATGACCTGTGGACATTGCCAAAAATCGATGTCATGTTTGCAGGCCAACTCCTCCCCACTGAAACCCTGTAAATTGCTGTGGTGAGTGAGACGTGAGCGCTGTCTCCCAAGAATAGCGAGGTAGGAAGGCTGTTGTCCAAGTAAAACAAGAAAATTGCATTAGTCTTTCAGGGGAACACTTACCTCCCCAGTTCATCTACTGCACAGAGATTTTAATAAAGTAGAATATTGCGGAAAAAGTTGTTTCATTTAATCTGTTTCACATCCAAAAAAACACAACAGCGGAACAGCAGAAGGCAGAGGAAAATTCCCTGCCTGTTAATCTGTATTTTCAGCCCAGCCTGACAGCAGTACCCTCAGCCAGAGCAGAGCCCACCAGTTGCTCCATGGCAGGCACAGCCTTGCAGAGGCTCCACACCGTGTGCACACACCTGACTCACTGACCAAAAAGCCACACACCTGGCTGCAGACTTACACATCCCCAGTGAGCTGCTGCAGAGGCATCTCCAACCCCCACGGGAGGTAAATGGCCCCTCCTGCACTATGGGGCATCCCCAGCCACGGGACAACCATTCTGAGATTGCATGAAATTCAGGATGGTGCTCTTCACCCAGGGACAAACGCCAGGCCTGCAGCGTGGCTCCTGCACAGCTCAGCGAAGTCACACCTTGCTTTTGACATCTTAGTGGCTCATCTAATATGTGAAAAGTCATGGAAGGGCTGGGAGATGAGCTCTGGCTCTGCTTATGGCTGCTCTTCATCTCCACGGTGATTAGAGACAGATCTGAAGTGGCAAATTTGCTGAAAGGCCCAGCTATGCAGACTGAGGAGTGCACTGAGGAAATGAGCCTTTGGACTGAGGAGCACCATGACCTGTGCAAGAAGTAGATGCTGAAAGAACCTAAGAATACATTAACCTGAGTAATGCATGAGATGTCAGTAACCACTGGTAGAGCTAACGGACTTCTACTCCCTCCTGAGCATCCCAAACTTCCTGATGCCACACTAGAGAGCACTGAAGGGATCAAAGAAGCACATGGGTCTCCTGGAATATGTCACCACCGTGCTGAAAGTGGGTTTCAATCACTTCCCATGCCATGATGTACTCATAAGAGATCATGTCTACCTGGTCAGGTGCCACCTGTCACGAAATGCCTGTATTTCCACCCAAAGCTACAGGAACATGGGCCAGCTTGTGCTCCAGAAGCTGCCAACATGCCTGGCCAGAAACCAGCAATGAGAGTGGGTGGCACCAGCTTGAGTATGGTCCTGCAACAGGACCCCCCAAACCCAACCAGTTTGTGTTGCCACAGCATGAAGGACCAGCAGAGCTACTGCAGAACCATCTGCATTTCTCCACACACCACGTCTTGTACCTCCTGTGAGGCAAAAAGAGAGCCTCTGACATAAGGAAGAACACAAGGATGTTGCCTGATTTGCACTGTTGAATGGCACCAAATGAAACACATGGTGCTGTGGAGTTTCAAGTGAGCACTGAGTGAGGCTTAAAAAGACGAGGGGAAAAAAAGAAACAAGCCACCAAACAACTGGATTTTCTCTAATCAGACAGATAATATTTACAGCCTATGGGTGGTGCCAAAATATTTCAGGAAATTCCTAAGCCTGTCTGAATAAAAGCACAGGAAAACACAGTACTTAAGGACAGCAACTATGGCAGTAAGAATGAAAGCTTTCCACCCCATTCCAGCCTCCTTACACAGTTTAAGATTATTCCCATTTCATGCTGCAATTACCAAGGCTAAGCTCATTTTGCCATCTCCACTGCCAATTAAGTTCTGAGTTGTACATATAAAAGACCAGCATAAAAATTAAAGGAATCATGTAAACTGGAAGGAGAAGAATCAATGCACGCCCCACACAGCACACTGAGGTCTAATCCATCCCACTCAATCCTGCACCAAGAGAATTGAGCTTTATTTAAGCTATTCCTTCCAGTAAGGCATAAACATCACGCTTGGAAAACCCAAACCACAAAGCTTTTGGCCCATTTTTCAGAGTTATCTAACAGCTTTGACTGTCTGACATGGACTTACCACAGAGAGGAGCAGTCCAGGAGGGCAGAACACAAGCACTGAGCCACTGGGAATAAAACACTGGAGTCCCATCGCTTTATTCCCAGTGAAACATTAGATATGTCTTTTCCCTTGCACAACCACAAGAAATCCCATCTTGGAGGTGTTTTGTTTCCCCCTTCTCAATTACCAATTACATCCACAGATGCAGAAAACCACAGGTCCTGCAAGGATCATGTGTCTGTTCTCTTCCATTTGAGCATTCAGACCAGACCTGTCTCTGCAAATCTCTCCAGTGCACCCAGAAACAACCACATGTAACAAGTGCTTGCACCCCTAGAAGAAAAATCAGGTAAACTATTTCCAAAGAACATGCAAAACAAATGATTTTCTGGTGGCTGGGTGGTGTCATCATTACCTGCTCAGGCTTCAGGCCAGGGGGGACCCAGGCATACTCCTCCAAAGCACAGCCCGAGTCGTCGTCGGAAGTTGAATTTCTCTGGAAGTCAAACATGAGCTTTGTGACTGTCTTCTCCATCTCCAGAGGCATAACTGTTACAATGTGCTCTTCCTGGGAGCACTTACAGTGAAGGCAAATCTTCCTGTAAGGTGAGGAGAGAGAAAAAGAGATGCCCTGGTGAGCAGTGCTTTAAATAAGAAACTGATTCCTGCCAGTCGCTGGCCTGCAGAGACTAAACTCAGCCCTTTCTTATGTTCAGGCATTTTCTAAACACAGGATTTGTCTGTCTTATGAGGAGGAAATAAAAGTCCATATTTGCTGTAACAACACCTGGCAATCCATCTGAGTCAGACTGCCCAGTGTTTGGGGATATGCAATTGCTTGCCCTTTTACTGCGCCACGAAGAGTGTTTCCAGGGGCCAGCACAGGCACACGCCATGCCTGGTGAGGGCTGACTTGCCAGCCAGAATTGCAGTCATTACCCAATTTAGGACAACTGAGCACTTTGCTAAAATGGGAAATGGTCAATTGACTGGGAAGCTGTGAATGACAAGTCTCTTTAGCAGGCTGATAGCATAAATTTGCTTATTAAAGTAGCATAAAATTGATTATAGTCTGAACATATAAAGCTAAATTAAATTAAGGGAGGCTACAAAACCCACAGTCACACTGCAATGGAATCTTAACCACGTGGCTCGGTGGCACAGGCCACAGCTCAGCCTCAGTGGGGAGCAAAGCCCAAGAACTGAAAGAACAGCCCACAGGTTGCAATTCAACAGCCATTAGCTTAATTCACTGCAAATATCTGTTAACACTTCTTTAAAGGGGCTGTTCCTGCAGCTTGTGGTCTGTGACAGATTTTCTTCACAGGCTTGAACCTGAACTTTTATCTGCAGGGCTCCAAGGACAGCACAGACTCAGAGAATGGTTTGGCTTGAAAGGAACCTTAAATGTCATTCAGTTCCAACATCCTCTGCCATAGATAGGGACACCTTCTACCAGAGCAGGCTGCTCAGAGCTCCATCCAGCCTGGCCTTGAACACTTCTAGGGATGGGACCTCTGCAAGTTCTCCAGGCAATCTGTGCCAGGGCCTCACCCCTCTCACAGTCAAGAATGCCTTCCTAATATCCAATCTCAACTTACCCTGTTTCAGTTTAAATTCATTCCTCCTTGTCCTATCACTATATGCCCTTGTAAAAAGTCCTTCTCCAGCAGTCCGGTAGGCTCCTTTGAAAGGCTGACAAGGCCACAGAGCCTTCTCTTCTCAAGGCTGAGCAATCCCACTTGTCTCAGCCTTTCCTCACAGGACAGGTGTTTCATGCCTCTAATCATCACACCCCTTTCACCACGGTAACAGCGAAGGACAAACCTGGCTGAAACCAGCCCCTGACAAAGAGGTTAAAGGGAATGCTGATAAATTGGCTTCTATTTCTGAAAACTCAATGCTTTTCCACGGGCTGGGTCAATGGTATCTATTTTAGAGCAACCACACAGGATTCTGAATTAATTTGCACTAATGAAGCGCCACTGACTTCTGAGGAATGAGATAAGGTTTCACTTGGATAGCAGAAGGGGGACAGCTCAGAAATAATAAGGTACCACACAAAATCAAGGGAAAATTTACAGTTCTCACTGCAGGTTTCTCTGCTCTGCAAAGAAATTCAGAGGGAAGCAATAGTTAAACCTGGGGGCTGGAATTTTTAAACACCTTTCCTTCTCTTTCACTGCTGTGCACAAGCCAGCTAAGCATAGCAGTACTCAGATCCAGCTTCAAGTCTAAATTTCCATTTGGCCATTACAGCACAAAAAACTCACTCTAGCAAAAGTCAAGAGGCTCCGTTAAGTCAAGCCAGGGAGATTTGCCAGATTTTCCCATTTCCTGCCTTTCATCAGATCTAAACCACACAGCAACCCCCACACACTCCAGCGTCTGCTTTGTGTCCAGTCGAGGAGTCTCAGCATCACCTCTGGCTATTTCCTTAAAAAATAATCAAGGTACCATTCCATGTGAATATTTTAATTAATCAGCTACCGTAGAAGAGATACTCTGCCTCAGCAAAGTTGCTGGTATCACTGCTGTTTCCATCTCATTTCATGATGCAATTAAAAGCAGCTTAATAGGAAACAAGATTTTAAGAATAATTCAGAGAGCCCCAGTCTTGGCACTAGAGTTATTCTAAGGGAGTTCAGGACTTAACCAAATTTTGACTTTTGGGGTATTGATCATGGGCTTCAAAGGGGGACAAACCCAACAGTCCACTGGGAGCATTTTTCCAATGGGCAAAAAGCCAGCCCACAGGCTTCCTCCTCCTTCCCACTCCAGATTCATCCCCTTCAGGAAACAGAGATGGCAGGAGAGCATCAGACGCCTTGGCTTTTAATAAATTAGATACATCAGGACTTGCAATAACAATGTCAAAGAGTGAACAGGTGAGATGTATGATCAGCTAGACGCCAGAGATCACTCCTGTCCTCCCAGCTCACACCACGTGCAGCCAGGAGCTTGAGGATGGGGTCAGGCAGCTGATTTATCCCACCCTCCTTCCTGCCCCATATCCCAGGCAAGCAAGTACAGCTGGTGAGTGCCTTCCCTGGCCAGAAAAGCAAAGGATGAAAACTACACAGATAGCCTGTCTACTCAGCAGTGAGGTCCCCAAGCCAGAACAACTTGGCACCAATAAAACTTGACCATCTCCAGGCAAGGGGCTTTTGCCACCTCCCACGGCAAACTACAAAATTCAAGATCTTGACTCTGAGATATTCAGCTTTTTCCTCCTCATTAAAAGCAGATGATTAACAGCTTTAATTACAATTTTCTTTACGTTAGGATATGTTGCTTCATGGGAACAATACCCAGTGTCCTAGGAGTGTCTTTCTACTTCTATGATCATGTTTCCATGACTTCTTCACATAGGTCTCACTTACTCAACTTTATTTTATCATCTTCCAGCTCACTATAATTAAAAATAATTCCCCATAGCAAAAATTTAATATCAGAATGTACATTTCAAATGTGAGATGAAATTGAAAAAAAAAACCTTTTTCCCCTGCCGTGCTCAGAGCAGAGCAGCACAGAGAGACAAGCACGTGTCAGTGCTCTCCTGTGCCTGCAGTGACCACAGTGACAATGTGGGTGTCACAGCAGAGAGCTGGTGGCTGCTGAGGAGGAGCAGGGCCTGCCTGGCTGCTCTGCCAGCAGCAGCTCGTTTGTCACCACTGCAGGAAGTGCAGCACAGCCTGCAGATGCTCAGCACATCAGTGTGTCACACACCTTACCGAGGACAAGGCACTGCAGCCCACCTGGGGCGGCAGCTCCTCCAAAGGGAAACTCATCAGCTAGGCTCTGGCCAAGCCTCACCACCACCAAAGCCTCAGCAACAACCTCTGCTGCCTGTGCAGCCTCTCACAACTTGAGAAGAGTACAGACAAGCAGGTATTTTTTTAGCAAGAATAAATTAACACCAATCACTGTCTGGAAATCCCATCTTCATTCATGAGCCTTTCCATCTTGCTCTCATCCCAGGTCTGCAAGCTTGGCTCAGGGAAGAACCCTGCCCTGGTGACTCAGAGATATCACCACTGGGGAGGAAACCACGGAGCAAGGATGGCTGACAGCATGACTGGCTTTGAGAACAGAGGGTGAATAAAGGAGCTTTTAAGCAGCTGTAGCTTGTGGACAGGGAGGAAAGGCAAGTGTGGGAGGCAGCCAGGCTGCTGCAGGAGGCACGGGCTGGGGAGCATCAGCAGGGCTGCTCAGCGTGGAGCTGCACACAGAGCTGTCCTGCAGCGGGGCCAGGACGGCGGGAAGCAAATCGGGAGAAAAAGAACATTTCCTGGTGTCAGATTCAGCTGGAAAGGAGCCTGCCTTGAATTGACTTCACATGGTACAAAGCAGCAACGTCTCAGAAACAGACTGAAAAATTTCTTCTCCTCAAGGCCAGCGAAGTTACAAGATGGATGTGTTTTATTTTGCACTGGCTGCTTTTACGTGGTGCCCCTGGCACAGTGGGTGAGTCCTCTCCTCAGAGGAGACTTTAAGCCTGTTCCTGGTCACATCCCTACCCACACACTGGTGCAGGAGGAAGGTGCAAACAGATCCACCACCCCACTCCAGCCCTTTCCTCTCTACAGATGAAAACAGGATCACAAGGGGAATCTGAAACAAACAGGACCCAACACATCAAGCAGAGAGCTTGGCTTTGAAGTACCTCTTGCTTGGGATGCAGAAGTACCCTCCCAGCTCCAATCCACCTAGGGAGATCTTGTTGACCCAAAGCCAATTGACCCGCGAGGTCTCTGGGACGAGGCAGTCCCTTGTTGTACAACCCTGTCAGCAAAGCACAGCCTCTGCCATCTCTGGAGCCTCCTGCAGCCCTTTCATCTCAGCAATGGCACCAAAAAAGTGCTAAACCATGCTTGAAAGCACTAGTGCTGTGCAAGAGGCTCTGGAGAGAGCTGCTAGTGTGACCCCAGCTTTCTGAAGAGAGATGAGGTCTCCCTACTGTGAAAAACCAGAAGAGTCCAAATGGGGGAAGCAAGAGCAGAGGCATAAAGTCAGGGAATAGAGATGGAGGGCAGCCTGCCACCAAGGCAAAGGGGGTCCTTGCCAAGAGTGTGTGGCTCCAGCAAAGGAGCCAGGCAAGCTGGCCTCTCCCAGGGATGCACAGGCAGGATGGGCTCCCCAGGATGCTGAGGGCAGCACATCCCTGCCTGCAGGAAAAGCTCCTGGCCACAGAGCTCTTTTCCTGTTTAGCAGGTGGGCATGCAGAACACAGCACAGCAAACAGCACCGAGGCATGGCCTGCCCGGGCTGGGACCCACAGATATTCTGAAAAAGGGCAGAGCCCAACACCTCCCAGCAAGAGCAGGAATGAAGGCAGAGTTTAAAATTGTGGCAGAAATGTTAAAATTCTTCTCGGACAAAGAAGGAACTGGGTAAACAGCCCTTATCACCCACTAGCGGGTGCTTATCTCTGCTTCTCACTTGTTTCTTCTGGGATGGAAATAAAGGGGCGGTATCAGGGAGCAGCTCCCTCTCCAGACAAAGCCCGAATGCCATGGCCTCTGCTGTGCTCCCTAATACAGGATTTGCACACATTAACATGCAAGGTTTGGAATCCCTCAAAAAGCAATTGTCTGCTCCGCTCGGATGGGAGGCGTGAACGCAGACCGACAAATCCCTTCTCATTTGGCTTAAGACACACACGGCAGCCTGATCTCTCTCCAGCATTGTGCCATCATTCTGACTGCAGCAAGGGTTTTGGGTCAGCCATCAGTCAGTAAGGCACAAAATCCCAAGATCTCTTGGAAAAGGGAAAGGGGCTCGGGATTTGGGGCAGCTCGTATGACCCCCGAGTCTCTTAACAAGGATGTCTTAATATCCCTGCCTGTTATCTCCTCCCCTCAATGGAGAGCTAATGAGGCATCTTCCCATCCCAAGTGAGCTCTAGCTATACAGACCAGTTTATCCAGACCCCACAGGCAGGGCAAACATTTACCTAAAAGGAAAAATTAACAGTCCTGCACTGCCACAGGGAGAGCCCAGCAGCTCTTCTCCAGCACAGGGAAACTGAGGAATAGAGCAAGGCACAAGCAGCATCCAGCTGTGGCTTCCCCATGGCCTTCCTAAACATCAGAGGAGCCCCAAGCTCTTGTACTCAGAACAGATAGTTCAGGCTGAAGTTCTGCCTCTTTCTCCAACTTCTCTAACACTGTATTTTGATGCAAACAGTCCCCATCCAGCTACTGCCCACAGCCTCAGGTCCCATGGATCTCAGAGACAAAGGGGCATCTCTCCAGACAAAATATTTCTTCAGCTTCCCAGCTCTTCCAGTCACTGCAGCTGAAAATTAAAACCTCAGCCTATCAGTGGGAATGAACTTCAAAAACTCTGTATTACCTGGATGAAAAGGAAGCTTAGCAAAAGCTTCTACCTGCCCACTGTGGTGCAGGAGGAGGAGGTGAATTAGACACAGGTACCTATAATAGCAGGAATTCAAACTCTGAGGACAAGGTGACCTTGGTGGCCTGCAAGGACAGTCAAGGGATGCCAACACTCAACACATGTTGTGGGAACAGCTGGCTTGATAGATCAACATCAGGTGGTAGCAACAGAGCTGGCAGAACAGAAATGCCAGGAAACCAAGGAAGAGAGAAATAACCCAGCAACCAAACAGGCTGCATCCTACAGATACAAGTCCCCCAGATCCCAGAGGCCACAGGAAGAGCACGTGTAGCCACGCAGCTGCATGAAGGTCCACAGCAGGTGGGGAAACACCAAGAGGATGGAGGAGCTGCAAATCAGACTCATCTCCATCTTCCTCATCCATCTTCTCTCGTCTCCCCCCTCAATTTGCTCAAGGCAAGTCAACTTTATTTACAATATTGTTTTATTAGTAGCTCCCCCTTGATCCCTGCAATGCCCACAGCAGCATTTGTGAAGGTATGATGGCATTGATGCTTTTATGACAAAGCCCATTTCTGCTCCTGGAAAAATTCTCTCTAGCTGATTTGTCCATGCTTGGCCTCAGGCTGGAGACTAATTTTAGTTTTAAAACTCATCCTTTACCAATGCAAAATCTATTCGTGCTTTGTTAAGAAAAAGAAGAATAAAAAAAGAACTATCCCCAGTACTGCCAGCTGCAGCCAAATATGAGCAAAAACAGTCTTTGAGGATTTTCCATTTGCCCTGTTTCCATCATGAATCACGACCATCCCTCTCACAAGCAGGCAGAACATCTGCCCATGGGCTCCCACTGCCCCGTCCCCAAACCACTGCTTCCCTGAGGCACAGCCTGGGGCAGCCTCCAAGCTGCTCCCAATCCTGCTGTCTGTGGGCTGAGGCACCACATGGCAGAGAACAACCATCAGCACACCAGAGGCAGACCAAGAAATTAAGACTAAACACAACACAACACAAAAAACCCCCAAATTCCTCATCTGATCTATCTGCTGCCCTCTTAGGCAAACAAGGAATCACAGAACCACAGACCAAAGCTGTGGCCAGACCTTGCAGCAACACCCCAGGACGAGAATGAAAACACAACCAGTCTCTGCAGCCTGTGGCTAAACCACAGCTGGGGATCTGGGGTGCATCACAGGCACCCCAGCGCTCTGCAGTGAACACAGGTCCCTGCTTGGGCTCCAGCTTCTCCTTGTGAGCTGGGTAAGAGCAGCAGGCTGTTCAAACACCCTCCTGACCCGAACCACGCTGCCAGGCTGCTCCCATGAGCCACAACCCCCAACACAAACTGTGAAAATTCTGGCGTGTAAAGATGAGATGGTTAAATTAAAGGATATTAATAACTCAGCAGCTCTCAGAAGAACTCTCAACTTGGATCTCTAAGGATATTTTGCAGAAGATTCAATATTTTATTTTCATAACAGAGGTTAGACAGAAGTGGGCAAAGTGCTACACCCATGTGAGCTGCAGATCAAACAAAGGGGAGAGAGAGAAGAGGCAAAAGAAGCTGCAGTGAGCCCCAGCCTGTTGCCCAGCCACGCTGCCAGGAGAAAAGGCATCCAACAGGCTGCTCCCTCACATCCAAGACGATGGAGGCAGTCTGCCAGCTCACAGGCTCACCACTACTCTCAGCATATTTACATTAGGGTTGGTTTCTTTCCCCTTAAAGGTCCAGCTCTTAGCATCCAGAAACAGTAATAGCCGCCTATTTTTCCCCAGTCAGGGAGAAGAAATGCAAACCACTAGTTTACAAGTTGAAGAGAAGAACAGGCACAGCAGCAGCAGTAATAACCCTGAAGCTGGTGGGCAAAAAATGCTCGTGATTATAAAAGGCAGAAGGTGGTACAGGACAGGCAGATGCAGGGGCTGGGGAGGGTTTGGTGTCCCCCATGGCAGGACAGCACCCACCTCGAGGATCCCAGAGACCACTGGGGCCTCTGGCTGATGGGGATGGGACAGGGGAAGTAGTGAAGGAGCAGGCACAGCAGGCACTGAGGAACTCTCCCTCTGGGCTCCCCATCCAAGGGCCAATGTGGGTCTGTGTGACAAAGCCCTGCCCTCCCCTGAGAGTTATCTTGTCAGATTTTAATGACAGCACTGGGTGGCTTTTCAGCCTAACAAAATGCAGAGCTGTATCACAGGAGGTTCTTTCTGCTTTGTTCTTAATTGAAGATGAAAATCCCAAGCCTGGGGTTCTAGCACCCTGGATCCAAACCCAGCTGTCCACTGAGAAACCTGGCTCTGTTCAGGATGTGGATGCTCACTGTTTCCTCAAGTCTGAATTTGCTGGAAAGAGATCTGGGCTCTCCACAGGCAGTATTTATCTTCCTGCCTCTCTTTCCCCCATCCCATTCCAGGCTCAAAGTCCATTACTCCAGACTAGCTAAGCTAAGTGAGTTCCTAGGACCTGCCCCGGGGCTGTACGTGCTATTTTAAGGGCCCTCACCAGTTTGTGTTTGCAGCATGACAAGCAGAAACCACGGGACCAGTAAACATGCTGCAATCCAAGCATCTCCCAGGCCGTACCTCCTAAAGGGAAAAAACCTGGCTGAGAGGCAAAGCGCTCAGAAGCAGGATGAGCTAGGCTGAAAATTGTCATTATTTCAAAAGTTGAGGCTCAGACAGGGTCCCCTGATGCAGGAAATACTGACCCCCATATGAAACAAACCCTGCCAGCCCAATCCATGCCCCTGTCAGGCTGCCAACAGCAAATGTGCAGGGCTGGGTCATTCTGTTAAGCCGAGTCTGGCTGGCAGAAAACACACAACGGGAGAAGATTAAAACACGAAGCAAAATATAATCTTGTTAGCTGCAGACAGTTTTACTTTACAAATCTTTATCACAGGCTCAAGCCAGCACCCTTATAAATACAAGGCAGTGATGCGAGACATGTAAGTGCTCCCACAGCAGGCGAAATAATCGCCAAGCGAAAATAAGTCAGATAAGTTACAAGATAAGAGAGCTAAAACTGAAAGGATGACACTGCATCTGGTGCAAATAATTATTTTGGCATTATTCTGTCCAGTGCTAATCCTCGACTGCTTGAAAAGATTCAATCCCTGTTTAGCACCGCCAAGGAATCATGACTAGAAAACAAAGAATAACTGGATTAAAATCTTTCCACGGTCACAGGTCACGTCTGTGTCACATCTGCTTAAAATGTTCAAGGGACAAGAAAAAAAATGGAAATTGGACTTGAAGAGATTGCACAGAAAAACATAACCCCCAGGCTGCAGCTCTAGGTTGACTTATAGTTTGGCATTCTGGCATGAACAACAAGGGCTTAGAAAGATTATTACTTTAAAACTTCCTATTCTCAGGAAGGCAAAACCACCAAAACAAACAACTGAACGGCAACGTCCTCATTCACAGCCCCAGCCTGCTCGCAGTCTGCTCAGAAAATGTGCAGAGAATCCAGGCTTCTAGGGGCTGCATCTACCAGCGCAATACAATTAACACCGAGAGATGAAGATTTTTTAACTCCTATTAGAGCCTGCTGAGCCTTCCTGATCATTTTTAAAACGAGAACTCCATTACGACAGCATCAGCATTTCTCCCTGACGTCCTGCAGCTGCAGAAACACAAATTAACAATTAACCTTTTACATCCATAAACACAGAGAACAGCAAAGGCTGAAAAAGCAGCGCAGCCCCTCGCAGCTCACCGCCAGCAGCAGACCGAGCAAAGTTAGCAAGCAGCTGCGTGCATCCATGGAATGCTTCTTATTCCTCCTCTTCCTCCCTTCTACTTTCTATCCTTTCCAAAAACCCACGACAAATTGGAAGTCGCTGGGCAAAGGCAGCTCCTTACCTGCTCCCACTGGCAGTGACAGCGCGGGGGGAAGAATCTCCGGCGCTGCGCAGCTGTCCTAGCTGCGCCCGGGCTGCGGGGCTGCTCGCAGGACCAGCCGGAGCACCGCAGTGCCATAAAGCATCCCCGGCTCCCGGCTCTGCCCAGCGGGGCCGCCGCTTTCTGGAAGCCTTTCAGGGCAGGCAGGCAGGGAGCGCGGCGCGTTCCCGAAGGAAAGCTGCCCTGGAGAAACGTGCCATTCCTGCCCCGCGTCTGGAGCGCTCGCCTCGCTTTAAAATCTGCCTCCGGAGGCTCCCTCCCTCTCTGCTCCCAATCCGAATGGATCCGGCAGCTCCCCCCTCCAGCCTGCCTTTCCCTAAGTGACCCTTGGAGGTGGCGAGAGGATGTCGGATTTGCTCGCCCGGCGCCAGGCACTAACGAGCAGCGATGCAGCCCACGGAGAATAATTGGCGGCGCGGGAGCGGCGCGGGGCTCTGCTGTTGCATTGCTCTCCTCTCCTGCATGTTAATGAGCAATGATGTCAGCAAGCCAAAGCCACCGCATCCCACCCGGACCGGCGCCGCGGCCCGGCCAGCCGCCCCTTTATTTACATGGAAATCGCTCTCCGAAATCAATAAATCCTGTAGGCTGCTTGGGCAATGGGAGAGGGGAAAAGAAAAAACATACTCCTCGCTCGCTTGCGTGTTTCAAGGAGTTGGCTGCACACCAGCAGCCCAAATTGAATGGTGTGAAGACACTAATTATCCTTCTCTTCTTATTTGGTGCTGACCGAATCTCAACTTGCTGTCAAACTTCAGGAACCGCTTCTTAGGTACGCGGGCTATTAACGCAATGATCTGCTGGCTCTGAACAATGTATCATTTCTCTCCTGGCTTTCAGTGCCCTCTCAATTATCTTCTTCAGTAGTTTGCTATGATTCCCTGCTGGATTTTAGACGCAGCGCGCTTGCGACCAGCAGGGTTAAACATTCTGGGGAATACAAGTTATTAGCGTGGTATTTTGGTCACTGCATATTTTAATACATTTTCTCTCACACGGCCACGACAGATGAACGATTCACACCTTTTTATGTGTGTCTCAGGTGAGTACTGCGAGCCCCAGGAATATACCACCTCAACGGG
Organism: Anthoscopus minutus; assembly: GCA_013399455.1. NCBI lineage: Eukaryota > Metazoa > Chordata > Aves > Passeriformes > Paridae > Anthoscopus > Anthoscopus minutus. Next base: position 1,054,656 of record VWYI01011759.1, read on the forward strand.
GATGCTAAGCCTCTTCCCCCTGTGTTTCCTTCCCCTTGGAAAAGAAAATGCAGAGAAGGATCTACACTGCCAAATCCCTCCTGCTGCTCTTTAAGTCCATTTGGGAATTCGGTGGTCACAAATGAAAAATTCGAGTCAGCTGGAGGACAGCGTACTTCTCAGGTTTTAGCATTTGCAAAAAGTGAGTGAAATTCATAGAACTAGCTTCTGTCGACTCAAAAAAAAACCCCACAGAAAGCAAATAAAACTTGCCCAACACGTAGCACTTCTTGTTGAGGAATACACCTGGCCCAGGTTGCTGGCTCACAAACTGCAGATTGAGATGGAAATGCACTTTAAACTCTGTCTGGGACCCTGGGATGAGAGGCTGTGAACTACCAATCTTTGGGGTAAAAATGAACATGAAAATGAGGGATGCCAGCCAGGTGAATGGGCACTGAGAGACACTGCAGGAGCTGGGAACTGCCAACCTTTTGGATATCAAAGGAGTTAAGCCAGTGATGCTAGTGAGGTGGATGGACAGGAAGAGAGCAGAAGCTGAGATGACTCGGGGGGAAGAGTGAGACTTGTGCCTGGGTAGACTGAGAGGAGAAAAGCCCAGGAGTTCCTTTATTGGAGGGTTCTTCTCAGAGGCACCAGCTCAGGCTATGTCTGTATTGCTGCTCTGGGAATAAATGGCTTTATGGAACAGCACATCTGAGACTACTATGAGAAACCTGGGGCTGAACCCCAGGTGGGGAAACCTGGTCTGGCTGTCAATGGGGTGTGTGGGGAAGCCAAGCAGGGCTTTTGTTGGCTCACTGCAGCTGCCACCATGAAGGGAACAAAGTTTCTGGCCTTGGGAGTGTGACTGCCAGAGTCTCATGAATGGTCAGACTGGGAAGTTTCTTTAAAATTCTGTTGCACGCTCCTGACTTTTGATGCCTGACTCCAGAATTCAGAGCCCTTGATTCTGGCATTATTAGCTATGTTTGCAGAATACAGAAGGATGCAGAAACTACAGCTGTGAGTCTTTCTGCAGCCTCAAATGCTTTAAATTGTTGTTGTTATTATTAAGGCTCATAAATTAGGTTTAATTATATGGAATTACATTCAAAATCTCAAGGATGAGATCTTCAGCTGAGATGAACCAGCCCAGCTCTCACTAAGAGCTTCCCCAACTTACTTGGCCAAGTGGGACAAACCAAGAATGTGCAGAGATCTGAACTCTCTCTTTTTTTCATTTCTATTATGTCTGAGCAGCAAGCTCAAGAGCTGAGCACTGACTCTTAGTGCATCCCGCCAGATCCGACCTTCCTTTCATGGAGCAGCAGCTTCTGCTGCAGATGGCTCAAATGCTGAGGATGGTCTCCTTTAACTCCTCAAACTACAAAGAGCAGCAGAACTTGTAGGAAAAATCTTCCCTGATCCTTCAGCTTCCTAAACTGGCCCCTTTTGCCCCTTCCAGCCTGAACCAGTACTGCAGGCAGGCTGCTAATCTTGCCTCTCTGTGGTTAACGTGCCATGGCCCCAAGACGATTTACTTTTCCTCTTAAACTCAGAACAACTAATTACAACACAAAGGGAATGAGACAAAACCGAATTGGGCAAAAGCAACCCAAAGAAGCTTGCTTATAAAATGATAGTGTTGAGCAGAAGTGCTGCAGAGCAGAAATTATGTGTGTTCCCTGGAAACACATCCCTAAAAGCATGCAGCAGTGACTCGGGGCTACAAATGGCACAAGGAACACATCCTGCTCCTAGGGCACATCCTGTAGGCGCTAATTTTCACCCAACACAAGTACAAATGCCTGACTTTATCAGCATTAACTTTCAAGGAGGAAAGGCCCTTAAGCTGCAAACGCTTTGGTGCAAAGTCTCTCTCTGTGCTCCAAGGGTCTCCATCAGCCAGCCTCACCCTCAGGGGAAGGGCTGGCAAGACACGAGCATCCAACCCCACACTTCTTGTACAACACCCTCTGTGCCACCACCTACAGCAGCTTCAGTCACCCTGCACCAACCTGGCATGATCCCACCCCAGGGCACGTGGCAGAGTCATCCCCACACAACCAACCATCCTAAAGGTGAATTCTGCTGGGCCTTCTTGGCCAACTGGTCATTGGCACAAAGGGATCATAACCAGAACTGCAAACTTCAGTCTAAGTTCATCCACAAACATAAAATGGGTGTGAGAACCACAAGCTGAAGTACAAGATTAGTAAAAGAGCAATGTCTGTAACACTTCAGCTGCAGGGCTAGCTGTGAGCAGAAGAGCTTTGTGGCTCCAAAGAGCATCTCTGATTGTCATCACTCCTGACAGACTTCTTGTTCTAATACTTGCAAATCTAAATATCCACAAAATCCAACGAACAGCCTCTTCCTAGACAAGAAATTAGATTAGAAGCTGTGTAACGTTTGGACACACAACTGTCTCAGGGAAATGGAAATGAGCCTTCCTGCTTTGAAAGCTGCTGGTTTGCTGGCAATTGCTCCATATTACCATTACCTACTGTGAGGCTTGTGAAAAGGTCATGTGTTGGAATAACTCCAGAAGGCACACAAGATTTCTTGACGGATTCTGCACATAATGCAGGTGAAATGGGTGTTTCATTAGGCAGCAAGGAGAATTCTGAGTCGTGGAGCACATTGTCAAAGGTTAGGTGAAGGACTTGCACCATTACAAGGATGGATGCTGGTAACTGCCAGCAATGAAGCAAACAACCAGAAGTAAAAAGCTACTAAAATGAAGAAATATCAAGAGCAGGGAGCTCCTGCTTCAATGCAGGGGTGTGTGACAGACAGCTCTGCTTGTAAATGTAGCACCATCTTTCCTTCCTTTGTTGCTAGTTTTAATGACAAAGAGCCAAACCCAGTCAACTCTAAACTTTCTGCCATTTGCACACTCAGACCTACGGCTAATTTAACAAACCATTGCAAGAGCCCATGTTTCATAAATGCTGTGTTTTATCGCCCTGATGCACTGATTGTCTGTCAGTCAATAGGGTTCCATGTGACAATGTTGACTCTCCTGATGACAAGGGGCTGCACAGCAGAGCCACACGCAGCAACAGCAGACTGCTGTCCTCAAGGTCACTGGGCTGCTAACCTGATGAATGTCAGATCACATTGCCCTTCTGAATTATTTAGTGAGCATCCTCTGCTGCAGCATATCAGGGCACGGCTACTTTGGGATGTCACAAGAGATTTCTGACTCTGCCACAGGGACACAGACTGTCCCTTGTACGTCACACACCACCAGCCTGTCCTGGACCACGGGGGTTGTAGGTCCCCACCACTGAGCCCATCCTGGCTTACAGCCACAGCAACAGATTACTTTCCCATCGCTCTTTCTGACCAAAGAAATGCAGAATTGGACACTACAGTGGGTTTTTTTTTTTTGTTCCCACACTCACCCTGTAATTTGCAAAGCAATTTCCACTGGCAGAGCCAGTGCTTCCAGCCTAGTGCCAGCACAGGATGAGCCCAGTGTGGTCCCCGGGCACAGGGCAGTGCTGAGCAGCAGAACAATAGGCTGGAGAGGGCACAGCTTTGCAAAAACTGGATGGGAAAGTGACAGGGAAGGGAAATGACCCTATGTGGCAGGGCACAGCCCCACTCTGCCCAGCCAAATACCTGGCTCTTCAGGAGGCACACAAGGATGTGCCCAAGGTAAGGGGAAAGCTCCTTGGAGAATCTGAGTCATGGAATACAGGTCAGGACTTTAAATGAGGACGAGCTCCATTTTTTCTTTTTTCTTTTTTCAGCAAGGCAGCAAATGCTTCCTCACGGCTCTCAGTGCTAGAAGCAGGGATGTCTTATCACAAAGAAAAATGGGATAGACAGAGAGGCAGAGAGACCAACATCAGATGTAGATCATTAATCCCCAAACTTGGCCTTCTCCACTTCTCCTCAGGGCTGCCATTTGTACCTTCACGTGGCTGCTGCCTGAGACCAACCACAGCAGACCCACTCCTCCGGCTGTCACCACTGCTGCCTTCCACTCATTTTTGGCAGAGCCAAGGGTAAGGATCTGTGCTGTCAGTCTGCAAGGAGGAATTTAGTTTTTAAAACACCATCGAGCCCAGCAGTAGCTGACGCAGAAGGGGAGGCACAGCCCATACGCACTGCGGCTGATTTTAGAGACTATTTTCTGTGTTTCCTAAAAACTCACCCAGAGACACAGGCCTGACCCTGGCTGGCACCCTCTGCTGCACAGCCAGAGCTGCACTCTGAGGGGTGGCCATGCTGTGCTGTCCTCTGGCAGCACTGAACCACACAACTGCAGGGATGATCAGCACACTGTGCTGACACTCCTGAGCAGCAGTGCCTGGAGCCCCAAGCCCTCCAAGGCAAGGCACCCCAAAAGGACCCTCACCCACCACCTGTCCCTACCCCTACACCACTGCACGCCCTGTGTGACACACAGAGCACACCAACAACAGGGTTCCATCAATCACTAGCTCTTCCTCTCTCTGTCTCGCTCTTTTTTTTTAATCACCTTAATGTAAGAAGCTTTAGAGAGCTTAACACAATAAGGCTTTCATAGCCAGCAGCTTCCACTCAGCACTAATATGTTTTTTACTTTTATATGTTGAAATCAAATTTGCAACTGAATGTGAACAATCCAGATGCTCCTGTGGTTTTCTCCCCTTTGCTAGTCTGATAGGCTTCTCATTTGAAGACTTTTTAATAGGGCCCTTTAATGATGTCTACAAAAGCCTCATTAAAGCACTCTCTCGTAATTTAAGCTAAATAAACTCAAGACAGTTATTTTTGTAATCACATCTTTTTCTTGGGGCCTTTCCACAAACAATAAAGTGTTCACTGAAAATATGTTACAAAGGAAATGCATAAATCTTCAGCTTATCTGGCGGCATGTTGTCCAAAGAGCTAAATCTTTGATCAGCAACAAATTAATTTTCCATTTACACAAAATAAAAGATGTATTTTCAGGATAACCAACTAACCCTGCAAGTTTGCACTGACATGTGCCTTGGCAGCAGCTCAGGACTCCCTCGCTGCCGCCCTTCTCACTGCCTGACACTGTCAGGGTCGCTGTCACATCAGATGATTTTTATTTTATTTTTTGGCTTCAAACCTGTCTAACAGAGTGTTTCGGGTCAGTGGTTATGTACTGAGGATTCTTAAGTCACTGAGCTCTCCTCTGCACTGATCATGCACTGCCTGGCCCCACCACCAAAGCTGTGCATCCCCCAGGGCCAGGGGAACTGACCATCTCCATGCTCAGAGGTGAGCCTTGAGCCAGCCCAGTCCTGGACAAGTGACACAAGCCTGGGTTTTACCTCCTTAAACCAGACCCTGGCTGCCAGCAGGATTTAAGTGCTTCCCTCACTTTGGCTGGCACCCCATGAGCCCCTGCTCCCAGCCACGTGCTGCAGGGCTGCACAAACCCCTGGCCAAACTCCCCTGACATCAGCCAAGGTCTGAGATGGCCATGCCTCTTCTCCCACCCAGGAGACACAGTTGCCTGCTTTTTGCCAGCTAAGAGGAAAGATCTGTTTGCTGCTTGTACCCAAACTGTGTTAAATGCACGGGGAAGTGGTAAATTTATTTTTGCATCCAGTCAATTCTCTCGTATGATGTCAGGGAGGGATCATGCACGCTGGGTCATGAACAAGAAGGGGCTTTTGCAATGTCTAAGTCTTAAATTTCACAGTGTATCAGCAAACACTGGGAGATCAGACGTGGTCAGGAATGCACCTGGCTCCTCACATCCCAACACAGAAGTGGGAAGAAAGGTGCCCAAATGGGGTTTTATTTCATACCTGAGAGCAAGAAGTGGCCCTGGATTATACAAACCCAGCTAGTGCCAGCAGATGGACTAGCATGTGCCGTTTCAGTACACCCCAAATTCCACAATTTCTGCAATCAAGCCAACCTTGATTTAAAAAAAAACCCCTCCAAAACATAGGAAACAATAAAATTCTGAAAAGTGGCATCTCAATTTAAGCTTGAGTGGTTTCCCAGCCCTCTTAGGATCATGGCCCAGTGCCCGTCCCGGAATGCACAGAGGGTTGTCCTGTCTTAGGCAGTGGCAAGGTTCCCAGCCTGTCTGTGCCACTGGCTGCAGCTGGATGCAGCTCCAGTGTCCTCCAGACAGCCTGGCAACTGCACACACATGACAGGAGATGTTTGCTATTCTTGCCTTTGTTTTAATTAGTAATAACTTGTTATCGTGGCTTGACATTTGTTCATACTTAGGAATAAATTGCTTCCTTGAATGATATGCTGAGATTACAACAGGCTTTCCATGTTTCTGTTGGTTTTAGTAGCTCATAACAAACCATGAAATTCATTACTCTTGCCACAAGCACCCATGAGATGTGCCAACCAGGGTGTGATTTATACACAGTTCAACTCATGGAAATTAAAAGGTTTTAATGTTGCCTGCAAGAGGTCCAGGGTTTGAAATTTTATACAGCTGAATTACAGAAAAAGAGAATCCCAGATGCAAGCTGCTGCATTGTTTTATCTGCCTAAGGACTCAACATTAAAGTCAGAGTAAAAAATAATTCACTAAATATTAATTAAGTGTATAATTTGGATGGCTTTTTTAGTGATAAACCTTCTGGCCTGCGAGTTACTTCATTCTCATCTGTTTTTAACTGCTTTGAAGCTATGAAAAGGACGGTATTTAATAGCAAAAACTTCTCCGCTACAATTTAATTCGTCAACAGTATTCCCACTGAAAGGAATCGCTAGAGAACAGCCTGTGCCTCACCATCCTTAATGGGAATGGGCTGTCAGTCATACTCCAGTCCCATTTCTCCATGCCATGTCAAGCCTTGTACATCAAACCCAATACACAAATCTCCAGCTCCATCAAGATCATTAGAGCTGCTCAGCCCGTCAGGGAAAGGTCAGCGCCTGCTGCCAGCACAGCATCAATCACAGCCCGCATCAAAGGCGGCCTCGGCGGCCAGGGTGCAGCTGGAAACCCACACCCCTTCCTCCTGCTGCAGCCTGCCATCCCCTAAACCTTCTTCTCTTCTTGTAGAACACAGCCAGGCTTTTATCTTATCATCATCTACAGGGAAATGCAGCTGTGCAGTCTGCTCTGGGAACGGGGGGATCAGCGGGAATCAGCACCTGCAGAGAGGGATTAAGACCCTATGAGGAGAGGGCTGCCCAGAAACGTGGCCACTGGTTCCTACCCTGGCTCCCTCCTCCACGAGGTCCCAGTGCCCCTCTCCCCTGGATGGGTCCAATGCAGGCAGAGTCACGAGAGCATCCCTCCTCACTGTGCCAGACCCAGACCCACAGGCCTGGTGACAGTCCTAGGGGAGGCTCAGAGCCATCCTGTGACATGCTGGCTGCTTCCACCACAGCCACGCTGAGGCATGGCTTGCACAGAGACCACGTCACCCTGCCAGGCTGCTGCTGGCCTCCCACCAGCCTGAGCCTCAGCTGTGAGCCCACGAGGGCATCCTGCCCCACTGCCCAAGCACCAGGAGGGGTGGAGAAGCCCAACTGCTGGCAATTAATAGGGGACAGCAGCATTCCTGAATGCCATGGCTCCCACCAGCCACTGCTCATTAAACATGATGAAACTACAGGCCATTTCTTCCTCTTTTTTCTCCTACCAAGCTGTGTCTAACACGAAGCATTATCTTCAAAGGGCAAAGCAAAGATGTTTGCTAAACATGAGCAGACTAAAGACATTAGCTTTTTAGAAGCAATTATTGCTGCTGGAGACTTAGTGAGTCCCATTGTTTTGTGGCTCAGCCAGCTTCTTTGGAGTGGGCTGTTCTGCAAGGCCTGTGACAAGGCATAACCCCTCCCCAGGGAAATAAAAAACAGGTGGGCATCCCAAGGAGTGGGGCTTTCTTTTTGTTGAGTGTTTAACTTAGAGCATCTCCTTGCAACAAAACAACAGCAGTTTGGGGTTCAGCTTGGCTGCTGACTGAAGGCAGGGTTAGCCAGACTCCTGCAGCAGAGAGTTGAGGCTATTTCTGGAAAACTGTGGATGGGTTAAAGCTGGGAATCTTCCTGTGGCATGCCCTGACTGGAGGGGATTGCTCTGACCAGTAGTTAGCCTGGTTGCACCGGTAATGGGGAAAGAGTAAAAAAAAGGAGGAAAGAAGTCCTCTTCCCTCCATCCTAAACCAGCTGGCATGCTCAGATCAGGGTGGCTCACCTGGCCGGGATTTTTAGGAATGTGAAGTTGCAGAGTAAGGGCAACACCCTCCCTTTCCATGGCCTTAATTCAAGGCAAGCAGCTCAAGCCCCCAAATCCCTTCTGTACAAGCGGCGCTCGTCGCCGTGCGTGGTGCGGAGAGGCAGAGCCAGGGCACTGCCAGGCTCTCTGGGGGAACAAGCACTTCAGATGTATCTCAGCAAAGCTGCCATGGATGGCCAGCCCAACAGATGGGGAAGGAGAAGGGAAGCTCACGATACCAGCAAGACGATTGTAATTAGTGAAATAAGCAGCAATCACAGCCCAACAGCTGCCTCTCCCTCCCCGAGCAAACCACGGCCAAGGATTCTGACACTTGCTGCACTCTGAACATCTCTGCTGTGAAAAAAGTTCTGACTTTGATCGTTTTCATTCCACACAAGACACAGGGCAGAGCACTTACTTTTCTCCACCTGAGTGAGCAGCACCGTGTGCTGACAGAAGGGACATGAGACTGGGTTTAGTTTTGTTGTCAACTGTGATTTTGCCTGTGACTTTGAACAAAATGTTGTTTCCTCTGTGTTGAGGCAAACCTGCCATACTCAACTTTCTGAACTGTCTGAAGCCTCAGAGACAAGCTGTTCTACACAAAATGTCAAAACATGACAAATACAATTTTTGGTGGGCATGTACAACCTTCCTCCACTGATGGGTATTTGTCTAATGTCCTTCCCTGACACATGTTTAAGCTAAATTCCCTTGAAGCACAACAAAGTTGGCAGTGAGCACATAGCACAGAAAAAACTGTGCTCTTCCACCAGTTTTTGTGGCTGGATCAACATCCACAGTCAGCACACAAGAGTGGCAATTCTGCTGATGTGACAAGCTACAGGACCTAAGTTGCAAAAATATGCTGCGGCTTAGACCCAGACTAATTCCGAATAATTTTGGGTGCTCAAGCTCCAGGAGGGAATGCTCTTCTCACTTCCTTTCTGATACCCCTTGGTCTAGTGGAGGTGGCCATGGGAAGCAGTCAGATCCTCAGGGTATCTGCATATTTAAGAAGTTAAGCATCCATCTCCCAATGGTTTTTAGTGGGTGTTGCCACACTCGGTAAGCATCTGCTGTGAAGACGTTTGGAGGTGTGAACTCCAAGCTCTTCAAGCAAGGGACTGTTTCCTGCAGAGCTTAAGAAAATGAGAGTAGGAAGACAACAAATAAGGACAAGCTTGGAGAATAGAAAATGTTTATGCTGAGGAAATTCAACCACTCATGAAAGGAAGAAGCTCAGGCTGGGTGGGAGAGTTTAGGAATAACTGCAGCCAGGAGGTTTGCTGAATGTTTCCTGAATGATCAGCTTGGCAGTGAAAAGTCAGAGGCAAATTAATCAAAGCCATCTACGTGGGGTGCCACAGGGCATGCACAGTGAAAAACAGCACAAACCAGAAGCTGAGGCCCATGAGAAGCTCTCTGTGCTGCATGCCTGGCACAAACCACAGCACTGTCCTGACTGCCATCAGGATGTCCTTTCTCATACAAAGGACAGGGGAAAGGTATCAGGCAGCCAAGAGCACGGCTACAGTCACACCTTTTGACTCTGCTGAATGGTGGCAGTGGAAATCAATGGGGGTTTCAAGTACATAAATGGATCACAGATATATCCACATTAAATCCATTTGCTAATTAGTCAAGATTAACATTTATTAGGTAAAGGAGGTAATTCTTTCCCTGTATATGTCCGTTTTAAAAAGTAGGACAAAGCTGTCTCCTAATGACAGCAATCCTAAAAGGAACTTTCTCTCCACCAGGGGAGGTGCCTGTGGGCACAGCCTGATCTGGGCATGTCACTTGCTGAGGCTGGACAGGGCCATCATGGACCTTCAGCTCCAAATCCCAAACCTGGCAGACCTGTGCAACCACTGCAGCTTTTGACATGAACCTGAGGCCAGTCTTGGGCTCACAGTACTGGTCAAGAACAAGGCATCCTAGAATCTAACACAAGACCCCGTGTCATCTCAAAGGAAAATTTAAACCATCAGGGTGCTGCTGCTTCAGACCTTCCATTAACACTGTGGGAAATCTAATACACTTTGCTGTGATCCTGTAACTGAGGATGCAATGGCCAGCAAGTAAATATATTTGAACCATTTAAATAGCTTCACTTAACAAATATAAGAAACACTTTTGCTTTATAGCACCAGAGTAAATTGATACCTTCTATGCTGTTAATGAAGCAAGCATTAATACCATTTTATCATCAGTTCTAATCTTCCTGGCATCATTTCATGCTCACAGAAAACTCACTCCATAACTCGGTACCTACAGCTCGTGTTGGATGAGGCCCCTGGCCACAGCTGGTTTCCAGCAGTCTGAGAACTCAATCTCTGCTAATCCCAGCCCTTTACATCAACTCACAGCAATCTAAAAAGGAGACACATGAAGTCACTTAGGCTTATCTCTCTAACTGCCTGCCTGCAAACCAGGGGTTCGGTGTCAGCCACTTACATTCTGGTAAGACACAGCAGCCAGAAAAAAATCAGACCTAAAATATTTACCACAAGCATTTGGAGCACGGTAAGTGAAACTACTGAAATCCTGCTTACTGCTGCAGCTCCAAGTGCAGTGCCAGCTACGAGGGACGTGTCTGGTAACAAAGCCAGCGTTCATGCCTTTCCTCTGCTGCAGCCCTTTCCAGGTCTGTGGCTGTGCAACACAGACTCCAATTCTCCTGGCAGCTTTCTTGAACTGCCCAGTGCCTACAGAGTGAAAATGTTAATACTGAACCATAAAGATATGACATATAAATATTTAATGCACATTTCCCTGCGAGTCCTGCTGTGATTAAATAGCCGCCTCATTACTCAGTACCATCTTTCTTTCTTTTTTTATCTTTGCACAAAATACCAAGAGTTGGAACTATACCCATACAGTTGAGCTGCTGGAAATATCACTGCAAAAACCAACACCAACAGGGCGAAATCCAAACACACATTTCCAAGGAATGCAAAGAGAAATCAAACCCTGTTAAGAGGAAATATTTCCTCTCAGTTACCTCCCCCCAGGATCAGCAGAGGAAGAAAAGCAGAGGGGATAAAGCCTGCAATATATTCCTCTTGAGTCTAGCTTATTTGGTTTTACTGTCTTTTTCCATTGTATTTGGAGGTCCTTGTTACAGTGAGGGTCCACTGCAGGTACCCTCCTGATAGATGAATCCCTGGGTACCACTCTGGGGCTGGCTCTGCTGTGACACCAACTCCTGAACAGCTGCAACAGGAACTCTGCTCATTCTCTCCCCCATCTGCAGCTTGGAGGGTGTCCATGATTTGTGCAACTTCCACAAGCAATCCAGGACTGACATGTAAGGGAATGTGGGTCACCCAGAGGCACTGCTGTATTAGTGACCGTGATGTCCAAAGCACAGCTGACCACGAGATCCACCACGCCTGCCTGCACAACATCATGCCAATAATTTAGAAATCATGACATACAAATATTAGGATATTTTCTGGACCATTAGAATTCCTGCATTTGAGTCCTTCCCACGAACCCTCAGCTATTTCACAAACCAACCCAAAAGCTGCAATTCCCCTGGGATACCCAAGACCACAAGAGTCACTCTGAGAGCCCAGAGGCAGCCGGGGCTGGCAGCGCTGGGGCTGGGGGTTTGTGTGTGCTGCCAAACGTGACACGTGGGATTCCCAGCACTCCCATCCAAGCAGGTCCCAGCTGGAGTGAGTTCTGGTGCTGGAGACATGTTTGTGCTGCTCCCTGTGGTTTTGCTTTGCAGGGCGATGCTCTGCCTTTCACATGGGCCACAGGAAATGTTTTCTCTGACAAAGGAAAGTTGTCCGGTCCAAATTCATGCCAAACGGCTAAAAACGTAGAAGACTCAAAGGACTAAAGCTTGTGTACGTCGGAACTTTTGGTAATTCCTCCCAAATACATAATTTTTTGGCACAGATGCTTCAATGTAACTAAAGGGCAAGCATTTAGTTCCATTTTAGCTGGGAGAGTCCCAGCTCCTGTCTCTCCAATTTAAATATGGAAGCAGGCTCATTATGCAATATGTGTTTCAGCGAGTTCTGCACGAGGGAGAGTGTGAAGCTAAGGCTAACGAAGGGAATATCATTACAGTAATAAACAGCACTAAAGCAGGAACAAATAGGCTGGCCTGAAGCTCGGGCTGCTGCCACATGTATCACAAGGAGCCTCCAAAGAGAAACATTCGAGTCTCTTTGAGATTCAGGAAAAAGCGCAGCAAAGGATGGCGTGTGGGGAATACTGGTGAGGAACTGGTGCCAGCTGGAGAGGTTGCTTTTGGAGTGCTGTGTGGACACACTGGGTGGTCAGCACAGTGCCACGTGCTAGTGGGAAATGTAAAGGCCATTTGTGATTAAAAGATGCTTTATCCCCTTCAGAACTGGCCCTGAGACACAACCCCGACCTCAGCCCAGTTAATACACACAAACAAGGCTTTCAAAGGACCACTTCAACTCATTTGGTTTGTCTGCATAGCACAGATGGCAGGAATAGATGTACATCTACATCTCATTTCAAATTCGTGCTGTCAGGAGAGTCGGCCCACAAGAAGCACCAACATCTCCTGGAGTGAGAACCACATACACCAGCACATTTCCACTGCCACCCTTTAACAGAGAAAAAAAAGCTTTCTTCCCCTTCTCTGGGTGAACAAATAGAGTCATTTAAGGTGTAAGCAGATGAAGTAGCTAATTAAGGAAAAAACCGATAACTTAAATCAGGATCATTAAGAGGAAGCAGCATGTTGCTGCCATTACTGAAATGGCAGCTGAGTAAAAACATACTCACACAACCTGAGACTTCAAAATCTACAATCAGCCTGATCCACACAGGGAAAGCTTCCCCTATCTCCCCACCCCTGGGGCCAAAGCCACTGAGGAAAACACTCAAATCTCCTGGTAATTTCCTACAGTCTGAACATTTAATCATCCCCAGCCACCACCATAAAAATCCCAAGTGAATGATTCACATGTTGAGAGAAATTTGCCATAAGCAGCAGCAGGGTCTTCTGCCCTAAAAAACAGCCCTGCCTGTTTTTGGCAGCAGGGAGAACAAACCCTCTGCAGAAATAAAGTCAAATATGTCGGGCCATATGAATTTTTCTTCTGGCATCTTGTGCAGACTGTGCTCCTCAGCCAGATGCTCCCAGGATGGACTCTGGGATTTCTCTGCCCACCCCCAAGGGGTGCTTGCACACCAGAGCCACATCTCTCACTAATTATTCCACCAGTTGCACAGATAAAACATCTGCTGAAGGAGAGAAGGAATCCTAAAGCACACAAATAATTTGCACTGCCTAAACAAAGGCAAATAGAGGATGCTGTTAAATCCCCACCCCCTGCCTAGCAAACAGTCCCAGGAGCTCTGCCCAAAGGCTGCAGCTTCCCCTGCCTTCCCCAGCAGGAATGAATCCTTGTTTCCATCCAAAACCGCAGTTTGTTACTAACACAGCCTCCTGTTTAATTCCTAAATTATCCCAAAGCAACTGAATTCATCAAGTTGATTAAGCACTTAAAACACTTTGTTTCTTTCAAAAGAAGCTTTTGTTTTGCCTGAAAGAAAATTGGAGCTTTTCTCTTGAATTCATACTAACAAAGGCATAAGAAATCCAACATCCCAAAGTTAAAATACCCCTTTATCCAGCATTAAACACAGCTGCCAAAGACCCAAAATCCACATTCTGCCATTCCACACATATCCTTGCAACAGCTGAGGAGACACACAGCACGTCTGGAAACTCAGAGCTGAAGATAAGCTGCAGCCTCCCGCGGGGTTTTACTCTTCACGGGTTTTAAAGAGTGAAAAAGCAGGAGCAGCTCAGGCACGGGCGACAGAAGTCATGTCTGAATCAAGGAAAACTTTTCCGATATTAAGTCAAATATTACAGAGGACACAGCACAACCCTGACCCCCGGACTCTGCCTGCAAAGGCAACCAATTCTCGCAAAGGCAGGCAAGAATCGGAGCTGAGAAAGAAAACCATTTCCTAATGCAAGCATTCGTAGAGCATTCAAGCCACTTACACTTTCAGATGCTGGAAACGGGGCATGGTTACTTACCCCGGCTGTAGAGGCACTCACACGCTGGAGAAGCCCCATGGAGCGGCTGGGGGCAGAGGGCAGGAGCGGCCGGAGGGAGCCTGGAGCATCCCGGGCGATGGCAGAGCAGCAGCGGGGTTTGCCGCTGCCCGGTGCCCGGCCGTGGCCATCGGCGGAGGGCAGGTCCCCCCCGGCTGCCGGAGAGCCGCCCACCGCAGCTTTAGCTTATTGGTGAAAATCCTAAACCCCGATCCAATCCTGTCCCTTTAGCCAAATGCAGCTCTCTGCAGAGGCAACATCCTTTCCAGTTTTGACTAGCGGTATGAAAGCAAAGTTACCAAGTCAATGTATAAATCGCACAAAGAGAAGCAATAAAAAAAACCACCCCCGTGCTCAATTTTACTTCACTGCTTTCTCACAAAAATAGTTGCTTATTTACTTACTTGGAGCAACAGCCATGTGAGAGCGCTGAGGAAAGCTGGCAACTCTCAGCCTGTATCACCAGATCAAAAAGCAGTAGGGCAAATACCAGGATACTAACAAAAGCATGATTTGTAAGAAAGCCTACCAGTGCTCCTGTCACATCTGGGGCAGGACTGTAACTCCTATGGAGAAGGTTTGCAGAAACCATCAGCACATGGTTCCTGAAGTTATCCCAAATTTCACAAAGGTAACTACTGCATCATAAAGGGCTGCTGGCAAACAGCCTGGCCAGCCAAAACATATGGTTTGCTGCCTTTTTTCTCCAGCCTGGTGCAGACACTGGCTGTAGACCTACATTTTTCCCTGCTATACACAGACCCTGACACTCAGGCTACACCAGCTCTGCTGGCACAGGGCTACACCGTGGGCAGCGACCTGGAAACCTGCACTCATTTGCAAATACCCGACAGGCAGGGGTAAAAGCCTCCCGTGCAACTGCACATGGCTGCACTCAGTGACAGATTAGCAACCCTGGAGCAGCTCCAGAGCGTGGGCTGGCATCTGGGTGACCTCTGAATGTGCTCACACCGCTCCTCCAAGCGAGGGGGGAGCCAGTGGTCTGCACTCCAGGTGTCCCAGCAGCAGAATCCAGATGTGGGCAAGCTGCCCCAGCCCTAGCACAGGCTGGGGATTCAATGAAGTCCATTCAGGAGGAGCGAGCAGGGCTTCCAAGAACGCAGAGGAAGCATTTCAGCGGGGTATTCCCCTTGCAAGTCCAAAAAGCCTTTTTGCATTCTAACCCCACCAGCACTGCAAGCTTTAAATATAGAAGTAATCAAAACGTACATTAAAAGAAGAACTTAGAACTTGGCAGTTTTAATCTAAGAACCATTCCACGGGGGAGCAGGGCTGGAAGAGCACGGGCAGCCTCGGGGAGGGCTGAGCCTGGCTCTCCAGGAACAAAAGCAGCTTACAAACCAGGTTTGCCACGGGAGAGCCTAATTAGAGACCGAAGCCCACACAGCAAACAGACAGACTACAGAGGAAATTGGAGTCTAATTTACATGGAGAACGATTACTTACTGCAACCAATTAGTGTCAAGCTGACTGACAGACTACCCAAAATATATTCTCCCCACCCTCCCCTGCAAGTCTGAGTTTTCCCTGATGTGTTATTTAACCTGGCTTGTTCAGTAGGTGAGCAGTAGCACCTCACCACTAGACATGGGACAGCAAAGAGGGACCTTCTGAGCTTCCCCAAAACAAACACGGAGTGAAAGCCACCCTGGTGCCACCTGGTGCCAGCCTCAGCCGAGCCAGACACAGCATCATCAGAGAGCAACGTAATGTTCTTTTCTCCCGGTCTTAAATCCTTGAAAGGCATCCTGAAAATCCCAAAATTAATTATTTAGGAAAGGTTCTCACCCTTTCCTGACCATGTATTCTGCATGGGGACTTTCGTGCCCTCATTTGCAACCACAGAGTAGAACTTCAGGTAAAGGCTGTGGCCATGTGCCTTTGCAATGTGCTCAGGCTGTGGGTTCTGGCTCCCAACTCAGGTTGCTGGTCTCTGTCACAGGAAAGCACCACCCCAGAGCATGGCTGCTGCTGCTCAGGACACTCACTCCACGTACCTGCTCGTGAAACAGCCCCTTCTTTCCAAACCAGCCTTTCCTCTCTGTTCCCAAGCACTGGCAGGACCATTGCTGCTCTCTGGGGAAACAGGGAATCCCACTGCTGCTGGAGGGAGCCAGGTGAGCAGAGAAACTTCTCCTTGGCTGGCACAGCAAAGGGGTGCCCATGGTGCCTGTGCTGGGCAAGGACATCACCTCCATTCAGGGCATCCAGCTGCCCTGAGAGAGAACTACTCCATCATGCTCCCCAAAGTACAAGCCTGCAGCTAGTTCTGCATAAAACCTGCCCCTCCTCCCTATCAATTAGCACCCAAACTCATAAGCAGACTCTAAAAACTCTTGAAGTGCACACATAGAACTGACCAAATGCCATTTACCTTCCTTTTACTGTTACAAAAGAAACAACTCGTTCTATCATCATTTTTTCCCTTCAGAGCACCATACTCATTATTTACAGGACTAATTGCTATCCTCTCTTCCATGCTCTGGCACGTGCACTTGGAATGCACAATGACAACAGCATTTCAGTGCAATTTGCTGTGTTATTCTTCACAAATTCCTAAGTATGGTCTGCCTGAGCAGCCTCTCTGACTACTCATCAGAGAGCTCGTGTGCACACATGCTCAGGCACACAATGACCATGCTTTGGATATTTGAGACCAGATAATCAACCCTTTCTTTGACAAACACCAATATAAAACATATTTAAAGATTTTGAGTCTTCTGCATGGATGAGATAAACATTTTTTTTAACCTGTGCAGGCTGCGTGGATATATGGCATTTTAAACACAAGTTATCCTAAAGAGAAAACTTGGAGGAAATGCTTGGTGAAGTTCCTCTAGTAGCTGGTAAGATCTGCAGATAGTCAGGACCTCAGATGGGGTAAAACATCAGCAGGAATCCTTTGAATTTCAGCTCACTTTACATCAATGGTGCTAAATCAACTTATACCACAGAAGCCCCATCAAGAGAGGTAATGCAGGATCTTCCCACCTGGTCTCCTTTGGATACACACACCAGAAATTTTGCAAAATCCTGGCAGCTCTGCTCTCCCTCTTGGTTAAATTCAAACTCTCTGTTAATACTAAGTGGATGCAATGAAAATGCATGTGTGCTCATGCTCCTGAGAATTAGACTGTTAATCTGTTGTTTGTGCTTCTGGAGTTTATCTCCTCCACACCTCCCTTCTCCCCAGGGAACTGCCTTGCTGCCACTTTATCTGCAGCTCTAAGGACAACACACACTGCTTCATTTTTAAATTCCCCTCCAGTGCTACCCCTGAACCAAGCTCTTCAGAGAGGGGGGATCCACTAGCTGTAATTCCATTAATTCCTCTTATGATTAACAGATCAGCTCACTCCACCCTGATGAGAGTGGGCTTCGGAAGTCCAACTCTATCAAAATTATCTATGCATAAAAGAGAATCATTACAGGAACAAACACCTCGCTGAGACTTTTATCAGCTGTGTGCTTGCTGCTTGCTGTGGTGCCACTAATTTAGAGAGGCACAGGCTTCAGAGAGAGTGGGGGAGGCTTCAGCCTCATTGCTCTGCAGTGGCTCCAGGCACAGGAACCTCTCTTCTGCACTGGGCAAGATGCTGATTATAAAGCTGTGGAGGCAATCACTCCTAGAGAGGGGCAAGGGCAGGTGGGAGTGCAGGGAAATTACAGAAATATTCTTCTGAGTGCATCCCATTAGGGCTGGTGGCAATTACACATGCTGATCAAGGAGGCAGGCTTCACAGAACCTGCTCTGAAATTACCAGGAGGAAAGGGAAGGTGGGAGAAAGATGGAAGAAAAGGAAAAATAACCATCAACAATGGCCACAGACATTTCCTGGCTGCCTGGAAGCAGGGACAGGAGAGCCACCTCCTCCCTGCAGGCAACCCTGAGTGTTGGTGGTCACTCAGGGGAGACCCACAGAGATAAAAGGCAGTAAGGCCAGCTGAAAAATGCTTGTAAAAACGCTAGTGGCTTCAGTTCCTTCTAAACTACCTCAAGCACTGCTAAATCACTTTTACTTGCTTTCTGGTGGGTTTTGCTTAGGTTTACACTGATGAACTGTACATCCCCCTGTGCAGGTCAAAACCTGTGTGGATCCACCAGCCAATCCACAATGCAGGCATCACTGCCATGCTCTGCAAGTTCTTTCTCTCATCTTTCCACTTTTTTCACTAGTTCCACAGGAATAAATGAAGAAACCAACTTTACAACATCTTCCTTTCAATACACACTACTGGGAGTTACTGTAGTAATAAAAACCAGACGGAAAGGCAAGAATTTTCATTGCATCCACTGTGCAGCTTTTCAGTCCTGACCCTGGAACTCCTGACAATGTGTCACCACACTACTAAGAAATATTCATATTAATCCCAAATGAAAAGCTCTACGTTCAGCCAATTAAACTGCCTGAGTGGCTGAGCTCTCCTGCAGACCTTTGTACTCTCCTTTTCATTTTTTTTTTTTATTTTTTAAATGCTCTCTTAGGGAAAGGAATGGTTTCTGCAGAGATGAGCCACCCAGCTCCTTCCAGCCCTGCTGTGTGTGCATAAAATGTTCTTGGCTGCTTTCAAACACTGCACATTAATCTGTGCAATGGAGCCTGTCTCCTTCAGTGTTCCATCATTTCTCTTCAAGGCGGGTGAGACAGAGCTGTTCCACTTGGCATCACATACCCTCCCTGCCCCCTTCCCAAGTTCTCTTCTCTTTGTTTTGTTTCTTTGTTACTTTGGTTTGGGATTTTTTGGGGGATTTTTTGTATTGCCAGAATAGCTCACAAGCATCACCCTTGGCACGTCTGGACCTGAAGAGGAATATATTGCTGTAGCAGCCCACAGATCTATGAGACTGCCAGGGTGCTCAGAAACAGGCCTGGAAGATTATGGTTTTAGCACTTCAAATTATGAAATATGCCAGTGCTCCCTTCCTGCAGCTTAAGACACATAACTTCTTTCTCATCCCAGCCAGTTCCTTGCCTATGGCTTAACCTGGAGGGACAGAAACTGTTTCTTGAGTTAAGGGCTGCTGGAAACAAACCCCAGACAAGACTTAGAGCAGTGATGACTGGGATTTGTTTGTGAGCAATGTGAGCTCCATTGTCCCACCTTGACAAGACCCTGCACTAATAAATCAGAGCCTCTCCCACACACAAAGGGTTATCTGATATAAAGCCAAGTATTTTTACTAACCCCACTCCTGGGACATGGATTTTCATGCCTGCCTGCCCAAAATTTGCACATGTGAGGATGCCTGTTGCTCAGGCTATGCCTGCCAGGCACCTCAGTGGCTGCTTGCATGTGTGACCCCTACCACAGCCCAAGTACCTTCTGAAGTACCCATGTGCCACCAAAGCCCAGAATGGCAAATCACAACATTTCTTCAAGTCTTAATTAAATACTGAAATGTTCAGTAGTTGCAGCCAACAGGGCCCTCCCCAGAGGAAGCTTCAGCTGCAGTCTTGTCTGCTGGGAACCTCGGCTGTGCCCCACACAGGAGAGATGCATTCATTGCTGTCCTGAGCAGCTCCTTGCCACGAGTCAGGAAGGACAATTCCCTTCTTCACCCTGCTCCCATCACCTCGGGTACTGCACTCCATGGAAACACCCAGAGCCTGAGGAATGGAGCAGGAGCTGAGGGGAGAAGGACCACAGACCTCCTTCATGCCCAGGGCCAATGGCTTGACCACACCTGGGCTCACCATGAAAAGGGATGAATGATGCCTGGAAGAGCTGGAACAGAGGCTGATGGAGTTAGGGGAATAAAGGATATTTATTGAGAGGTCACCCCCAGACAGCAGCAGTGCTACAAATCAGGCTCTGTCTGGATGGCTCCAAAGATGGAGGCCAAAGGGAGGGGGCCCAGTCCCAAGATCCCAGGGGCTTCCTTGCACACAGGAGCTTCATTTGCCTGCCCTCCTCCTTCCACGTTGTTTCACTTCCAGCCTGAAGTTTGGAAAAGGTGTCCTTGAGTCCCAATCACAGTAGGATTGTTGTTCCTCACCCTGTGAAAGGATCTCAGCACCCTGAACAAAAACCACACCCCAATGCGGAGTAGAAAACCCAAAAGCCCAAGGCATCATGAGCACTTCTTCCACAGATGGGGCTTCCCAGGAAGGCAAATGGATGTGAAGGATAAAAGCTGCCTAAGGATGCACAAGAATCCTAAGCCCTGCCAGCTGCTGGTAATCCAGCAGCCACAGCCCATCTCGTGTTTTGGAAGCTGCAATGGGAACACCACGCTCTTTCCCTTTTTTCCCTAAATCCTTGGCTCCCAGCATTTCTACAGTGATTAAACACACTGTTCTCTACACTGAAACCCCATAAAACCCAAAAATCCATATGGGGAGTGTCCCCATAAACCAGTTGATACCTGCCAGCAGCTGTAATCTTGGTGCCATCAGATCTGCACAATAAAGGAGTTCATTTTACTGGGGCAGGGTTTTTCTCGAAAATGGAAATCAAAATTGGCTTCTGAAGATGAACAATGCCTGTGAAACTTTTTTGCTGCACTTGATTAAATACACACAACAGACCCATTTTTTTTCTACTTGAACGATAAACTCAATAGTCTAAAATTAAGCCCAGCAGGGTAAGTAAGATTCTATACAGATTTCAACAGATACTATCATTTTTTTTGGAAAACCTGACTGCAGTGTATACACATTGAAAAATCACTTGAGTACCTCTGGCACCAAACATAAACACAGGGAAAACTAAAAATCATGTTGCATTTTTATCTTGACACATCCTGCACCGCAAAGTACAGCCATGGTTTGCCATTTCATGATAAACCAAATCTTTGCTTTTGATCACTTTAGTGTGTAACCATGGATGTGAATGCACATTAGTATCACGAAAAGAAAACGGGAAGAAAAAGCCCAATCACAGAAGCACACCAACCTGAACCACATGTTTCCCAACCAAAGGGTATTTGTAGATACCAGAATTACCATTTCTCTTCAAGGCAACTGATCTTTTTAATGAAAATACGAGAGGCCCTAGAGAAATAATGGTTGATCGTTATTAAATGCACAAGCCTCATGCGTTTCTTTTTTCCAGGAAAATGACTGAAGCTTGGCTTTAACATAATCCTGAAGATTATTTACATCTTCTGTATTTTTTTCCATTGCTGCTGAATTATCAAGGCTCCTTAGAAAACCGCTGCCAGAGAAACATAAGTATTTTTTCCCTTCCTTTCCTCTCTCTTTCACCTGCTTTTATACAATTCTTTCTTGCACAGGAGCAGTGAGGAGGTGTTGGAGGTAAGGATTTTTCCTATTTTTTTTTCCTTCTCTCAGGGAATTTTGTCCCATTTGCTGCCTAAGAGATGATAACCAGTACTTAAGAGACAAAAGATGTGGTTGGAATGGAGAAAGGGGTGGAAGGGTGCAGCTGGCTACTTTCTTTACTGAGGGGTCTCTGGGGAAGGGCAGAGACACCTCGAGATTTTGGCAAACAGATGTGCCAGAAGTCCCTGGGGAGCAGCTAGGAAGGGGCTCACTGTCTCAGGCTCCCTCCTCAATCCCCAGCTTCCAGATGTTTGATGAAGGGGAGCTTAGGTTGCCTTTCAAACATTATTTTCTTCGCAGCAGAAAAACCTATGGGAGGAAAAAAATGTGGCTCCTCAGAAGGCAAGGGAAGGATCTGTCTCCTCTTTGGAGAAAAGGGCTCCAAAACACTGCAGGTTCCCTGAACACTGGAATGCAGAATCTTACAGGGATGCTTCAAGACAAACACTTTGCTTTCTGCCTCAGCATTCTTTATTATTTCCCATCACACAACCTCCCTTCCTCTCCTGCTTCTGCCCTATCCACTCAAACAGCTGTGCACAGGGAATGAAAACAATTAAATACTCTTAAACAGGCAGGGCTGCAACAGGCACGGTAATGAGGTCATTATGCACCCAAACATGCTTTCTAAAAATAAATTACATCCAGGTATAAAGCTCTCCTGGCTGCACTGTGCCCAGGGAATTATTTAATGCAAAATCTCTAACAGCCTGGTTTGCTTTGGTTATTTCAAAGCAAACCTGGCCTCATTAGGACAATGACAAGGGCTTGGCTGATGCACAGCATCACAAATTTCAGCTCCTCTCAGGTCAAGGGGAAGCCAAGAGAGCTGGTGCCCTGCAGGGCCAGACCTTCTGCTCGAGCCAGGGGTCACCTCTCAACCCCCCAGGCACAGCCAGGCCAAGGCAGCTCTGCTCCACAGCCAGGTGCCAGCCCAGGTCAGGCCCAGCATCTCATCCCACGAGTGTGACATGCTTCCACATGGTGCAGGGACAGCCAGGGCCAAGGTCTTGCCCAGAAAGGTTCCCATCTGGTGAGCAGGCTTGGTGAGAATTGCACAGCAGCCTGGGCTGCAGGAGGCTCATTTGCAGTAATTAGAAGCATGATATGGGCACATGGGAGGACATCAAAGGACACTGGTAGATTCGATGACACAAATCTCTTTTTTTAGTGGTCAAGAGGCAAAAACTCCCCTCTGCCCTTGAGCTTCTCTTAATAAACCAAAATTATACGGAATTCTGGTTTTGGCAGGGTAACCAGACAAGTCACTACAAAACCCACCCCAGGGGAAAATTAAAGGTCAAAATTTTTATTTTAACATGTGCAATGCATGGAACGATTTAGGTGGAAAAAGACCTCCAAGATCATCGAGTCCACCCATTAACTAGTTCTACCACATCCACCGTGTTCTGAAGTGCCACAAGAGACCTGTGCATGTGCATGCACAGACACACACATTCCCTGCTCCAGTGCACAGCCATATGGGCTGCTTTGCTTCCCCAGCCCCCCAAACTGAATACAAACAAGGCTTCATGGATATCGGAATCTGCTGGAAGCTTAACATTTACTCGGCTTTTATGTAAACACTTTGGTGAATTACACAAGTTTCAGCCAAGAGTCTCAGCACCCCGCTGTGCTGAGCCAGACAATTCATTACAATTAAAAGCAGAGAGGGAGGCAATCAGGCTCACCCGACACTGGGCGGGTATGGATTTGCTCTCCCAAATGGTTTCCAATTTGTTTTCTGGGGGAAAACCCACTGGGATTTGCGTGGGAATGCTACTCCTGCACCGGGGGCCGGGCTGTGTGAGCAGGGACCAGGGACACAGAGGTGTCCCAGCCACCAAGGTTTTGTTTGGGGCTGTGTATGCACCATCAGAGTGAGGCAGCACCTGCTGAAAATCACCTTGCAGGCAGGGGAGCACTGCCCTGGGTACACAAACACAGCATCACACCCTGACAGAAGATAATAACAATACCAATACTACTACTACTACTAATAATAATAAAAAAATTAATAATGATAATTATAATGACAATAATAATAATAATAATAATAAAGGCATGTGGATGTTGTTTGGGACATGGTTTAGTGCTGAGTTAACTGTTTCACTCGTGATCTTAGAGGTCTTTTCCAACCTTAAGGATTTTATAGTAAAAGAATCCCCTGGCCATAAGCACATGCATCACCCCAAACTGCAAGGCAGCATCTATTCCCCAGATCTCTGCCTTTCTCACTCAGTATCCATAAAATGCTAAGCTATTAAAACTATCCTATGGAATATATCCTATAGCTTACAGTGCTGAAGTCAAGTGGTATTATCATTTGGTATTTCTTCTTTTGTTACTACCGTCTCTGAAAATAATCCAATTATTGCTTACCACCGGTAAGGTCACTGTTGCTTTGAACAGAGATTTGGGTAATACTCTGATTACTCTTAAGCAAATATTGCTGAGACTTGAGCAGAAATTTCAGAGATTGAAAATCCATTTAACTGGAAACCACAGATGGGAAAATATTCACACTCTAGAGGATATAAACAACAAAAAGAAAGTATCATTTTTTCTATTATTAAAAAAATATTGGTTTATCTGAAATCAACAGCACAGATATATTCAGCTATTAAACAACGTATGATTTCTCATATCCTATAACCTTCAAAATACAGCAATCATTGAGTCTTTATTAATGCTCCTATATGGGCTTCCAGAGGTATTGAACTATTTAAGTGCAATATATGGAAAAGAGCAAAAGGTTTGTATCACTTGTGGGAATAAAAGAGCTCCTGAAGAAAAGAAGATATCAAAGATCAATCTTTAATAAGGAAAGGAAGTTAACATCCCTTACAGTGGTCTTGGAGATAATTTTTCTGCATGGAGCCAATGAGATAACAGCAAATCATACAAAAAGTCATACAAAATACAGATGGTGCAAAAAAAAAGGTGTCTATTAGAACTCCTTTGGTGCGATTAATCATAGGTTCTTTACTGTCAGCCCATCTCCAGGTAATGGCAAAAAAAGGGGAAAAAATACCCAACTCTTTTGGTTATTTTTCCTTATGAAGGAATTAATCATATTGTCACTGGAAGATGCTTTTTTTGACATTGCTTTATTTGAACTGCCCAGCTGATTAAAAACAAAACACAGCAAGGACTTGCTGTCCTTCTGCTGTGAAAGAGTGGAGAAATGCTCAGATTAACCCCTGAGTGTCCTGGCAGCTAGGAACGACCCATCTCAGCGACACCACCCAAACAAGCATCCCTGCACAAGGGGAAGGATGAAAAATTCCCACAGCTCTGGGGGTGCAGGGCTGCCTGGCCCATGGATGGCTTCTCCTCCTCCTCCTCCTCTCCTTATTGCACCCACATTGCTCGCTGGAGAGTTTCCTCCCAACATCCCCACAACACATCTCCATGCCAGAGCAGGGATCTGTAGCAGGGTCTGGGCTGAGTTGGGCACAGTGACACCCCCAAGCCCCTTTGAGAGCTGCATCTTTTTCTTCTCCACGCTCCTTCAGCCTCTGGTTTCCAGCAGGGCAGGCGGATGGGGGGGATGTCACAGCGTTGTGCCAGGAGTGAGACAGGCAGTGACAGGGCCCTGGGGACACAGACGGGTGAGCAGCCACCGTCTCTCTCCTAGGAAACCCGCCCCGCCTGCCTCACATGCGCCAAAATCCCAAGGGCATAGCGAGGAGTGGAAATCGCATCAAGAAAACCTATTTAAAGTGATACCCCACTGTCATGCAGCAAAGGGAAAATGTGTGCCTCAGCCTTCCAGATGACTCAATTCCCTCCAGAGAGCTGCCTGCGAGCGAGCTGCCTGCCCAGCGCCAGTGAATGATGTGCCAGCACTATCACAAAGCCTAACCCTGCCTTTGTCCTGCCAGCCTTCGCCTCCTGCCTCCCCATCCTGGAGCAAGAAGGGGACAAAGAGGGCCTGGAGAGCAGAGAGCCACTGCAGGGCAGGCACTGCCTGCTGAAGACACCAGGGGAACAGGATGCTCAGGGAATGAGGATGCCCAAGGGATGGAGATTCCAGACACACCAATTCCTCACTCATGAGAACCATGGGATTCCCACTCATCTCCCAGCTCTGCCTTCTCCCCTCTCTCCCCACAGCCAGGAGGCAGTGAGGGGCTGCACAAGCATCCAGGCATGTTTTGCTCTCATCCACTCACTTAACATGTTTTCTGTTTTGAGCCTCAGTCCCGATGCCTTTCTGCCAGTTTCCTCATCAGTGCCCACACCCACTCTGCAGCACAGACACCTGCAGGCTTTTAATTGCTCCTGGATTCCTTGATTACATGCTTTTGGGGACCTTTGACTTTTCTCTCAAGAGGTATCCAAGAAACAGGCATAAACTCACAGTGTCAATCCAGAGTGCTGGGCTGTTTTCTCCTGTACACACACAGCAGCCAGGGCTTGGCTCTGCTTACACCATCCCTGGGCATCTACAGTGCTATGAAATCAGCATGCAAAGGGTATAAAATACTGTCTAGCATCAACTACACTTCCACGGGGCTAAGTATTCATACCTCATGGGCTTATTTCTACAAAAACCTAAGTATATTGCCAACTAATCCCCTTTTTCCTACATAGTAACTGTATCTGGAATTTTTTTTTTTGCAGCTCTTTCTTTAAAAACCTGTTTCTTCAGAGAAAACGCAGCAGCCTGAAAAACTGAAAACTGACTGTTTAAGAAATAAATTGTATTGGTGCCTTAGGAAGAACATGGGCTATTTTAAGCACATTAGCCTGTTATGTTAAATATTAGCAAACAGAGGAAGAAAAGAACACAAAGCTTTGTGCTTCTTGTTAATGGCACTAAACCCCAGCACACAGGAAAGCCCAAGGGATGGGATTTTTAAAGCCACTCTATGAGCTGCAGAATAACCTCCAGGTTAAAAGTGCATTAAGACAATTATAATCAAAACATCTCTGTTAAGGGTGGATCTCAAATCCTCATTCAAGGAGAGATTTAACTTCTCAGCAAGTGAACACAACCACACCACACTACTGTTTTGTTGGCATGGCATGCCAAGGGAGCCCAGCATGCCAAAACACCCAGGCTCCTCACAACATCACCCTTCCAAAAAGCAGTCTGGGTGAGACAGGCTGAGACCTAAGGAATCGTGGATAGCTCTGAGATAAATGAACATATGCAGCACCTGAGAAGAGGCAGGGAAAAATGCAGAGCCAGGTAGGAAGCCCTGCCTGTGACTATGCTGGCACAGTCCAGCCTCGATGCTGCAAGGTTTTTCAAGGAAAAAAATTTAAAAATCATAATTATAAAACGCCCCAAACTCAGCTGTCAGACTGCTTTTACAGACATTTGCACAGACACTGCAGGAATATCCAATGTACATATATGTACTACATATGTGTTTAATATTTTAAGTTTACAAAGAGCACCTGATAATGCTGACTGGGTAGAACCCTAGAGCCAGGAGGACCAAGAGAGGAAACACTCCAACCTGCTTTTAGCCAGGGCTGTCTAAATGTGAGCAGCCTGGGGAGGCTGCAAGCAGGAAAACAAAACAGTAAGGGTGGATTTAATGCAGAAACCCGAGCTGGCTCATTAGTGTGGAAGCAGCTGTCAAAGAGCTCAGGTCTGCACCAGAGCACCTACCAACTGAGCCCAGCTATTTAACCCAGAGTGAATGAGACTTCAGTGGTGGTACCATGCCACCAGGCAGAGCAGGGCAGCTGAGACAGCCAGCAAACACTGTGTATTCTGAGATTTCATAAATCTAGTCCAATGACCAGCTGCACAGAGCAAATGTACATTGAAATAATGTCACTTGCAATATCAAGGTTCTCATCAGGGATGACTATGTCATGAATCACTGCTGAAGCCGAATTTAAAAGGATATTGATGCCCAGGCATCCTATTTGGTGCTCATATAACATATGGCACATGTGAGTTTTATAGCTTTTGTATTAATCTGCCCAGAATGCCATCACTTTGTGAGATTTCATGAAATATTAAAATTAATGAGGATAATTTATTTTACAACTCTCGGCAAAGGCCCTGGGAATGATGAGACCCTCCCCATTACATTAACTCAGGTTTGTGAGTCACAGCCCTAATATCCAGCATCTGTTTGCCAAGTGAGAGAAAGACATGATGTTTTTCAAGCTGGTTAGTTGATGGATTTGCCTGAATTTATTTATTAAGGTTTCTACAATCCATTATCACTGCAGGAAACAGAGAGGGAGGGATGATAGACTAAGGATGTTTACCAAACCACATGAAATCTACAGAGACATTCAAAACCATCCTCTCTAGCCACTACAGGAAAGTGCCAGGCAACTTTATTGATAGCCCAACATGGCATGGTTGGCTTTCAAAAACCCAACAGAAGGCTACGATGTATAAGGACAATATAGGAGAAGGCTGAATTTTCATGTCTTTTGATGGATACAACAGTGCCAGAGTCATTTCTAAAGGACTCTGCCCACCTGTGTGCAAAACAGTATTTGAGATATCAGCAGGTGGCAAAATGCACATGAGCCAACAAACCAGGCAGTGACAGCACTGGAAAGCAGCCGGGGCCAAGATATTCACTGCTAGAACAATTACTGTGGAGGAGAGTGGTTTCTGCAATGTGCATCCTGAAGATTCAAAGCCAACAGCTGCTGGGAACTTTGAACAAGTGCTGAATTCAAGAGTAAATCTCTGATGAATGGTTAACACCTTGCAAATCTTTTCAGGAGCAGGGCATGGTATCGAACCAGCCGCCCGCTGCAAAACTGCGCGTGCACAAGATACAAAGTCAATGTTTCAACCAACTAACAATGAGAGAAGAAGGGTTCATGCAAGGTCCCTCAGTCCAGCCACCTGCCCCAAGGGGCAGGGGATTGATTGTGTGAGTCATTGTGTGCGCCTTGGACTTGGGCTGCCCGCAGGAAGAGGCAGCGGAAGAAATCAAGTGCAGCAGGATATTGTTGTGTGTAACAGCCTCAGCTGTGCTCGTGGCTGAAAAAACACTTAGTCCCTGTACCTGAAACAGATCACGCACCAGCTTCTGCAAAGCTTATTATTCTCTTATTTCCTATTGCAGTTGGTTGACTGAAATTCTCCGAGCTTTGCAATCAAACAAATCATCCTAATAAACACGAACTGAGGGGAATGGGTGGAGACACATCTGCTTAAATGAGCACACAACTGGTAGTTACTGAACAGACAGATATGAAAACTTGAGTCTGTGTCTATGGAGATGTTTCCCAATAAAAACCATCTTGTTAATACCAAATACTCTTGGACTACTTCTCCACAATGTAAAAAATCATGTGCAAAATTATGTTCTACTTCCAAGACGCCATACACATGAACAGCAGAAAAACAGTATTATGAAAAAGGAATTTCACAGTTCATGTTATTGTGCCAAAATAGCTGCACTACAACCAAACACACCAACCACACCATCCACAAAAGAACCAATGTCTGCCCAACAGCAGCCCACAGCCAGAATCACAATTGATAAGGACAATGATGATGATAAATGAAGTTGGACCAACAACAACTGGCTCTGAATTACACTTTGATTCTGTTATTTCCATCTCCCAAGACACACATGCTCACTATATTGAGAACATATGGTGACATGTAGATTTGAATCTATTTCAAAGGTATGTGGAGTCACATAAGCAGAGCAGGAGCGTGTGCTTGCTCCAGCCAAGACACTCATTTATTCTTCATATGCATTTATGTGTGGGAATGGGCTCGTCAGCATTGCTGCTTGGTTCATCCATAATTAACATCTGGATGCCAAAGAGAATGAAAGCTGACACAAGACCCAAGTATTCCAAAACTCTGCAAACTCTCTGGATACTTGAAAACTGAAGAAATATCTTGACCTCAAAAGGAGACTTCCAATCCCAGTTTTGAAGCATGTGCTAAATTGTACAGACATGTTGGTTCAGGGTGTTGACCCCGTGTTTCAGCTGGTGAGGGATGACCTTGCAAGACCTTGCAAGCCTCACTTGCTGTGAGCAGAAGGATGGTCCATCTTTACCTTCCCAGATGCTCTGGGCATTTGGCATCACAACCACAGCACAGTGAACCCATACACATATTATATATGTTACATATGTTATGTATCAGTACTTGGGGTCTCCAAAGGCAAAGGACTACAGACCACTCATCAACAGCAAAGCTCATGTGTGCTATTATCCACACAGTTCATGCTTCCAATCTGCCTAGTGTAACTGTCTTGGGTGATTTATATAAGAACTGAAAATCTTCCCACAAGACTGAAGCAGCGCCATCGAATTTGTAAATACTTTGGGCTCCACAGAAGGATGTTAATTCTAATACAGGGAATCCAATGCAAATGAAAAATGAAAAAAAAAACCCTCATTACAGAGTTTCTTGTAATGACAGTGCTCAAATCTAACCACAACAGTCTGCTTTTGATTAGAGCCAGCCTTTTAGTGCCACCTTTATTATTTGTTGTTTCTATGGTTCCTTGGGTGCACATCACTCTTCCCAGACAAACAAAGAGAGAGGCTCAGAAGCTTCTTCACTGAAATAACAAATTCTGCTGGATTTCAGCAAGGTCGAGCCCATTCACACCTCTGCCCTGCTCCTGGTTTCAACAGGGCTTTCCATATGGACTTGACTTCTCTTTTCTCCTTTCTGGAGGAGTGGGGTTCCATTACACATTGAGCCACACTGGGAACTTTCCATGTTCTCCTACCCATCAGCAGAAAAGGTTCTGCTTTTATTTCATCTGGAGAAAAGTCATTCTCCAGAGAGAGAAAAGGAGAGTTGTTTGTGGTTCGTTTAAATCTGCATAGGGCCATGGATGCCAAAAAAGGGGCCCCAGGAGAGCACTTCAAATTAAGCACATGATCCCCATCCAGCTGCCTCCAAGGTGTGTCTGCACAGCCAGCACCCAGCAACCCTTCAGCCATCAAAGAAGTACCCTTCCTTCAGAATTCTCATCTGAGGCTTACTTTGATTTTTTTTTTAAGAAAAAACCCAGCAAAACAAAAAAACCTCCAGCAATCTGTTGGGTTAGAGGGCTAGAAAATGGGAGTCCAGCTTTAATTAGGCTGTGAGTCCATGTTTTTAGACTGCACACCCAGATTTGAGACCTGAGTTCCCTGGCACATGCCTTTGCTTGGCTGCAAGAGGTGACACCAGGCACACAAAAGTGGCTGCACAGCTACAGGGTCAGTTTGTGCAGCATTAATGAGACAATATAGATGATAAGGAATACATCCAGTGCCTGGATACACTGAATGCTCAGGGGAACTGGGCTCATATTAAACAACAAAATAGTGATCTGTTCTGTAGGGATGCAGGTCTGAAAGAATGGCTTCCAGATGGGATCACACCACTGGTAAAGAGAGATTGAAAAAAAACCTCTCTTTTTAAATAAAACAGAATAAAAAGAATAATATCTACACATATGTTGTATCTATAGCACAAATATATCTTGCTTACATTTTTCCAAGGAACATTTATGACAACTCTCCTATAATTTGTGCCTCTTTTGTACCAAGATTTCTCTTTTAAGCAAAAGATTATGTTATTGATGCAAAATGGGGCCTTCTGCTTTAGAAGAGAATTTGAATGAGAATGGCCACACCTTGCTTTTGCCCCTCCAAATTCTCCCAGCTCTGGATGGCTGGGATGGACTGTGAGGCTGGAGCTCAGCTAGCAAGAAAAACAAAGGTAAAGCTGTTTTAATTTTTATAGTACTTCCATGTGCAGTACATAAACCTCTATTCAGGGTAAAGAAACCCACTGTGGAGCTGGAGGGAGTGATAACCAGAGTACAGAGATCTCAATAAATACATCAAACTATCAAACTGTCAGATTTGGCTCTTGGAATTAATAAAGTGTCATTTAGAAAGGCCATATAATAATGAGGCTGGTAATAAATCACGTTAGCAAAGCATCCCAGTACAAACTTGTGTGTTAGAGCAACACATCCTGGGAGTGTAACACTGTTCTCCACTCCTCATTATTGAAAACTCGCTCTGTTTCCATCAGCACGTTGTTCTCAAAGCTGTTGAAAAATGTCCTGTTTGTCAGTGATTTTAAAGAACTGTTCATTATGGGTTGAAATTCCCACCTGAAGCTGCTTGGGTTGCTGTGGGACAGGTCACCCTGTGCCTGCTCCTCCTGTCTGCCTGGGTGCTGGACCAGAGGAGGAGGGGAAGTAGAACACTGAATCCTGACAATATTTTACCTATTTTTGCAATTCCACAATTTGATTTCTACTCCACTTGTCACATCTGTTTGCCAAATCCATCTGTTTGCTCGTCCATTTCACTGAAACATTCTTTTCCTCTCTGCCATAAACAGTTTATCAGTGGAGAGCTACGAGGGCTGTGAGCAATATTCCACCCTCTCACTTATGTAAATCTTGTTTATTAATGACAGACACAGAGTGCAACACCTGAACCAAGGCCTGGGAAACTTTGCACCCACACTTAGGCAGAAAATCTGAGGAATGTGGGAAGGTTTGATGGGGTGTAAATCAGAGGGAACCCCAGCTTGCTACCAGGGAGCTGTGGGAGCTCCAAGCACTTTGCCATGCCAGGCAAGGCTCTCAATGCACCACGAGCCAGCCCTAAATGCAAACCCATTTTCTGCAAGTCCCAAGAGGTTCTAAAAACACACCTTTTTCAGACTGGAAATGTCAGACTGTGGCAAGGTCAGGACAGACTTTTGCTTTGTTGTCACCATTTTATCCCACAGTTGGAGGGAACTCTGCCACAGGAATCAAGTGAAATGACAGAAATTATAGCAAGAGATTTGCACCACAGATCAGTGGCTGACGTGATGAAAACCAATATTCCCCAGTAAAATGGTATTCCCTGAATGACTGACCAGGCAACTCAAAGGAGTTTAGTACAAAACAAGAATAAAAAAAATCTATAGGTTTAAAATATTTAAATTTAAATCCTGTCTAACCCTTGTTTACTTCACTAATGACAGCAAACTCACTTTTCATCTGCATTACTTCAGCTGTTTATCGGAATTTCACTAAAGAGCTTTCTTCTTTTTCTTATTCCTGTTTACTTCCATTTTCTACTTAGAGATTTCTGACTTCAGCTTTGAACATTGGCTCTACTCTGCTGCTTTCATCTTGCACCACCAGACTTGTGGACAACTGAAATAAGGCAACCTCACCCCTGCTTGCCCCTGGGCAGATCCCAGGGCAAGCTGCAACTCCCTGGATGAACACCCTGTGAGCCACCTCATTACTGAGGCTGGGTGCAAGCTAATTAATTGACCTTATCTGTTCCTCTGTACTGTATTTATCCAAGGCAGCCCCCCCCGAAAGGCTGGCTGCCTCACAGTTACAGCATTCAGATGTTGTAAGTTCATGAGCCAGAATCAGTAAACATGATGCAATTATAAAAATAAGTTGGTGTGGAAAATCAATTTAAAGGGTCCTCCAGAGAAAAAGCACTTCTAGATAAAATGCCTCATAAAAATGCACATAATAGCACCCTGGCTGCAGCACAACCACCAATCCAGGATTGCATTTTGTTTCATTCTGGGTGAGTTATACCCCAAGACAGAGAGCTGATTCTGCCTCTCCCTTCCATCCAAGGTCCATAGCCCTGGATCTGTTCCTGCTTCCCAAGCTGCTTTGACTGGACCACACCAAGCACTCAGCCATTTGGAGGACTGACAGGATGGGTCTTCTCCTGTTGTATTTCTTACTGTTTCCCAGGGTTTTTTCTGATTTCACTGTCATCTTAATTCTCCTGAAATCCTGTGATAATCACCCCTAATCCAGCTGTCAGCATCCCAGCATTTGTTACCTTGCATTTAGTCCAAGGAAGGTGTGAAGTTGTTTTATACAGCCAGGTCACAGACAGATGAGCTTCGAATTGCAGAACTGTTTCTGCTTGCACACCAATTTCCATAAGGGAGATGAGAAAGCCTTTGCACCACCCTGCACTTTCACATGGTCAGCACATTCTGCTGGCTCTCCTGGCAGCTCACAAAACCACTGTCCAGCAGCATCACTGCCTGCTGGCAGGACTGGACAAGAGAGGACAAGTCTGTTCACCAGCAGCTTCTTCCTTCAGAGGTCTCAAGAAATTCAAGTGGTTAAATCTTGAATCTCATCAGAGGGCTCTGGTGAATCATGGCCTCTCACAGTCTGAGGTAATCAGCATGTGTTCTTAGCTGCAAGCCCATCTCTTCAGGACACTCTGCCCTACATCTCCAACAGCTGGTGCATGGGCTGAAGGAAGGGCACCTACACACCTTGGGAAAAAAGCCCAGCTGCAAAGCAGGCACCATACAAACATGTGCCCACAGTGCTTGCAATCATCTCAAGGAGAGAACAAGTTTATAGAATTGCAGAATTGTTTAGGTCAGAAAATACTTTCAAGATCATCAAGTGCAACCATTAACCCAGCACTGCCAAGCCCACCACTAAACCATGTCCCTGAGTTCCTCTTCCACTTTGCTTTCAAATACCTTCAGAGATGATGACTCAACCACCTCCCTGGGCAGCCTGTTCAATGCCTGACAATCCTTTCAGTGAACAATTATTTCCTAAGATCCAATCTAAACCTCTCCTGGTGCAGCTTGTGGCCATTTCCTCTTGTCCTCTTGCTTGTTGCCTGGGAGAAGAAGCTGACCCTCACTTTGCTACATCCTTTTGGGGAGCTGTGCAGAGTGAACCTCTCTAAGCCACCTTTTCTCCAGGCTGAGCCCCCCCAGCTCAATCATCACTCCTCATAAGCCCTTAGGAGTGTTCCTCCCTTTAATTTCTACCAGCATCTACTGAGCGAGTCCTGTGAGCTCTGTGAGGAGCCTCACCTTGCTGGAGCCCGCATTTCACCTTCCTTGCCCTCAGCTCAACACCAGCAGGAAGAGCTGCCAAGGTGTGCAGAGAGACACTGACACAGAGACTGTCTGAGCATCTCTACAGCCACACAGGTTGGGCTGATGTGTAATGCCTGCTGGGGCAGGTGTGGCAGAAGGCCACAAGTTTTGGGATCTCCTGGTGGAGAACTATCCCTGTGTCCCTTCCTGGGCTCCAGGCAATGAGACAAACTGCCTGAGCATTTGGGCAGAGCACTATCCCAGCTCTCAAGCCAACGTGTACCAGATGCTGTGGCAGCTGGAGCACTGAGCTAATGCTGCCTGCCCACAGCTACATGGCCTCCTTAGAAAGCCTTGGCCTGGCACTGCCCTCTCTCCCTGCCCTGCCTGCAAGGGGAACACACCACTTCAGCCACTGCCATTGCATGCAGGGCCCTTCCAGCCCCTCCTTCCAGCAAAAATGAGGTGGTTCCAGCAAACATTGAGGATGATGGAGCTGGACCTGGCAAAATCTGCACTGCTCTTCTGCGAAGAACTCCATCCCATGAGGAAAACAGAGGTGGGTGAGCTGGAGAGGCGATGCTATCCCTTGTATCCAGCACAGCCCCTTCCCCTTGCCTCTCCCCACACGGTGTTTAAGGCAGCTCAGCAAAGCATCCCAGACTTGGGGCTGGCTCCCACCCACCAGTATCCACACAGGACCCTGCCTGGCTGGACTGGCCAGCACCATTTCTGTGGTCTCTGTGTGTGGTCCCTGACCAAGCACCATCTGTCTTGAGTTTAGCACAACAACACTGCAGCCCCACCAATTAAAACAGGCTGCAGAGCTAAATCCTGAATAAATGCAAAATTAAGTAAATGATCAGCAGTGAAGATGAATAGCACAGGGATGGGTCTGGCATTGAGGTGGACCCCAAAGTGCCCCAGGTAGAGCCAGTCCCCTTCCTGACCCTCAGACTGGTGACAGTGACACCAGAACAATGCTCACTTTCTTTAATGCAGACTTAACTGTTCACTTTCTGCTGCATGGCACCTCACTACTACAGTGTCAGGTGAAAATGCAATTATTATCCAGCCTGCCTGGCATCCTCCCCATTGCAACCATTCCCCATCCTACTGGAGAACAGGCTGGGATGCTCCCAGTGCCTGCACCCAGCCCCTGCACGTGACAGCCTCTCTGAGGCACTGAGCCCTGCTGGTCCTGCCTGCTGTCCTAGTACTGTACCAAGCATTTCAGCAGATGCAGGAGCTCTAGGATGCTCTCAGAGGAGCAGCTCTGCACCATGCTCCTCGTCCATCCACCCCATGGGCACGACAGGACACAAATCCTTGCAACAGCACATTCTACCAATACCACTGGAGAGGTCCTGCTGGCTCCAGTGGGAATGGGACCATTTCTTAACCTAGAGGATACAGGTGGAAGCTACTCAGTGGGGATAGTTTAGTTAAGCATCATATAAAATAGCTGAATCCCAGTTCCTGTGCAGAAATGTATCTGCTTGTATTTACCACCCACATACTATTTTATTAAGACATAATCTCAAACAAGAATTGTTGCCATTGCTGAAGTTTATTTTAACATATGGCCAACTGAGCCTAAGAAAAACACGTAAAATACATTTTAATGTGCTATTCTTGCCCAATAGTTTTTATAATTTTTTTAATGTGCAATATATATTTATACATTCCAAACATTTGGGGAGGTGTACATTAAAAAAATTTTATCAGTCACAAGTTGACTGTTAAATTAAAAAAAAAAGTACTGTGGTTCCTTTGTGTTAGTCCAAAACCACTAGCACTGCATTAATTTTCAATAGGTAAAAGGTAATTTGTGGATTCATAAATTCTCTTCAAGACATGGTATTCTTACCTGGTCACAGCTGTCAGACATTGATACCATGGTGATGGGTTTCTAAAACCAGAGATAGATGTCTTGTGAAAATCCTGAAGTATTTAAAAGGCTGAAAAATTCTTTCAGCCCAGAAGAAGCCCAGCTGAAGTCCTGGCTGGGGTTAGCTGCTTTCTCTACAATTCAACAAGGCACTGAACACACACCTAATACTGAGTACAGGAGTCAGTTCTGCAGCCTTTGATAAACCATTCATGCATGCACTTTAAGCACACAATCTGCCACATAATCACAGATATCAGGACCCCATTAACTGAAAACCATTTGCAGAATGAGCATCCTTGGGTTTTCCAACTCCCTCATCCTATATGCACACAGGTACAGTGCAGGCACCCATCCCACTCCTTCAAACAGAGAATGCTGCTTGCCTCCCAAATTATTCCCCCAGGCCTTAAAAGAGTGTCTGGAGGCACTGACAATCCCCACAAGAGTGAAGTGCAGAAACACTTCAAACTACCCTTGGTCTGGATAGAAAGCATTCCCTCAGTCCAGGTTGTTCAGAGTCGCTGGCTCCCATGGAGGAGGATCCTGACGAGAGACCAGGATGTGCCACCCAGCCACAGGGATGCTGGAGCTTCAGAGGGTGCAGCCCATGGAGAGAGGGCAAGCCACGCTCCCCCAACAAAGCCCCAGAGCTGCTGAGACCCACCAACCCATTCCCACATTGGTTTCTCATCTATATGATGCAGATCCAACCAAGGGTGGCAATTCAGAGAAGCACATTTAGGCTGAAGAAGATCCTTAAGCTCATCAACTCCAAGCATAAATCTAAGACAATGAGTCTTGCTCCTTCCATGATGCCATACAACCAAGGCATGCCAGCCATTCCCTGGTGGAGGACAGGCTCCCAACTCATCAGCAAACATACCCAGGGCTGGAAAAAGTCCTTGTCAAAACCATGGATGAAGTTACAGCTAAAGACCTCTTCATCAGT
The DNA here is from genome assembly GCA_013399455.1 of Anthoscopus minutus. Taxonomy (NCBI): domain Eukaryota; kingdom Metazoa; phylum Chordata; class Aves; order Passeriformes; family Paridae; genus Anthoscopus; species Anthoscopus minutus. The sequence goes on from VWYI01011759.1 coordinate 1,091,848, forward strand.
CCCTGCTTCTCATGCTTGAAGGGACACGGCTCTAAATGTACTTATCCTCACATGAAAGCCCACTCTGCAGAATTTAATTGGATACATTCTAAAATATCAGCTTTGTTTCTTCACCAATAAACCAGAAAGCTGCTCTCTCACATGTTTATTTGAAAAAGGGATTTAGCAAGTATTAAATGCTCTCCTCTTAGCTACAGTTCCAGGCCAGGACTTAAATATCTGTGTTACAAGACAAATTCTAGCCTTAAACCACACTAAGCACATTCTAAAAATGGAATAAAATAATCAATTCCATGTGCAAATCTCTGCCCTCCTGGTAACCTTCCTGACCCAAATACAGCCAATGCTCTGACCGGCATGGGATGGTCCCTTTGTTGTATGCTTCAAGTCAAGGAAGCCAGAAATCCAAGGCAGAAAACACTCCCTAATTTTTGCAGTTTTCAGCTATTACCCTCAAAAGACAGAGGCCTGAGGAGGATGAACTCTGAGACCCCTTGCAAAGGCCACTCTGCACACACGCAGCATTCTCTGTTCGGCACTTAGATATTGACTCGCATCCTGTTTTGCTATAAACCATAATATTGCTTTGCTGCTGTCTGAAAAATGCAAATTCCAGCAGATCTGGCAAAATACTTTAGCCACTGCTTAGCTTCCAGTCCAGCAGTTGCTCAATGGGGCTATTCATAAGCCTTGCACAGACTTTAATCCTTTCTGCACCAAGCGGTGCTGAGCTCTTTGCCTGGCTGCAATCTGGAGCTCCTGGCAGGAGATATTTTCACTTCTGCCCTCTGGCTTTATCTCTTCTCTTTGAGCTGCACATGATGCAACAGCCAAAAAACCCCAAACCAAACAAACAAAACCAAACAACCTCCCCAAAACTGAACCTCNGAGTGCAATGACTTTGGTTTGTTCTCAGCACTGGCCTGAAAGCAGCCATGGCTCAGCACAAGCAGTGGGCAGCAAAGGATGGTATTGCTGATCCCAGCCTGGCTCACCATTACATACCCAGCAGAACTGTCATTTTCTATATTTCTAGGACACCACTCATACAGAAGACATTCAAGATTAACCCTACATTATGTACAGAGTTATTATTATTTTACAAAATGCATTTTTAATTCCTATTTTTTTAAAGAGCAAAAGGAGAATCATATAGCTTTTTACATCCAGTGAATCAAACTCCTTATAATTAGGGCTGCTAGTTTCCTAGGTAACAAGGATCCAACTCTCTTTTACATGAAGTAAAAATAAAGAACAGCTCCATCCAGCTACCAGTGTGGTGTGGGCACTTCAAGCCAGTGATGGGATGGTGCTGCATTTGTGGGAGAGCTGGGAGCACCCAGGGCAGTTCTGCTCTGCTGCCAGTGCCAGCACACTGCAGGAGGGACACACAGCAGAATTCTGTCTCCAGTCCAGCCAAAATCATGGACATGGACAAGGTGTAGACAGGGATTTCTCCAGCCTTCCCACTGGTGCCTGTGTCCCCTTGGCCCAAGGCTCCACTGTTACCACCGCCCCTCTTTCTGCAGGAGCAGCATCGCCCACACCCCTCCCCAAGGGCTACAGCCTCCTCTGCTATGACTTCACCTCTAATAATAACTTCCAGAGCCCCATGGACTCCAGAGGAAAATAAACTCCAGTTACTTTTCTCTTTTACACTCCTCTTATTTTAGGAATTTGATGTGGGTGTAAAAGAAGAAAGACACACCTATCGTGGCTGGAAAAAAGCGCTGTGGGTATGATGTGACTCTGGCAAGCACAGAAATCAATCACAGGAGGATCTGCACTGACTTTCTAAAGCAGTAATTTGCCTGGCCCAGGCTTCCAAAACAGATGTTGCCTTTTCTATCTGTAATTGAGTATTGCTTTTTCAGACACATAAGGAGAGTGAGTGTGTCTGTTAGTGTGTGTGTGAGTGTGTTTGAGTCTGCAAGAGCATGTGAGAGTGTGGCACAGTCATTACACAAAGTCACCACTTTTGCACCAAGGCCTGGGCAGCTGGAGAGCTCAGATGTCCCAAAGCCCACCAGTCACTTGTACAAAACATGAACCTGGTTATTTCCTGGATGGTTTCTCCCTCTTCCCCTGCTTCTGGCAACCCAAAGCCAGAGCTTGTCTCAAGAGCAGCTGAAGGGACATGGCCAGTGGGACAGCCCCTCTCACAGACAGCTTGACTTTGTACACCCCATGTAATGTGTAGGAAGTTCCTGGCCTCCCTCTGCCACCAAAGTCTGGGAGATCATTTCCAGTTAAAGCACCATGGACTTCTGCAGCCCTCAATATATTGCATTCCTCAGCAGATGTCAGGTCAGAGTCATTCATGCAGTCGAAAAACCTGGTTACATCCACAAACCATCTAAGCATCTGAGCTACCAGGATGCCTTTTGAGCAAAACAAACCCAATTATTTGCACAACACTGGACGTGTTGTTCACTTCTGCACAAGAATGCCTGTGATGCTTAAATGCTTTCCAAGAAAAACCTTTTCCTGCTTTACATCCAACTACAAAGCTTCTTCCTTATCCATTAGGAATCTTTATTACAGATAAACTGATGAGAGAATGAGATAGGCTGAATAAATTTGCAACTGCTGCTATACTGTAAGCCAACAGGGAAAGAGATACAACATGCTCAAGTTTCCAAGTACTGCTTTGAGAAGAAACATGGCCATCAGGGCAGCTCTGGTGCTGGCAAGGATCTGTGGGCAGCCTGGGAAGGTCTTTCCCTCCTCTGCTTCCCTGCCTGGATGGTGTGACCTTGCTGAAGGAAGTTACCTGGGTTCAGAGGAACCTAAGCAAGATGATCCCCCCATGCAGGGGCAGCAAGGCACAGTGAGTGATGCTGTGGGATGCCAGAAGTCCCTGTGGGCTCAAAGGAAGAAAATAACTTATGAGACAGAAAGGCACCCAGGGACACCTAACACCTGGAAATCACCATGGCTTAGGAAGGCCCCCAGCTGGAAATACTCTGGGTGTGGGAATACATGTGAGAGACCATCACCCTGCTCACTTCCCTGCACTGCCTCAGACACTCCCAATTACCTGAATCACACCCCCCTCTCCAGTCCAAGTTGTGTTCACCTCTGCATTCCAAGAACCAGAGCATCTAGTAAACCACCAAATTAATGTTTGTTCGTCTGTTTCTTTAAAACATAGAAATGCTACACTTGACAAGTCACTCCTTTCACTTCCACTTTTCAGACCTCTTTCCCCATTTCTCCCCCACATGCTTTGGCTGGTTATGAGCACCAAGGAAGTTTTACCAAGGAAATTTTTCAACCCAAGCCTAACGTTAAACAAAGCTCAGATTCACAGAACACTCCACATAAACCCAGCAGAGACATAATGTGGCATGAGGCATTTGCAGAATCCACTTTGGAACTCCACAGAGGTGCTTAAAAAGACATTTACCCTGATCAAAGTGATTTATATTTTTCTTGAGTGAGCAATTTGCTTACTAGGAAAGAGACAAACTTAATTTTTAATTTGATCCCCATCAAAACAATATTTTCTTGTTGCTATGACAGCTGAAAGGAAAACCTCTTCCCTTGGCAAGAGCCAGCTAACAGCATCGCTGCACATACCCCAGCAGCAGCTCAGGGAGGGAACAGCCATGTGCATCATTTTTGGCTCTTGGTGGCTTTGATTTGATGGGATTTTTTTGAAAGGACATTCTGAAGCCAGGAAGTAGAAAGTGTCTTTGGAGAGACTGAGGGGGGAAACAGCTACAGAACACGGGAGCCTCGTAACGCCTGCGGGACCCTGGGCTCCCCAAAGACTGCGCCAGGGACCCTCGGGGTTCCACACCAGGCTCCTGGCACCAGCTGCCCTGCACCATAACCCAGAGTGCACCTCTAAGCCAAGATGCACAGTGCTGGGAGGGGAGAAAAAAGACATCTGCTGACCATCAGCAGATATGGCACGTGTCCAACAAAAATAACAGAAAGGGCTTAAATGCATAACGGTTCTTTTCCTTGCACTCCTCCTCCATGGCTACCATCCTTGCAGTACTGAAGAAGTGCCCTGATGAATAAATATCTTCTTTCCCTTAGCAACAGTTAGCAACAGAGTCATGGTTTTTTTGCCTCGCTCTAAAGAAACACATCTCAAACTACTGCAGATGATTTAAACGGCAATAAATATAGGATGTGGGTGTAATCAAAAATTGCTGAAATGCAGATCACATTTTTTAGCCTGGGTTATTTTACAGCACCAGCAAAACTGCCAATGATCTGTAGAAAGAGCAAGGAGAGGGCTAAAGGAGAAAGGAAAATAACAGCAAGATTTGAGGAGGACAGAGAGATACTGTCCATTCCTCCTGAGCAAAGCTGAGGCCAGGAACAGCAATGAAACCTGAGTTTGCCTTCAGCCTTGAGTACAATTTGAGTTTCTGCAACACATTTCACTTTTTACAAACTGCAAAGGTTGCATATAGTAAAAAATCTGTTAAATCCATAACCCCAGCGCACAGCAAACGTATTCTTTTCACGGCTCTATTCCTTTTAACAGTTCATTTAAGATGTCTGCCTTGCATTTTTCCATTTGGTGTTGGGAAAATGTTTTCTTTCACCTGGCATAGAGCCCAATTCAACAGAAAAAGAAAGCCCTCCCCGTTTCCACGGGGCCCTGCAGTATAAGACATTTTACCTTTAACCAGGCTGCTTTCAGCTCTGCCACCAGCATTTTGGCCCCTTCCCTTCTGCCCAGGCTCTTTTCCTCCCTGCCATTTAGAGGATGAATTAATCCTTTGCTGGTTCCTTGATGGGAACCCATCAAGGGCAGTTCCCTCCCACCACCTCTGCTCCTCCAAGGGCTGTCATCACCACCTCCACCACAATCCATGAGAGCCAGCTCCCTGCAGCCCTTTCCATCCCACATCCTCAAGCCTTGGTCCCAAAGAATGCAAAGCTCTACTGCCACCAGCAAAGTGTCACAAGACACAGGTCTAGCTGGGGTTTTGGTGACACCTCCCTGCTCTTTCTCCATCAAGGGAAATATTCCTGATTTCCTTACAAATCACAACAGGAATCACAGCTGGACCTAAGAACACAGCTTGGTTTCTACCCAAAACTGAACAATGCCAAATATCACTAATTTTGATATTAGTGGTCCTGCTGATATGGCACTGCTAAAGGGTAGTCCGAGGGTCCAGCAGTTCCCAGGGAAAGAGCAGAACTTTGGGATGCCTGGCTCCCAGGGATACGGGGGGAATGGCAATTGGAGCCAGACAGTTTGAACGCGTCCTGATTTTATTTCTCCAGAGAGAAATAAAATATGTCACAGGTAAAAAAATACCTCAGAGAGATAACAGCATCTGGTTCCTGCAGAGATTTTCAGGGTAAAAAACTGATTGAAATTTTTGTTTGTCTGATTTCAACCTGATGCTGGAGATGGCAGAAAGCATCTCTGCAGCCAAGGAAGCCCAGCTCCCCAGCTGACACTGTGCAATGCCACATCCCCTCCTTCATTCTGTTCTATTCCAACAATGAAAACCTGTTCATTACCTGTTGAGTTCAGAGCAGCAGCCCCCTACTCTGTGCTGAACTGAGGAATGATTCCCATGTCACACCCCGCCAGGGCAGCGCGCTGCAGCGCACGTCACTGGGCTGTGCAGGACGGATTTGCAGCTAAAATGACTCAGTAGAAAGATGCCAGCTGTGCTGACTGAGAATTTGGCTGCTACGTAGCTTTCTATTCTACGTAGATGTCTAAATCCCTAAGCCTGAAGTAAAATAATTTATTAGCTTCAGGTAGAAAAGATCTACTCCCAAATCCTCATCGCTTTTCAATCCTGGTTTCTAACATACTATACTCTTTCTGCATGTAATGTGCCCTTAAGGTGGGGGTTAGGCAGGCATTTCATTGTATCTTTTATGTTTGTGGCAATTCAATTCTAAACCTTTATAAACTTTAATTAAATGCTGCATTTTTACCTCTACATCCTGAATTGAGAGAGAACACCAGAAGAAAATCTGTCCTCAAACAGAATTTACATTTCTAAAGCACCTTCGTCTGTGCAAGCACCTTAGGGCTACTGCATAAAATCATCCTGAGCTGCCTTAAGATGTATCAGTGCAGACATCAAAGCAGCTCTAATACCCAGCCTCACACAGACCTGCACACAGCTGAGATCACTGCGTTTCCAAGCATGAAATGAAACAGCTCCTGCCAAAACCAACCACTGATCCCCTCAAGAGGTGGCCTTGGGGAAAGTGAGAGCAGCAGCCAAGCTCCAGCAGTAAAACCCAACCTTTGCCTTTGAGAAGGCTCACAGGAAGGGGCCTGGTAGCCAAAAGCATGGCAACTTCATTCAGTCCCACGAACCATTTTTTTGAGCATCTCTGTCCACAAGAACACTGTTGTGTTCCCATGAAACTGAAGGAGAGCTGAGCATTCCCAGTGAGGAGATTTCAGCAAAGCCACTTCTCCAGAACTGGGAATGATCACATCATCTCCAAAGGTAATCCTCCCTTGACTGTAAAGACTTCCAGTGACTGGGAAATGTAATGCCATTTCCTTAAAATCTCTACTCTTCTCTTAGGTTGCAGTTGGGGTCACCCCATCCCTGGCTCAGTGAAAGGCCACACACGTGCATGCATCATCCCCGTGGTCATTTTGCAGAGGGACACAACCCAAAATTTGTCTCTGCTCAGCACTTAGGACCAAAGACATTGAATTTGAATTTGCAAATTTTAATTGCAGCTTGGAAATTGGGAATTTGTCCTGTTTTAAAGTCTGGGTGCAGCAGAAACCATTCTCAGAAGCTGACAGATCAAAAGAACACAGAATCTTTAAGACTAGCTGAGCTCTGCAGCTTTGCTCTTTGGGGCCAAGACAGAAGAATGATATCAAATTTTTATCAGTTGAGAAACTCAAGCCTGGCTTGAACACCACCACATCACTGCAGTCCATTGGGATAAATTCAAACTACATAAGGAGAATACTAAAGAAGGTGTAGCTGAAAATCTCACAGGTCGGCTAGCATCAAGGTTGAAGCTGCAGACACTCCTGTGCACACAGAGAAAACAATGAATCAGTAGCAAGCTCCCTTTCTGCTTTCCTGCAGCACTCTGCCCATCCTTTCAATGACACATCCAGTGATGCTGTGCCCCATTTGCTGCCTCCCCATCCTACAAGGATTCAGGGTGGCATGGTGAGATCTCTGCAGCTAGGGATGGTGCCACCTGAGTTGGCAGGACACCCCAGCTCCCTGTGCCACAGACAGCTTCAAATCCTTTCAACAGCTTGGGGGAGGTGGGGTTTAAATCATTGATCACCTTTGCTTGTGCCCTCTGTGCAGGGCTGAAATGTCACTCCTTGGGTTGCCATCGCTGGAAGCACTGCGCACACACGGAGCGTCCCACTCATCGCTCACATCCCAACAGCTTCACTTTTCCTGGATCACACAAAGGCATTTCCCAGCAATAACCATGGTCTGGCCAAATTCTGGCCTTCCAACTGCTGTTGTTGCCATCAAAGAGCATTAAGAAGATATAAAGCTGTGTTTCCCTTTGCCTAAAAAAATCCCACAAAGGCCAGACAAATTTTATTCGAAGGCTGTTACCACAGGTCCCACACTGACGACCACCTTCTTGGTCCCTGGGAAATTCATAGCATGACTTCCCTGAGGTCAGGGTTTCACTCCAAACCTGGAAGAGTTCAGGTCAAAAGGAAAGTTTCGGCAGTTGCTGCGTGCCTCGAAGGAGCGGCTGGAGCAGGAAGCCGGTGTTTAACGGCGCTTGCAGCCCTGCAAAATTTTACAAGACACAACCCTCGCATTAGAGGATCCATTTCTTTCTTCATAAAATATATTGGGCCTTCCCACAAACTCCTTTTATTGGTCCATTTGGCTACTCACTCCTTTTATGAACTACTCAAGCTCCTGGATCATGTGGAAAAGCTGAGGGAGATGGTGAAGCTGAACCTCAGTGATGTGCTGGCCATCACTAACAGCCCTCTCTGCTACCAGGGCTCAGGCACTGGGTGCCAGCACACAGGGCAGATGGATTTCAGCCCCTGAAAGGAAGCATGCAGCACCTTTTTAACCTATTTCTTCTCACTGCCTACAAGATTTTGGAGTACCAAAGCGGAGATAAATCCCCCAAACCCAGGTGCCTTTATGCCTTTCACTTCAGACCAAGATCCACTTGGCAGCAAAGAAGCAGTTAAGATTGGGATTTTATTTTTTTCTTAACCAGCCTCCAACACCTCTTCCATGGGGGTCCTTTAATTAACCTAGTTAAAGAGCAAGTTTGCATGGAGGTCCACATGCTAACATAACAACATATTTTAACTGTATATTTAAATTGTTTCATTTCTATTGACACTGGCTAAGGCGAGTCCTAAGGCTTGCTGGTCTCCAGCACAAGGCTGGACAATTCACAAGTGCAGCTTTTCAAGCTGGGCATAACAGAGATATTCTCTGTTAACAACAGCAAAACATTTCATAACCACTGTTTCCCACAGAGATGGGTACCTGAGGCACTCTGTGTGCTAAGTCCAGTGCTTTGTGGCGTGCTCAGAGCTGAAAAATGACCAGCAAAGCCTTACAAGAAAGGAAAATCCAAGCAGCATGAGAAGATATGTGCCAGGCTCTACACACGTGCTCCTGCCCAAAAACCTGTCACTAGCAGGGCAGAACCAGGGTCCTTCCTGTGCTCCAGGCTGTGGTGTTGCAATTTGCTTTTGGTCCCAATTCCAGAGCTGCAACAGCTCACTCCCAGTATATCCCAGTCCACAAGCAGGAGCATCTAACTGGTGGTGGCAGCACCAAATTCCTCTCACAGCCCCAAAAACACACAATCCAGGAATTGCCACAATGGGACAAAAATCCCCAGAGCCCAGCTCCAGTGACACCTCCAGAAAAGTAATCATCCAGGCACAATGATGTAACAGCATCTTTATCCTAGTGAGAAGGTGCTTTTGCAGCATGCGGGCCAGCTTGTACCCTTGAAATTACTCCCATGTGTCGTGTACCAAGGCCTTGTGAAACAACCAGCCAAGGGCCAAGGCTGCTTCTGACAGTCCCACAGCGAGGCTGCTTTAAGCCATGGCACAAGGAGCTCTGCTGCCCTCCCAAAAAGCAGGAGCGACTTAAAAATAAACCCTTACTATTGTAATCTTGGATTACTCCATACTACCCAAATCCATTTCATCATAATTAGCGCCCGTTATTATAAAGCTTCTCTGGCATTTCCGTGTTTCTCTGATCGTTACACTCCACAGATGCTCTGTAGCAAAATCCACCCAGCTGTGTGTTTTGCATAAACTGGTTATCTTGAACCACATGCCCTCTCATTCTTGTTACCAGGCTTGTATTTTATACAAGTGTTGACACTTCCAGTCTCTTGCAGGAGCCCTGCTTTGAGAGATTTAGATTAAGCCAAATGCAAGCAGCTCACTGGAGAAAATCTGAATTCCTCCTGATTTAATTACTAAAATCTGAAAATTCAGCATGGCATCGTATAGTTTCACCATGAAACACATTGCTCAAAGCATGGCACAAAATCCAGCTACCCAGAATACGTCAACAGCACTACAAGGCAGCCAAAAGCTGATCAAGGGCTTGGCTTTGGGGTTCTTTATTCCCTCTTAAAAGGAAAACACAAAGTGCACTATGAGTTAAACTAGAAACACACCTTGGCAGTACCATGCCAGTGTCTTGAGCAATTAGCTAAAGGGAACAAAAATGAGAAAAGTCCATTTTTGTTGGAAAGAACTTATTAGAGAAGATGAGGTGGCCTCAATCTCTGTGACCATCTCTGGACAATGAAGCATACACTTCTGTCCCTCCAGGATGGGGGTCCCTCCCTTGGCAAGCAGGTGCTTCATCTTCCAACTAACAACACTCCAGCCAGCATCCAGCCCTTCCACAGCATCCTTATGGCCAGGGATGCTTCCTGCTCCAGGCACAAACCTCAGAATTTTAAATTTCTTTACACAGATTACTTCTACAGTAAGGATGAGAACAATCTCAGGGACTTTCGCAAGAGCCTCACAACCCCACAAGCTTTGGTGCTGCTGGGAACGAGCCCTTAGCACTGCAAACTCCAGCACAGAACCCCCAAGCCCCCAGATCTGCTGCTTTTCAGAAGGACTCTAAGTTCTGCACCCTCCAATACTATCCATCTTTCAAGATCTTTCCTCTGCTTGGGTAGCTCCCAGCATCCTAGGCTGACACCAGACTCTGTGCCTTCAAGAAGATGAAGGCTGCAACCCCTCACTAGCCAGGGCCTCTTCATTTTCTTCTCTCAGCACACTTCAGTCCCCTCTGAAGCTCAGCATAACAGCATTAATCAACACAACATGTGCTTCACTTAACTTCAGCAACCACTACGAATATTTAAGTTTTACATTATGTGCTGGGATTATTTTTATATATACGCCACCCTGTGTCTTTTTATAGACACACTCACACTCCTATATAAGCAAACACACACACAGAGTATTTCATTTCTGCAAACTATAATTTAAGCACAGGGATTTTTTTTTTCCCCCTCTTCGGGCAGCTGGAGCAGCAGCTGAGTAGCACAGCAGTGATGCAGAGTGCCCTCTGCTGTACATGAGACAAATGCTTCTTTTATTTAAAAATATTCTTTAAATACTTAGGACTTTTCTTAGGAAAATATTTATTAACATTACATTTGATCACATCGAGTGCAACATGCAATAATAACGCCACCAGTTTTCTCCTGCCACACTGAAAGATTCATGTCTCTTCCAAGTTACATCTGCAGAAAGTAAATAAGTCTGGGCTGAAACTGCACAGGGTCCAATGTGAAAATGTTTTTTTTATACACTTGAAAATGACAAAGGGAGATCAGCACAAATAATATAGCTTTATTATTCAAGCATTTATCAGATAGCCTTCACACTTCAGCACATTGCACATCTATTAGAGGTACAAGCTGAAACTGTCACGTGGCACTGTGAAATCATTTTTCTATTGTAAAGCAGCATTGTTCCTGCTACTGGAAAGTAAGATAATATTAAAACATATTCAAATATATGTATTTCAAACTGCTACACCTTGTTATAAATTATGCACTTGATATTAAAAATCCAAGCTATGCTGCACAAACCTGGCTTCAGAATATTAACTTTTATTGTCTTCTCACATCCCAGTTCTTCCCACATCTGACATTTAAAAGGGCTGCACTTTTGATACCTGGCCTTTATGGCACCAAACACAGGTAACATTGCCCAGCCACAGCACTTTGATGAGTGCTCCCACTGTCTGACAGCTGAGAAGAGGAAGTGTATCAGCCTTGTCCCCATCCTGCTGCTACTTCTTCAAACGTGTAATTTCAAGCAAAAGTCTGATACAGTTGGGGTTTTGCAAAAACAGGGATTAAATCATCTATTAAAAGTCAGGGCAAGATAGGGGACACTGAGCCCAGCAGAATCTCTGCACAGAGCTCCAGCTCCCCCAAGGAAGATGGGTCAGAGCAGCCAGGTCCTTCTCCACAGAGCAAACCCTGCTGTGACAAGCATCCATCAGCCTGGAGAGGTCAGAGCTGCACTGTTTGCTGCAGAGCACCAAGATCCCAGGCACTGGCACCACGATACAGCTTCTCCCTCTCTGTGTCACGCTCCCACAGGAGGAGACATCTTTTTTTAACCTGTGTCTGTGCAATACCTTGGCTCTGCAAGCAGGGCCCATCTGCTCTGCAGAGCTCCGTGAGGACACCTCCACACTGCCCTCGGAGGGTAGGAGGGGGACACGGGGCTCCAAGCACCCTTGGGTGCTGGCTTGAGATGCCCAAAGCCCCAGGTGCTTCCACACAGCCACCCTGTCCCTGACAAAGAGCTGGTTGTGATCAGCACAGTCACACCAGAACAACTGGTTCCTCATCCCTTCCAGTGACTCACTGCAAAACCTCTCAATTTCCAGCATTTGTATTCACTTCACAGCTTGGATTTCCTAGAGGAGGCACTACACAGGGAAACAAGCCTCCTCTTACACCCTCCTGTGAATGTGTTCACATGAAGCTGATCAAAAATATTCCACATTATTTTTTTAAACAAAATCTTTTACCAGCATTTTTTTTCCACCAACAAAATGCTGCGGTTTTTTATAACTTCTCGTCTTGCTCTTCTCAGGGATTCTTGTCCTAGATTCCCTGTCTTGGTTGAAGGCCAAGCATCACTAGCTGAGCCAGATGGAATATAAAAGCATCTTTCTAAGACGCTATAGAAAAGAAGAAGAATTGGACCCTGGGAGACAATTCGCTTTTATGCCTTGGGTATTTAAGGCTCAAACACACACTTGTGAGCTGACACCAGGTAAAGAGGTGGCTTTGAGACTTTATGGCATCTAAAGAAGCCTCTTGAAGCATCTTTTTACCAAGTAGAGCAAAAGAGAAAACAAGGAGCAGTGACACAACCCCTGGTGTAGCTGCCAAGCCCCTGGGGACAGCAGGGCTCTCGGGCCACTCCTGGTGACACCAGGGGCACTTGCAGCCCCTGCTCTGCTTGCAAAGCAAACAGATGAAGGCAGGGAAACAGGAACCACCCAAGACATGCTGAGGAGGTTTCCTATGGTTACTGCTGCCATGGAAATATTTTTTTGTTGGCCTGATCTAAATAATCTCTGGCTCCTTGGCTGCAGAATGCCTCCTGCAAGGTTGGGTTGGATCCTCAGACCTTCACCCAGCTGCTGGAATGCGAACAGCTGAGCAGCAGCCACCTTCAAGCTGGTCCAGGAGCATCTCAAACCTGAACTGCCTGAGCTTTCCTCTGGACTCCCTGGAGCCTGTGACTTGGTTTCAAAGACAAGGGGAGGAAAGAAAGTGGAGGGAGGGGAAAAGACATCCTTTACTAATTGCTCACAGCTGTGTCCGAGCAGCTCCCACTTCAGCTGCCAGGAGCTGCAGGCTCGTGCTCTTCCCCAGCAGGCTCCAGAGCAACAGAAACCCCTCACAGGGAGAGGGACTCTCCATCCCTATGCACAGAGCTCTGAATAGGGATTTCAATAATTACACTTCCACACTCCCCTTATCAGCAAGGGCAGCCATTATGTTTTTTATCACCACAGCAGCAGCATCCACACAAGGGCAATGGATAGGGGATGAAATTTTTGCTGCAATGGCTGAGTACAAAATGTCTCCCTCCACAGTGAGAATAATATTTGTCACACTGAGCTCTCCAAGTGATAAGTTCTGGTATCAGGGTCCTGTGAAGAGCAGAGCCACATGTGGGAAGAAACAGCCTCTCCAGCAGCAGAGAGGAGCACCCTGAGTTTTCTGGACACCTCTTGGCCCAAGCACCGGGGAACTGAGAGAGGTTCTGGCCACTGGGGCTGCACTGATGCATGTCTGGGGTCTGCAAGCATGAGAAAAACGTTCCTTTACGGCCATGCTCATGAGGTTTACCCTGAAATTAGTTTTCCTCACATCAGATAATTCTGCTAGTGTTACAAATTCCTCCAACATTAGATAGTGACCGCAGAGATGCTACGAGCGCAGGAAGAGCCCGGCTTTCCACCACCACGGCAGGGAGATTATTCATTGGAGAAAAAAGCAAATACCCAAATGAGCATCACAAATTGCAAAGCCAGCTGCCAAAGGTCTCAGCTGATACTATCAGCCATCCTTAAACTCGGCGATAGACTTACAAGCCAGACAATGAAAACGCAATTCATTATTTGAAGAGTGACTCACTGGTGTAATAAGGATGGATTACTGGGGGGTGGGGGGAGGTGAGAGGGGGGAAAAACATCTTCGAAAAAGTCTGGAAGACCGCAGATTGACTTTTTAAAGGCAAACAGAAAAAGAACAAAACCAAAGAAAAACTCTTGAAAACACTGAACAGACTCTCTACAGTCGAGAGCAACAAAGAGGAGGGCAGCGCTCAGCGGGCGTCAGCCAGAGCTGCGCCCAGCCGCTCCAGCGGGGATCCCGGCTTCCAGCCTTCATCCCACCAAAGCAGAGGCTGGCAGCTTCTTCTTCCACGCCACACCACGCTGGTGACAAAGGCCTGCTGCAAACCCTCTGTTAAAGCAGTAGGGATTTTCCTGGCTGCCCAGCACCGCCGGATCCAGCGGGACGCGTCCCGTGCGCTCCCCACGCCAAGAGCACCCGCAGGGCTGCGGCCACGGCAGGGCAGGAAAACCCCGTAAGGGGATAAGGATGCCGACGGTATAAGGATAAGGATGCAGGGATGACAGCTCAGCTTTGCATGTCAAAAGACCAGGGCAATTCTTCATCTTCCACTTCCTCCCTCTCATCAGCTCAGCAGAGGCTTCAACAAGCGATTTAACCCATTTCCCTGGGCTCGGGGGGATGCACCGGGAGCTCAGGACCTTACAGATGCAGCAGCACGGAGCTGTTAAATCAGTTCACCATGTCCCACTAAATCACTACACAGCTCCCAAATCCATGACTGCATCCTCCAGCACCAACAGCTGTCTGCTTCTAGGAGATTCCAGTGCAAGCCAATCCATCCTGCTTCCAAATTCTGCGGGTCTCTCTCGGGCAAATCCATCTCAGAAGGCTCCATGAGGTAACTGTGCTTTGCCAGAGTCTGGCAGCACAGCCCCGTGGGCTGAGGCATCAGGAAAGTACTCACCAGCCAAATTCTGCCTTTGGGATGGCAAACCCCACTCGGTCATACCAGGCAGGTAACATTCTTTGCATACCAAGAAGCAGTTGTAGTCATTTTCCAAAAAAAAAAAAATTAGTGGAAAGAAAAAAACCACCCCGAATTTTAAAATTATTTGCTTATAAGTAAAATATGACACAAACTCAGAATTCAGTGTGGTCTGCTCTGCAGACAGCTGTCCATCACTGGTGTAATTCACGATCACACCAGAAACAGAATAAACCCCACAAAATCAGCCCAAATCCTGCAACAGCTTATAAGTGTTTTTTCACACCATTCATAAAAATAGAATTGCACAAGGCCACTTCAAAACAGAGAGAAAAATCTACCCACGCTGCCAGTTCCCTAGGAGAAATTCTGCTTCTCTGGCTTTTGCCAGCAGCTCAGTGGCAATGGAGCTGGGCAGAGCAGCTCCAGTTAGAGCAGCTGCAGAGCAGGGCTCTGTGCTCAGCTGAAATTCAATCAACAAGTGTCCAAACTCCTTTGAGTTCTTGCAATACAATCCTGAGTGGCTTGTAAAGGACTCCAAACAAGCTCCCTGGGCTTGCCCGGAAACAAGTACATACCTCACCTGCTCTTTTGTACATCACATACAAAAAATTAAAGAATTTATTTTAGGCTTTTTGCCAGGGACAACACTGCCTCTGACACTGTAATGCTCTGGTTATGTGGATACTGTGTCTCCCAGCCAACACAAACAGGATACCTTATCAGTCTTGGCTGTTTTAAGAGCTGTTTCAAGTGCTCTTTCAGCAGCAGGGCACAAAGAAATGGAACCCACAAGTCAGAAAAAAATGGTTGGGAGTTCCTTAAACGCAACTGCACAATCAGTATTTAGGAAAAATTTGTCCCAGGGCAGGACAAAGCTGATACCTACACCACAATCCATCCAAACTCCCATTCCAATGGCCTGGCTGCCCCTTGGTAGAGCTGCTGTTGAACAGTGGGAACTGCACGATCCATCACTCATTACCTCTGCTCTCCCTACTACCATGGGAGTGGAAAAAACCCCCAAAAGAGCAGACCTGATTTTCCAAACCCAAGTTTGGAAACCCAAACCCAAACACAAGTGTTTAATCTCGCAGGTGTAAGGAAACAGAACAGCTGAAGTCACTGATACCAAGCCAGGTGCACACTGCAGCATCCCCCTGAGCTGAGCTCCAGCCCCCACACCAAACCACCCTGGGCACAGGGGCTGAAGGGCACTGGCTGCCACTGAAGAGCCTGGCAGGGAATGGCTTCTCCTTCCTGAACCTGTGACCAAATAAGCACACAAAAATAAAACGTGATACCAACCGCTTTGTGAAAAGCTTTGAAATCAGCAAACAAAACCAACCTTTGATGTTGTTTTTTTTTTGCATCCCCTCTGGCAGGGTGACAGTATCTTTGGGAAGCAGGTGACTCCTGCCCACCCTAGGGATAGCAGCACCCTTGGCCCTCTGCAGTCCCTTAGGGACACACCTCAGGAGCACTGTGATCTGCACTGGGTTAGACCTGCACTGGCTGAATTTTCCCCATTTCAGCAGGTTCCCAACTGCAAAATGATAAATTTTCTAAAGCCTTCCAGGCCAGCACAATTCACTGTGGCAGTGATAGGAACATCAGCCTATTCAAGATAAGGTACTGCTGTTCTCGTATCTCCAAGTTCTTTCAAATAAACATACAAGGAAGCGTGGAATATCTGAATCCTAAAGAAGAGAGGCACAAAGCCTGTTATTCATGCTAGGGAAAAGCTGGGAGTGTGTGTGTGTGCAGGAGACATAACCTATGAAAAATGCTGAAAACATATGGAAGCAATAATCTGTACTAGTTTTTTTTTTGGTTTTTTTTTTGGGAAGGAGAAACAAATGCTTCAGAATTTGGTGTTATTCATTCAAGTGCTGCGTTACAAATATTATTGTTTCTGCTCTCTGGATGAGGAACTAGGCATCAAACTGGAGACCAGAGGCACCCAGGGATGTATACAGGAGCCTGCTAGGGTGCACCTCCCATGGGCTGGATCAGAGCAGTGGGAATGCAGAGGAAGGCTGCAAACACACAGAATTTCTCGCTGGTCATGCCCAGCAATCCCCAGAGCACTGGGCACTGAACAAACACACAAACAAACATCCACTGCCACGAGCAACTCCCTGCCTACAGTCAACAAGGCAAGAAGGGAGTTGCAAGGAGACTTGTGCACCTTAACCCAGCATCAAACACCACAGGGCTTCTGGCCCATCACCTCATTTTGGGTCAGTCTCATGACACACGTCTCTTCATAAGTTGCTGTGATCCAGTGGTCAATCACAACCCTTTGGGCTGATTACCTGGGATCTCCAGGCAGATCTCTCCTGAGAAGATGGAAAGTTTGTCTTTGCAGACGTTCCCTGATCCAACAAGGCCAGAGGAGATCAGAGCTGAGCGGGACTGACTGCAGGAGATGACAGCAAGATGCTGAGTTATGGAAATAAAGAAATAAATGCTTGAAACAACTGTATGCAGCGAAATTTGTTAATATGGAACATTACTGAATACCACTCCCATCAGATCACATAAATTTGCCCTGGAAGGCAAGGGCCAGGCACTGTGTGCTGTACAAACACACACCACTGATATTAAGAGCACGACAGCAACGCATGAAGAGAAGCAGATCTCCTCCCTGGTAAAATGTGATTGCAAGGGACAAAGATTGCATGACGTATGCAAGGAAAAAGATGCTCCAAGAAAAAATGTAAGACATAATCTCACACTGAAACTAAAACCCTGGCAAACCAGCCTTTGTCTTTATGTCATGTTTATTACCGCTTTTCAAATGCTTCTGCAAACCAGAATAACTATGGCAACAAAGACTTCTCCAAAGGTTCTCAGACTCTATTTTTAAAATTGTCTTCTCTGTCACGGCATCCAAATTCCTTCCCTCAGAAACCAGCCGTATGCCACTGCCTCTGCAGGCTTTGCAAACCAGGTGGTACATCCCCCCTTCCTCACACCAAAGCTCAAATACCATCCTGAGACCTGGGTGTCCTGCATCCATGTTTTTAGCTGGTGGGTTTGGAGAAAGCAGAGCAGGGAACAGCAAGGTCTGCTAATTGCAAGAGTATTTTGCAAGGTTCTCTCCAAACCATGGCTCCACCAATTTCCAGCATGAAGGATCCACTACTTTAACTGCAGCACTAAGGCTGTAATTTTACTTCACCCAGAGTAAATGTGAAATTAGCTCTTCACAGTAAGCTTAACAGCAGCAAAAGCCAACCATTTGTTACCTTTAAGGTTTGCATATTCACACTAATTGCACCAGGAGCAGGTTATAAATTCCCTTCCCTGCTCCTGGACCACCTCCCTCGAAGGCTTTTCTCTGCAAGACATTATGCAAAAGACACTCCTAATGGCCATTCATTCACCAAACTCCAGTGACAGCTTTATTTAATGCCAAAGCTTGTTAACAAGCTGAATGGCACACAGTTTAATGTGATGCAGATCTGATTAGAAAACAGCAACTGGGCTCCTAAGTAGTTCAATTTTTATTGAATTTGATTTCCCTTTTTCCACACAAAGCCACCTTTATTAATGAGGATTTGGTTATGTACATGCCACTTCCATCTTCCAGACTGGAGCCCACACAGATGAACTCAGTCCTTCTGCACTTTGCTGACAACCCACCACAGCAGAAAGCGATGAGGGGAGAGGAAGGAGTAGTTTTTTCTGCTCAGGCCACGGGAAATTCAGGGTTTCACTGGTTAGAGTTTGACAGCTGTGTCGTCATGGACTTTGCGCCCAAGGACGGTGGAATTCAATCTTCAGCCTTCTCAGACAAACCACTTACTTCTTCCTCTTTGGGGCTAAATGATTTAAAGCTAAAAATTGAATTTCTGCCTTACAACAAGAGGCAGAAGAGAGCTTTGAGGGAGTAAGATGTAGGCTCTAGTTGGGCTCTAGTTTAACCGAGGTGTTTGCAATTCCTTGCTTCCACCAGATTAGCATTAAATATACTGACACTGCTAGAGGATAATTCACTCACGACTTTGAATGTGGGATTATAATTTCAGAGCAAAATTATGAAGATTCAAAAACAAACTTCAAAAACCAAGGACATTATTTAATTATTTAACAACCCCCTCTCATCTTCTTTTTGCACATCGCCTGCAGTACAGAGACCAGGCTTATTCTGAAAACAATTCTGCAGAATATAATTTATTTTCAAGAGGTCTCCCTGTCTCAGGAAGCATGCCTGTGCTTCCAGGAATGATAAATTCAACGAACACTCAGAGCCATCTCTGAGAAAAGTGGCTTTTAAGGCACAGGAATCTTCATCGTCTTAACAAAGCAATCTGCCTGCTTGAAGGAGTGCCTGCACAGATCACACCTAAAATCACAGGTAAGTAGAAAACATACAGTCCAGTATAATTGGGTACAGACAATGCCTGTCTCAGCAATGGTTTCGGCGTCTGCAAGTTTATAAATTCTGTCTCCCTAAAGTGTTATCACCACTCTGCATTTCTGAAGCAAAAACCTCCCATTTACATTTATCAGCAAAACTCTGCTGTCAAAGGATTATAAAAAGCCTTACAAATCTCTCCTGGTCAATTGATCTGGATTTACACCTCTAATCTGAGGATCTCCTTGAAAACCTTTGTTTTCTTTCAATCCCATTCTGCACGTTCAGGTGAGCAGCCCCATGGCTCAGTGGCTGCATCACCTCGTGCACAGGCTCCTCAGCACCCTACAAACTACTGTGAATAATTTGCCTGCTTACCTATTCCTGGCATTAATAGACCACTGGCTAGTAAAAAATGAATGCATTTCCTCTCTATTGTGTTTGGGCAAATAGGCTGCCTTTATTCGGTTTAACTGCGTAATTACTCTTACATCAAGACAATTAAATGGGAATGTCTGCAGGAGGGCTCAGCTCGTCGAGTCCTGGTGTCAGGAATCTTGGTGTAAGGTCTGACCTGCTCAGTGGGATGCAAACCTGGAGCACAGGCTGCAATGCCTCTGGGGGCTGACCCCACCCATACCCAAAGGGTCGCCTTCCTTCTGCTGCCCCGGGGGACATAATCACTTCTTTCCTGAGAGGTGAATAGCGGATGCTGGAAAAATTCACAGTGTGTTAGCAAAAATCCTCTCCCATGTCCGGGGTTCCTCAGCAAAGGAGATGGTTATGGGTAGTCCTGGCAGGCTGGAGGCTCCTGCACATGGGGTTTGGCAGGATGTGGCCTAAAGGCACAGTGTGCCAACGAAGAGGGCACAATCTGGTAAGAGCTGCAACATCCCTCTCATCTGCCACTCTCCAGGTAGCTCTGTGCCTTCTGCTGGGCCATTTGGCCTCTGATGGGATGCTATCAAAACTCACTTAATTCTTCAAAAGCTACGGTACAGTTGCACCTTCTGAAACATGAAGTGCAGCACCTCCCAAGCCCTTGGAGCAGGGGAGAAACACTGCTGGTGACCACGGCTTTTCTTCTTATCCTGCATCCGAAAGTTCTCCTTGACACTTTCCAGTATCACAAAGCGGCCCTGCAGTGACACAAGGAATCTCGGGACAGCCCAGGAATCCCGGGACAGCTGGAGCACCTCGGCAAGCCTCACCTGCTGCTGTGCATCCCTCAGTGCAGACCTCAGCCTACGGAACCCGTCCCGCCACACCCTGGGGCAAATGCCAAAGGGAACAATGATTTGCAAGGCTAAACGTTAAGATACAACTCATCAGGAATATATCAATCCCCCTTGCTCTGAATCCAAGCTTTAATCTGGTGAGACACAGCTCTGAGAAGTAGGGCAGAGGCTGGGAGGAACGCCAAGCACAGCAGATGCTGGAGAAAAGGGTGTACCCTGAAAAATAAGGTTAAAAGGTGGCCAAGGGCTCCCTGGCCTACTAAGACTGTGTAGAGCTCCCAGAGCCCACAACCCAGATTTAATATCACCAAGTCCCAGATCACCCTTCAGCAGGAACTCATTTCTAGGCAGGAGAAGGGGCTGTGACCCAGGAAAAGGCCAGGGCTTGCTGTGCTCAGCAGGCACCGCCACTGTCAGGTTTGTAAAGAGACACAACAGAAACAGCAAAAAATACTTGTTCATTCCTACACATCCCCATCCACTTCAACAGCTAAATCTCTGCTTGGCATCACTGACAGGGGATAAATCCAGTCACAGGGGAGGCAGGAGTTTCAGGCAGCGGTTTGGTGCAGACCGCCAGAACCCCTTTAGCCCCATTTTTCCCTTCCCACCCAGGCTGTCCCTGACAGTGAGGGCGGCTCCAGCCCCCGGCATGACCTGGAGCAGCAGGACGAGCTCCTGACCGCAGTGGGGAAGCTGCGAGTTGGTAATTACCAAACCAGTTACCCCAGTCCCGCAGCCGGGTCCTGGTGCTGCGCGCACCGGCCGCGGGTACCCCCGTGCGGGGCTGGCCCAGCCGTGCCCCCGGAGCCCCCCGCGGGCGGGCAACGCGCTGCGGACCCAGAACAGCCCCAAAACAGCCCCAAAACAGCCACACCTGCAGCCCGGGTGCGCACGGAACTGGGAGCGAGCCCCGGAACCCTGCAAAGGGAGAGCCACGATGGAAACCAGCGTGGAGGGACGGGGGATGAGCGGGGGTCTCGCCGGCCTTACCTCCACTTGTGCAGGGCGAAGCCGGGGCACTGGTCCCCGCAGGTGTTGCAGGGCTGGCCCCGCTCCGGCTCCCCCGACGCCGTCAGCTGCAAGGGACAGCAGAGTCAGGCTGCGGGACGAGGAGGACGGGAACACCCGGGGGATAAGGAGAGGTCCATGCCCGGGGGAAAGGCACCCGCACGGCTGGGAGAGGGCAGGGGAAGGGCTGGAGCGGGGGCGCAGCCAAGCAAGCGGCACACGGGGCCGGCCGGGACCCGCTGGGAGCCGGGGCGCAGCCGGAGCGGGCGGCGGGACAGAGCCACAGGTTGGAGCGGGGCGGGGGGCGAGGGGCGAGAGAGCCCCGGCACTCACCGAGCGGCTGGAGAGCCGCTTGCGGGAGCCGCGGCCGAACATGGCAGCGCTCCCGGCGCGGAGCCCGGCGCAGCCCAGCCCGAGTGCACGGCAGCAGCGGCCGCCCCGGCCGGGCCCGTC